>CM076719.1:2685497-3210511 GCA_038501795.1 Pseudopleuronectes americanus
GATTCTCGACACCAAATCTTTTGAGCATCAAACACTCGTTGACATGTGGCTGTAAAGAGTTTTTAGTTTTGTCCGTAACAAAAGTTTTCAGAGGTCCAGCTCCACAGATCAATGCTTTATCGATATGTGGCTAAAATATGTTAGTCCTGAGTCTGTGTCATAAGCGGCAAAAAAAGAAAAGGTGAGGGAAAACTCACAAATTCAACTAACTGCACAAGATTTTTGAAAAGTTGTGCTAAACTTATTATCTTTTTTTCTAACTTTTTATTTTCCTTTATCAAAACAAATTGAATTTCAGATACTTAAGCTGGTTTTAGACATGAACTCTGGAAAATTGGGCCTCACACGTTCAACCACACTGAAGCAGCTTGTTTCGGCTCAAGGAAAGTGTGTGAAACCATCTTAGTGTTATAGTTGATATTGTTTGCAGGTTTAAATCTCTTTTGTTTGATGGTGGGGTTCAGGGTCAGGGTCAGGGTCAGGGTCAGGGTCAGGGTCAGGGTCAGGGTTAGGGCCAGGGTCAGGGTCAGGGTCAGGGTTCAGTCCTGGTCAAGGGTTCCTTCACCCTGGTGGAACAGCTTTGCAGCCCTCGCTCTGTTCCACCGTGTTCAGCTCTCTTACTACAGATTATCCCGAGGAGTAAATCTACACGACGGTTTTTAAACCAACGTCTGGTGACCTCTGACATGTGAGCAACTTAACTTTGCAGAGGAGACAATCCTGTCACTTTCTCTCTCTCTCTCTCTCTCTCTCTCTCTCTCTCTCTCTCTCTCTCTCTCTCTCTCTCGCTCTCTCTCTCTCTCTCTCTCTCCCTCTCTCCCTCTCTGTCACTCCCCTCAGGTCTCTCGCTCTTGTTAATTCAGGCAGACCAGTGTTCCAAATATAGAAAAACCAAAGCCATCTCCGAGCATCTAAACGATGACACGTTTTCAGACATCTATGATCACTGAAGCTTTGCGTCATCCGTATTCAAACAGTGTGCGCAAACATTTTGTACTTGTGTGTCTTTGTGAGGAGCATTTCGATTTAATACCTTGTGCATGAGAGCTTTTAAGGTTTGGTTGGAATCATGTGTGGGTTAGAATAAGGGATTATAAAGATAACACAGTGAAATAATGGAGAATCGGTGCTGGTGACTGGTTTTTATTGTCATATTGCTTCTTATTCTTTCTGAAGCTGGTTTTACCTCAATATAAGGAAAGATGAGGGGGGCGTTAGGGTAGTTTAGTGGTGGACTAGCATGTTAATCCTGCTGTTGATAAGTGTTAATGTCGGAGGTCCTGGTTATGGTTGTGGGGGGTCAGATGCATTAACTGGTCATGGTTAAGGACAGTGATAAGCTTTTGGTTTAGCCATCCACAATGACAGAGTGTTAATGCACAGGATCGCTGCACAAACCTGTGTGTGTGTTTTATGTAAAACTACCTGCATGTGTGTGGGCTGTGGATCGATGCCCTGACACGTGACTGTGTGTGGGTGTGTGTGTGTGTGTGTGTTTTTTGTGTCTAACGCTGAGCTCTTTCCCTTTTGATTGTCCTTGTCTCACACTTAACATTTCTCTCCTTATGTGCGATTAATAATTCAGGCTTCCAGAGGCAGAAAGACGAGTGAGAACATTCATGAGGAAAGAGCCGAACGAGTCAAGAGCCCAGACTTTTTATCCATGAATTGTCTTTCAGGGAGAAATGGAGGAGGCACATTTCCTTCTGTGGTAGAAACTCCGCAGCGCACGCACAAACAAATCAGGCCTCATCAGCTACATGCAGCTCAGACGGGAGATTGAGCTGCCGCATTTGCATTTCCCCCCCAAGTGCCCGGCCCACAAACAGCCTCTCCTGTGAGCTCCTCTCTGTAACAAGGAGAACAGATCACATCTCGCTGAACTGTCGATACGTCCCTCAGGGCTGTTTCACTGTAAAGAAACAAACAAGAGAAACCAACAGCCGACCTGGTGGAGGAGCATCCTGGACCTGAACACGTGTATTTTTTCATATCTGAAACGAATGAATGATAATGTAACAAGCCAGGCCTCACAGATTGAACTCTCTCTAGCAATAATTATGTTTCAGGACTCCATAGTGGTTTGGTTTCCTCTCCTCAGTGGGTATTGGATTAGCTGTGTTTTCCCTATTGAGCTACTTACCACCTCAGCTTTAAACTGCTCCCCTTCCCCTTCTCCTCATCCTCCTTCACACGGTTTGCTGAGGAGGCCATTCTGAGCTCTGGAAGGAAAAACACAAGCCTCTTAACAACGTGGGGGCCTTTCTCTGTTTGCATGCAGCTTTGTGTCTCTGTTGTCTAATCACGAATGTTGTCGCTGAACTTACAGTTTTTCTCAATTGCTTTGGCTCATTTCACGTAACCGAAATGACATTCTCAGAGCTCTAAGTGCAACTGGCAAAATAGCCCATATGGTTCAGCACAACTACATAGATCACCTTCAAAAGGTCATATCTCACCCAAAACAGTTAACTCAAGTTTCAAAACCAAATCATTTTCTCATATAAATAATCAGTGCCCCCAAAATGAAAAGTCCCTTTGGCATTGTTTGAACACTACAGGTCAAAATGTTTAGATGTTTTGTCAGTATGGCAGTGGACCATAGAAATATATCCCTCATGTGCACATTTCAATCTTGGCTCAGTCCTTTGACACTGAATGGTTACAGTAGATGTTTTCTTTCCAGAATACTAAGTGTATCAAACAGAAAAAAGATTAATTCAAGGTTTCACATAAAATACTTTATTGAACTCATGCTGACATGGAAATTGTTACAGTAATTGCCATACATCGTGCTTACAGTAACAGAAAATGTGTACAGCACAATATACTGTCAAACAATAAGCACATCAAAACTAAAATTTGGCATAGCTTACACTAACAACACATACAGTAAGAAAGTAAAGCATAGCTGGAGTTTCTCTAGTTTTCATCTTCACGCTCCTGCTCATCCTCACGCTCATGTCTGTCTGGCCACAGATTTTCATCAACATCACATCTGATGTTCTCCCTTGCTATGCAACAGGGGGAAGAATCGGCGTGCATGCCGCAACCATCCCTGACACTGCTCTGCTGTGACATCACCACAAGCATCATCCATTGCCTGGAGAAGGGACCTCTGGTTTTGAGCCCGATGCTCATAGACCCTCCACCTCCATGCAGAAAAAAAACTCCTCGATAGGATTGAGGAATGGGGAGTAAGGTTATAAGAGCACCATCAGCATTCTTGGATGTGCAGTGAACCACGCCCTGATGAGCGGGCCACGGTGGAAGCTTACATTGTCCCACACAATGACAAATGAATGCAAGTGAGGCCCTACCAAACCCCTCTCATGTAGAGGGATAAGATCGGAGTGCAGGTGGTCCAAGAACACCAGGAGCTTCTGGGTATTGTATGGGCAAAGACTGGGAATATGGGTGACTACACCATTCTCTGAAATGGCAGCACACATGGTGATGTTGCCCCCGCGCTGGCCATGGACATCCACTGCATTGTCCTCTAGGATTGTGGTCCGGATTTCTCTCAGTGTGATAGCATTGTTCGCCACTACAATATTGCAGATTTCTTGTTCTAACTGTTGGTTGAAAATTGCTCTTCTGCCACCCGCACCAGGTTGTCGTCCAATCCTAGACATTATCATTCACAAATAGACATCATTACCATTTGTATTTAGTTGTTTTACTTTGACTTTAGTTCAATAAATTTGAATACTGCACAGCTTGTTGTCTTCGTCCTCTTCGGCCTCTTCCCCCTTCTCCACCACCACGCACCCTTGCTCTTCTTCCTCTTCTTCTTCCTCCTCTTCCTCGAGCAGGCAGTTGCCCTTGGTTGTTTCCCTGGCCTGGTGCCTCCATGTTCATAAATTGTACTGAACTTGGTCAAGCTCTAGATATTTCATGGAAGCATTTATACTCCTGGATCGCACCTGTCAGCTACTGTAATTTACCTAATGTTTGATTGGTGATCAGATGTGTGAAACTCCCCCTTGATTGGTAAAGTTCTAGTTGCACCTGAAAATTAAGCCGATGATCAAAGAGATCCTTATTACAGTATATACCATGATGTTTTTCATGGTATTATGTGCCTAAAAGATGTGAAATGAGCCAAAGCAATTGAGAAAAACTGTAATTTAAAGTCTGACTGCGGTGTATTCTCCTGAAACCCCAGGCCGTGTGCGTGCAGATAAGCGGCTGCGTGACCGCTCGTCTATGATCCCGACTGTGAGGTGGTCTTTGCCTCGTCACCTATAGAAGTTGTCTCAATCCCCTCGTGAGCTCATTATTTCCGAATCGGCTTGTCGGAAATAAGTGGGTAAGGAGTTAAGAGTCTTATTCGCGCCCGGTGACACGTCCCTCAGCATCAGACGGTGACAAGCAACGCACAAGGACGCACACACGCACATGCTGAGCAACACAAGTCGAGAGGAAGGCTGGTGCCGAGAAGCTAACGGCTGAAGAAGGAGCGATGCATTCAGGAAGGAATAAAATCAGGCTCATTTATACATCAGCTCCATTTCTGAGTCTTAATTGCAACATTGTGCATCTTAATACATAAATAAACTCAACGACCACAAGACAAAGAGGATCTCTCACTCAGATTGACTCCCTGAGGCAATCAAATATGTTCTATTTGTAAAGCCCATATTAAGAAATCACAATTTTACCTTTAACCCACAGCAAGAGTGAGGAAAAGCTTTGAAAATAGAAACCTCACAATCCTCAGAGAGACTCACACGTGGACGATCTCTCTCTCAGGATTGAGACATTTGTGTTTAACGCATTTGGACAAAAGGGAAACTCTGGCGAGACGAATGGAGCAGTAATGATAATTGCAGTGATAGCGATTTGGCCAGTAATTGTAGTAAATGTAAGTCTATCGATCGCAATCCACGATGCACTGTTACATTGTTTGTGTTGTTTGGGTTTGTGTGTTGAGTTTGTGTCGCTTCCCCTGGATTCACTTTGGCTCAATGCAGGACAAACAGATTTAAAAGCTCATTTGTCTCTGTTGTCTTCGGCTTTTTAAATGAGACTACATGTGACTTTTAAATTGTATTTATCTACATTGTATTTATCAATTGTTGGTTTCGTAGTGCACGGATTGGTGGCTGTGCAACAAATTGCCCCTCTGGGATCAAAAAAGATTTCCATGATGTGGCCACAGTCTCGACCCTGGACCTGCAACCATGAAGCATCTGCAAGAATCTGCAAAACATGTGATTTTGTGGTTGTTTTTGTGTGTTTCTATGCATTTTTACCTTGTTTACGCAGCTAAATACACTTCTTCAACACAAATTAACGTGTTGTTGTCTATTTTCCTTTTGAACAAAGGAAATGTTGGTGAATACATTTTTTTAGAGGCTGTTTCCTTGTTGTCGTCGCACTGTGGGTTTGTCATATTACTGTTAAACTGTTAAATCAATATTGTTCATACACGAACACATCGCTTCCACCTTAGGCAATATCATCAGTGCATTCATTTTGACTCCTCCCACCGAATCAATCCCCCCACAGCTCCTTCCCCCCCGGCCTCCTCCAGCTTTTAGGCAAAACCGACAGATGAAGATGGAGAAAGATTTGAAAGGACAGAGAGAGATGGAGAGCTGCAGGACGGAGGGAAGATAATAAAGAGATGGAAAATAGAGTGATGGGGGAAGGAGGGTGCTCAGACTGAGGAAAGTGTATTGATTCCTCATGATGGACTGAGAGGCTCCTTGTCACCGTGGCAGCCAAAGACAAATGGAGCCACAGATGCTGTGTTGACCGTCTGGAAAGGAACCAAACAACAACAACAACAACAACAACAAAAAAACAGCCCAGAGGTTAAATCACATGTGGCGGTGGTGGTGTGTGTGTGTGTGTGTGTGTGTCTGTGGGGGGGGGGATTCTTACCAAGAGCAGTGCACCTCATTAAATACTCAGCGTAAGCCCTTTGGATTTCATTGATTGCTGGTGTCCAGTAATGCCCGAGCTCTCTCTGGCACCGCCTCCCACTGGAAGAGGCAAAGTGAGCACGAGGACAAATCGTTTCTGGATCGATCGTCTTCTGACCGGAGATCTGAATGTGGGCGAGTGAAGTCGGTCAGAGAGCGAAGTGGCAACGAAGAGGCCCGACACACACGAAGTGGACTCATCCTCGCTGGAGGGTATCTCCCTATCTCCACTCTGGAACAGCACATACAGTACACAAACTCTCTCACACGCACACACACACACACACACACACACACACACACAACATCCCCCCTTCTTCCTGCAACCCCTTCAGCCTCTGTCCCCCCCCGCCCGCCCACCTCGCTGTTCTGATTGCCGCCTCTGTCCATCCCCGTGTTTGCAGGAGTGTTGAGGAGATTCTCATCTCATTGTTGCACCTTCCAGCACTCTGCGGATATTGCATTTGCAGCCTGTCCAGAGCACCACCCCCCCATCCCCACCCCCCATGGCATCCTAATGACCACACACACTGTTGTGATGTGAGGGCTAACCTTAACACCCCCCACCCCTCCCCATGCTGCATCCCTTTTTTAACCTCAATCCTAAATCCAACCCAAAACCAAACCCTGGCCCTTCTAATCCTCTTAAAGAAGTAAGAAAAGGCGAAATGTCTTCCCGTCTTCCTATCCTCATGAGGACCTCAGGGATTGGAATAAGAAAACACACACACACCAACAGGCTTTAGGACCCAGTGTTTCTGCCGTAATGAGGTGGCACAGCTGAAGACCGGAGAGAGGGATAGAGACAGGAGAGGAGGTGGAGGAGGAGGAGGAGAGGAAGGAGGTGCGCACAGACCTGTATTTTGGGAAGTCAGACACACTAAATCTGAGAGTGGCAGAAGAAAGTTGACACTGTGTGAGATGCTCTGCAGCCGCAAACCAGGATTAATGAGAGAGCTGCTCCCCTCGTGAGGAGGCGCAGAGAGCCAGGGGCTGCTGTGGGGGGGCGGGGGGCAGGATGCGCGTGGAGCTGCGGTGCAGGGGGAAGGGGAGCGTGCGCGTTACCGCTGCCAGGATGCACAGGTGAAGCCGGGGCATCTTCACGCGTCCGCACAGCTCGAGTCCGAGGGGAAGCCCGCAGGTTGGGTTTCCTCGCCTCCACCCGGGATACGTGCGATCCGCTCATCACGGAAAATTACGCGCCCGCTGCACGTGCCCGCGCCGAATTCCAGCAAAGCACCGCGCCAGCAGTGCGTAAAAGCGTTCCGCGCTGTGGAGGGTTAAAAGGGGGGTTGTGGATTTCCCCCGTTTCTCCTCGGAGGAGTCGTTCCGAGGACAGAACAGGACGAGGAGGAGGAGGAGGAGGAGGACGAGAGGAGCAGAGGAGCAGAGTTTCCGATTTGAAGGTGAGGAGATAGTGAAATAATCAAACTAAACATTGAGCAATTTGACTGTTTTGCTTTTAATGATTCGAGCTAATCGAGTTTTACACTCAGCAAATCTTGATTTCACCGTGTTCGTTGGTAAATTGGACATTTGGCATTTAATTGGATTTTACGCACATTTACGCACCATTTTACGCACAATAAGAATATTAAAGGAATCCATATATATCTTTATCTATCTATCTCTCTCTCTTTATATCTATCTATCTATCTATCTATCTATCTATCTATCTATCTATCTATCTATCTATCTATCTATCTATCTATCTATCTCTATCTATCTATCTATCTATCTATCTATCTATCTATCTATCTATCCCTCCATCTATCCCCTCTTTGTGAAGCAGCTTTATAAATCGTGATGAAGGTTGAATCAGTGCTGCTGTAAGAGCACCGTGTCATAGTAGAGAGGTTACATTTATAAAAAAAACTTATTAATATTCAAGTTTGACTTTCGTGTCAGCAGTAATGCATCAGAGCAGGTCTCGGGTTGTAAGAGGATCCGTGTCCGTGAAACCTTTCAATGACCGATTCAGGGCTAATATTTGAGAGGGGTGATTTATTAATGATGAAGACCATAACCTTCCTCTGGTTCTCAGCAAGTGAGATAACACACACAGACACACACACACACACACACACACCTCAGGAGCGAGGGCTTTCATCGTGAAACTCCTCATTGGCTTTGTTTCCTGTGTGTGTTTGTGCATTTATACAATAGAGGAGTGGAATCCCAGCAGCAGCAGCAGCAGCAGCAGCACAACAACCCCCATCACAAACACAGACACACACACACACACACACACACACAGCTCTGCTCCAATGTTTATGTTTGTACAGCTATTTGCTGCCGGGTCTGCAGAAATATATAAAACCATACGCAGCACACACTCGCTTCCTGAAACCTCAGACAACCTGACACTCCTGCACCAGCACGTCTTCATCTCCAGGTCAGGAAGAAAGCCTGGGTAGAAAGATCACACTTGTATCCTCTTTGTGTGTGTGCGTGTGTGTGTGTGTGTGTGTGTGTGTGTGTGTGTGTGTGTGTGTGTGTGTGGAGTCCATGAATACATCATCGCTCATCATGTAAATATCAGAGAGGCTAATTACCTCACTCTCTAATGTTCCTTAGCTCTTCACTCCACACACACACACACTTGGGTTCTAGTGACTTGTGAGGACATTGCTTTGATTCCTATTCGTCCCCTTAAACCTCGACCTCGACCTAAAGGGCCACATGTTTAGTTTTGGGTCAAATCTTGAGTCAGACTATGAAGACGTTTTTGTGGATTTAATTAAACCTTAACCAAACCCACGTTATCCTGAACATCGACGGTTTACCTCGTGTGAACCGACGCGTTTTGTCTCTAGACTGAAGGAGAATCTGCTCAAACACATCAGTGACAACACAATTTGATTAATAGTGCTATACACACACACACACACAAACACACACATGCATGTACAGGTCAGTGCATGGCAACACGTCTTATGTAAACACAGTGGAGATGACATCAGTGCAGCCTCTGTACATGTTTAGCTCCTCCAGTGTTCACACACGTGTTCACAGGCTTCACCTAAAAGACACAAGAGTAAATTAAACTGATATATTAAACAATAAGAGGTTATTACACAAGTCGCACAAAGTCGTTATCATAATCAAGCTTGTCCTATTTTTATTTGAGCATAAAATGTATGAAAATGTGTTTTGTGTGTTTTTTTTTAATGCAGATTAACAAACATAACATAAAACATAATTCACATAACTCTGATTCCCATTAAAACGTGTTTTTTAATCACAACAATTTTGACCTATTTTGTAGTGTAATTGAGGAATTACTGATTAAATCGATCATCGTGTTTGTTTTCCATTTTAATAATTAGTTTAGAATCTGTTTGATCATCGGTGCCGCTGATGGCGAATACTTGAAAATATCAAAAAATATTTTAATTTAGAAATTACTTCCTATTTGAACAATCTACTACAACATGCCTGTGTGTGTGTGTGGTGCAGTGTGCGGTGTGTACAGTGTGTGTGTGTAGAGTGTGCGGCGTGTCACTGGGAATGTACACGTATGTAACAGACATGTAAGCAACCTTCTCTCACAGTGTTTTACACAGTTACATGCACATATGTACAATCACTGCACAACCATGTAAACCCAAGAGAATAAAGAAGCACATTGAGTGGCAGCAGCTGGAGAAGACACTTAAGCACAAGCCACACACACACACACACATACACAAACACACAAATAGAATATAGTGATACATATCCTCTCCCTGTACGGTTTGTCCCATGATGCTCACAGACACACACATAACGTCACACTCAGTACAACATGCAACACACACTGCAGAGATGCTGGAACCTTTTACAACATATTGCAGATGGGTAACTTCTCACTCTTCAGGCCTCATCGCACACAAGCACCAGCTGTGCAAGCGTTCCTGTGTGTGTGTGTTTGTGTGTGTGTGTGTGTGTGTGTGTGTGTGTGTGACATGTGAACATACAGTATGTATGTGAGCAGGAGGCAGGAGGCAGGGAAGCTTCCCAGGGTTTGTTTACCGTGTGTCTGAAAAGTGAATGATGCAAGGCTGCAAAGAACTGTGCGTGTGCATGTGTAGTTATGTGAGGGGAATTGAATGACTGTTTGTGTGTGTGTGTGTGTGTGTGTGTGTGTTGTCAAAGCAGGGCATTCAAAGCACTGATTAATGAGCTTGTGCACACATTCTGCTCAGGGGGGGGGTTCGAGTAGAACCCAGCGCCTGGCGTGACTGCGCTCATTTGTTATTACAGAGTAATTGTGTCAAAATGATCCGTCCTTCCATGGTGTGACGTGACGGCAGACACACACACACATCCTCCCTGGAAGCCTCGGCCTCGCTGGAATTATCCCATCCAGTTATTATCAAGCCGAGCAGAGGAGCAGCTCTGAAATGGCAAATTAGCCTCCGCTTCATTTATCCTGCAGTGCACACTGCGCTCCGTGGTGAGTGTGTTTCCATAGGAACATGATGTTACTTTGAGCTCTCCACGTCGCCGCCTGTTTTCTCCCTGCTTCTCTTTTCTGCTCAGTTTCTCCTCTCTGCTCTCGTCCTTTCACTCCGCACATATCAAGGAGGCGAGAGAGAGAGAGAGAGAGAGAGAGCATGAGAAAAGGGTTTTTTTGGGAAATGAAATCAATAAGGCTATTAAACTGCCACTCGGTGCTTTTCACATTTCTTTCTTTGGTATATCTGGGAGCCTGCTCTGGTCTTATCAGCCCGACTCATCGCTGTTCTCAGAGACGTCCTCTTATTAGAGCCCTGCAGGCGTTTACAGCTCCGACGTTCTGCAGCCAGCGCGCCCCTGAATCTGCAACTCCTCGATCTGTAGCAGCTGAAATATAACAGCAATTACTCTGTGTGTGTGTGTCTGTGTGTGTGTGTGTGTGTGTGTGAGAAAGATAGAGAATCAGACTGCAGAGTTGCTGATAATCAGTCAGGAGTCAGCAGTAAAAGGTTTTTTTAAGAACAAGCTCTTGAGTATGAGACAAGTTTTTAAGTTTTGTACAGCAGCATTGACAGTACCGGCTGGATTATGAGAAAAATAAAAACAAAGGGAGATGGAGTCAGATCAGAAGCAAAGTAGACGGAGGGGAAGGAATGGAGGGAGCTGGAGAGAGGATGTGTGGTTGTGTACGTGTGCGAGCGAACGAGCCCCAGACTAGAGAGGAGAGAGAGTGAGAGGGAGAGAGAGAGAGACAAGGAGAGAGGGAGGGAGAGAGAGAGAAGAGGAGAGAAGCTCTTGTAAAAGTGTCAGTGGTGATTTGCGGTGGCGTCCTTGCAACATTCCCTCCACCTGACTGGATGTTTTATGAGCGTTGCAGAATCCGGAAAAAAAAAGAAAAGGAGGCGGCGAGCTTATAATACAGCTGACAGAAGTCTTTTTATGGTGGATGGGCAGGGGTGAAGGGGGGGGCGAGGGGTGAGGAGAGGAGGGTGAGGGGTGAGGAGAGGAGGGTGAGGGGTGTAATAAAGCTGAGTGCATCTCTCCTGGAATGAAGCTGCAGTGATTAAGAGGAGAGGAGAGGGAGAGAGAGAGGGGTAGAGAGAGAGAGAGAGAGAGAGAGAGGGAGGAGGGGGAGGTTGATGTGCGAGTGAGCATGTATTCACCGAATGCCCAGATGTGTGTTTGTGTGTGTGTGTGTGTGTGTGTGTCTTGAGGAAGAGGCGTTGTGACGTCAGTGTGTTGAACGATCGCTCAGCTTGTTCCCTGTGAGAGGGACTAGCCCTCCACAAAGGAGGTGGGTGAGGAGGAGGAGGAGGAGGAGGCGAGAAGAGATGGAGGGAGGGAAGGAAGGGATGGGGAGGAGGGGGGGTTTGCACTGAGAAGCTCTCCAGCCCAGAGACACCCAATTATTCCACTTTATTTATTTTAAACCCCGCTGTGCAGTGAGGCGTGCGACACCGAGTCACTGAGTCGATCTGGAGCCGGTGAAGCTCTCCGCCATGCACAATGAATACTTACTGATGAGATATTATGTGGTTTGTTGAAATGACACTTTCCCTATCAGCCCGGGAGTGAAAAGCTCTTCAACACACACACACACACACACAGATCCACACACACACAAACACACAGCAGAGACTTTTTCGTCTTTGTTATTTTTCCATCCTTTCTCACTTGTCAGCTCACACAGGAGCGTTTCTCTCCACCTCTCGGTTGTGTCTAATTTGAGATGTTCTCACTTTGGGGTTATTCATGTTAGGGGCTGGATCAGGTGGGTTCAAGTGTGTGTGTGTGTGTGTGGGGGGGGGAGCAATTATTGAACAGTGAGTTTTGGACCCACAATACAATCGTCCACAGGGTGAAAGATTGAATCGTGAGAAAACAATCTTCTGCCGCCGCTGCTTGTTCGGCCTAAATCAAAGTCGAGACCTCACAGGTTCATGTAGAAACCCAACAGTTCCCACAACAAGCAACAACACAATGTAACAAAATAAATGCTTCATGTTATAGTTCAAGTTATAATGTGCAACAATTCATTCAAATGCTCAAAGCCAGAGAAAACCCACAATTTTGCGTTTCCTTCTCGTTGCCTTTTCTGTTTTTGTTGAATTAAACTTTCATAAAAAAAGGCCTCGTCCCTGAACATAATTTACACCTGAGTTCCATCTTGTTGATTTTTGGTAAAAACAACAACTCCCATGATCCCACACTGCTTCATGACATCATTAAACTAGGTATTTTGTTATTGTTTTGTTTGAGAGAGACCCTAGTATTATTACCCTGTGTGCCAGCATAACCAAAAGCATTATAGCCCTAGTCTTTGTGCGTGCATGTGTGTTTGTGTGTGTTCATGTCTGTGTGTACAAAATAACTAAACAATGCATGGATTAATTTTAAACTTGATGTGAATGCTACCAGGGAGAGTTTATCTCTAGATGATAAATGTTTGAAGCTGATTGGTCAAAGGTCAAGCTCTACATCCACTGGGCAATCAAGCCATGAAGTAGACCGGATTTGATTGGCTGAATAGAGTCGCACTGATGTCCTGTGTCTGATGTGATTTTGGCGATAGGGGCCGGTAGTATGATGGGAATGTTTGCATGAAGTAAAGTATTACCCTGATCCAGTCACAGAGACAAGAAGCTGTGAGCATGAAGCTTGAGGCTAACGTTTCCTGTGACCTTTTCTTGTATTTGAACAGACTCGATCGTCCTCAGCTGAGGAAGGTGAACCTCGAGCCACCCGACCGCTCCTGTGTCCTGAAGGAAACCCTCTTAAAAGTGGATGGGGCATTAAACTTACATGTCCCAGAGGAGCCGCTGCAGCACCAGGCAGCACACACCCACCGCCCATAAATCAAGACCAGGCCAGTTTTGATTTCTGCATTATCGCTTCCTGCCGCAGCAGCATCGGGGGAGCAAGGCGTGTTTGCGGGCACGCTGACCTGCAGGCGTGCGCCATAGGATTCTATTTCTGGAGCTTCGTTGCTTTTGCAGATTAACTGCCCTCAAATATGGCCCCAATCCGATCACTGCGCCACTAGTTCCACTGCCGCTGGAGGCTGTGCATATTCAAGCCCCCCCCTCCACTGTGCATCAGTCCAGTCATCTGAAGTCCCCGGAGCCTTTGGTCTGTTTTTAAAAGCAGTTGCAGTGCAGTTTCTTTTTTTTTCAGACTCACGAAAGGAGACAAACAAAAAAAAGAATTATATGTCCTGACAGCTTGACGTTTTTCTCTTTATAGTCATTGCTCTTTTCCATCTGGAGCCGTCGAAGGGGAAGGATTGATATCAGAAACTTTCCCAGTATCACTGGGACACTGGTCAGATGGAGACATTTTCCATGAGATCCTGAGGGCGGTCGCACTTTAACCCCTGTGCTCAGTGTTTTCATTAGCCTGTCGGGGGCTAATCAGGGTCCTGTGTCATCTGGATTTACATCTCCATATTGTATGAGAGAGAAAGTAGGCGACATTAACATATTCATGAACACTAACACTCTCCATCATGTGAAATAGAAGACAAGGGCTAAACCCGGAGCCGTCAAGCCATGAAACAAATAGTTTATGACATTCGAGGAGAAGAGATTATTTAATCCGGCAACACAACTTCACATCCGACGGCACAAAGGAGCAGGCCACCGGCACACTGAGGACATTGTCATAAACCTGCCGTGTGCTGCAGGCCTCTGGACTAAGGCCTACGATAAGACAAAAATTAAAGAATAGGATTAAAGATGGATTACCAGTGAAACACTAAAACCAGCAAAGCAGCTGCCTTTGCGTAAGCCCATCGAACGCTCTTCAGGGAAACGCGCCGCCGACCGATTTGCAGATTAGATTTGGTTGTTGATGTGGTGGCCTCTTGTGTGGTTGGAATTAAAAGAGAGGGATGGAAAATCTGGATGAGCTGGAGCACCCTCTTCTGGGAGAAAACACCAACAACACCCGGGCAATGGGGCCGGGGCCGGGGCCGGTGACTGCACAGGTCCCTGGTGGCCTGTACAAAGGCCTCTTGGTGAAGTGCGAGGAGGACCGGGCCTACCCGCCCTTAGCATGGAGGAGCTACTGCGGACATCCTCCTGAGCGGCAGCAGCAGCAGCTACTGGACCCTTGCTCCTTACCTCGCACTATGGAGTCGTTTTACCCACCGGCCCCCATCTGGGGCCACACAGACTCCCTGCTCAGCAAAGACTACCTGGAGACCACGTTCGTGGACATCCGGCCGGGCTCCACACTGGAGAGGAAGCTGCTGGCCGAGGCGCAGGACTACCACAGCGACGCCTACAGCATGGATGACGAGGACGACCTGCTTCCTGACTCCGATGTAAGACCGTTGTTTTCTTCTGCCCTATCAGAGTTTGTGTGGTTGAATTCCAGGTTGTAAACTCAAGCACTGACAGTTAAAGGGAAGCAGCACGAGGCGTTTATTCATCTGCAGATACTCGAAGAGAAAGAGCATCAACACATAATGTCTACAGGGTTAAAAGTCTTATTATAAGTGTTCATCTTCATTTGTTTTTAATTTATCAGCAGCATAAAGGTTGGTATTGATACAAGACAGGAGGAGGTAATCAAATGTGGAAATAAACAATCAATTCTTTGACTAATCATCACATAAAATAATTATAATATTTGATCAACTAATCTCAACCAGGTCCTCTTTGATCCTTGCATGAGTTTCACATTAAAATTAAAATCATATCCTCAGAATAGATCCAGGGAGCGAACGAGGAACTTAAAATAGACATATGAGCAGATGAGTATTTCAGGCACCAAATTGAATGCTTACTGTCAAAAAGCCAGATTACATAAAGCTCCTCTCCTGCTGCGGCTCAGGTAACGACACTACAGTCGCGGTGGAGGACGCCAGTTCTATTTCATAGATCACTGAGCAGAGCTCGCCCTGGAGTGAAATGTAAATTAGCTTTAAAACCTTATACCCTGGTCATGTGATGCTTTGGCGACTCGACTTGAGAACATTCAGGCTGTAAAAGTCACAAATAAGCAGCGGCTGGTTTGTTTAAATCATCGCGTCTCCCACTGTGGATAAATCAAAGTTTCCGTTACAACCCACTGTGGAGCGAGGGGCCCGCGGCCGTCTGACGAACATTACTTTGATTGAAAACGCGACCGAGTGGACGAGAGTTTGCTCCACAAGGACAAAAGAACAGCAGAAGAAATAGATTTATTAATGCTGGTTGTAGAGCAGTGATGCAAAGACACAGGCCGGTGGAATTAAACCCGTCCAATGACCTTGAAGAGGAGCAACACAACTTCTCCTACTACGACTTTCTTTCACCTCATATGCTCAGTTAAATGGGAATTCTGGTGTTTTTCCAGCTTGGACCATATGTTTTTAAATGTGGGTGAAGAAGTGAATGTTTTTACTTAAAACCTCTGGTCCAGTAGATCGTCTCCACCAGCAGCCGTAACATGAAATATGTCAATTTGTAGAAACTCCAGCTCCGAATACTTCAGCTCAAACAAGTTGGGGTTGACTATCAAAATCAAATGCTTCATCGATATTGTCAAAAGCAGATTCAGGCATAATAGTAAAGTCAAATGTCTCATGAGACTTGAGATTGAAACCTCTCATTAGTTGAGATGTGTAATTTTTCCAGACTCTTACCAAAGACCCAGAATAACAATTATATTGGTGGAAAAAGTATTTTAGTGAGCATTTCCTGAACCGTCCCAGTTGCCCCATGAGGATTACACTGCAGCCACTGCCTCCATGTGGCAGCTGCCAGTGGAGGCTCCATTCATTGACAAACATATACTGGAAATTCCCCCTTCACTTCCTGATGAGCTGCTCGTCACAGTGAGAGATGATCTCAGTCTCTCTTGCCTAACGTGAGGTTTATCTGCCTCTTGTCGCCATGGGAACTGCTTTATGCTCCAGGTAAATCAATGCTGACGCACGAGGTAACTCCGGACCGAGTGGATCAGTCACCGCTTCACAGAACAGGGAAGTTGCAGTGACGCAACCACAGCTCCGAACGTTAAACACATGTCAGCGCTGGAGCGTTTGCTCAAATGTTACAGGAGCATCTTTGGAAGATGAACAATTATTTCACACGTCAGAATCGAACCAGCGCAGGAAGGCGACAGGGTCAGAGAGCGATGGAGAGTCGGACTGAAGCTGCAGCTGTTTCAGATCCACGCGTGAGTCACGAATCACCTGCGGTCAACTGAGCTGGTGCACATGCAGACTAACCCCATTCAGTCACATTATCTCACCGGCCTGAGCAGAGGCTTCATGTTGCTGTGGAGGACGTGAACACAACTGGGTCTTATCGTTTAAAATACAAAAAAACATATTTATTAGATATGTCAGTTCATTCCGTTTATGAGCCTTGGTTTTCTGCTGCTAGATTGATGAAGATAAAAAGTTCTATATCCCCAAAATCAAGAGCAATAGGCTGGAACTATATTGGACCGACCTTGGACGAAGAAATAGTCCCTATGAAGTTATATAGAGAGAGATGTTGCAGCTTTAAAATGTGATTTTTAGTTATTGTGAATTTATATTCTAGTAATCTCCACTGCATCAGATGGAAAACAGGACCAAACAGATTGTGCACGAGCAGCTTCCATCAGAGGTGTTTAGTTCTCAGACCCTCTCACCTGAACACGACCCTAAGTTCACTCTGTTTGAATCACAGGACTCGTCCATTGATGACTTCAGTGATACGGACAGCGAGAGCAACTTCCCTCTGATGATCCCTCAGGACTACCTGGGTCTGGCCTTCTTCTCCATGCTCTGCTGCTTCTGGCCCCTGGGCATCGCTGCCTTCTACCTTTCACAGAAGGTACACACACACACACACACACACACACACACACACACACACTGTGATGAGATGTAACCTGGCAGTGTGTTTCACAGTGTACACGGATGTCTGACCCTCTGCAGTGTGTGCAGACAAACAACAGGTCCAGAGCTATATGTGCTGTGGATATTATGGAAGTGCTCTGGAGTTTATAGACAGGGAGGCATTACAACTTCAATCTGAAGGAGATGATCATTTAATCCTCTTGTGCAATATTTCAAAAATGATTTAAGATGTTTTTAAACTTCACTCTATGGTATTTTATTGACTAATGTTCCTATGTAGGTATCACAGCCCCCAAAAACAACCTTCACAACCTTCCCATCACAGACCTGGGGTCAGGGACATTAGGTTTTCCAATATTTGACAAACATAATACAACACATGACAACATATTATAACTAATAATAAAATGTGGACTCACTAGGTCACTTACCCGAAAGAAAACGACTTTGACTAAGCAATCCATCCATCAATTATCAATACCCTTTATAGTTTGAGGGTCGCGGGAGGTAAACAAGAGCCAATCATCAATCAAAATATAGATCAAAATCAATAATCAATAAATCATTGATTTAGCGCTACACCTAAGAAATGGCTCGACCCTGCTGATCAATAAATGTAAACTGTAAAAAAAAAGACCGTAAATTAAAATCTGTTTCTGAATATTCTGAATAAGTATCACTGGTTTTTAGAAGTTTAAACTACTTAACATGATTTATGGATCCACTTCAAATCGTACCCGAGGTCATTATCACTTCCTCCCGGAGTATAATTAATCTCCATAAATTGCAGGAGGCTATTACGAACCAGTGAGATATTAAATGATACTCTATAACTCCAAGAATGCTTTAATTAATAATTTAAAAATATCGATTGTGGTATTACAGCTTAATACAGTTTGTTAACTTTAAATTGAACAAACTCAATTTATATCTGTGTCTAGTTGAAGTCATTCAAATCCAGCTTTTCAGTGTAATATAAAATAATACAAAATAATTAAAGATATAAATGAAGTTATCTTAAACAATAAGTTTAATTGTTTCAGACATCTGGACTTCAGTGAAACACGGAGGCACGCTGCCCCGTCCTTTTGATCAGATCGATAACCTTCGTTAAGGTTTAATTAGAGTCATAACGAGAAGCCCCAAGGTGATAGATTTCCAATAGTGTTGAGTGCTACCTATATAACAGGGGTCAGAGTCAAAGACAAGGAGGCGGCGAGGACGGAGAAGGTGATGAATGACGCACAAACGTCCGGGGTTCAGAGATGATACGTAATATGGGTTTAGTGTGTGATTGGAATGAGTGGAGGAGGAAAGTGGAGGCCACGGGCGACACTGACAAACGATGACAAATTAACCTCTCTCTCTCTCTCTCTCTCTCTCTCCTCTCCTCTCCTCTCCTCTCTGGCCCTCTCCCTCTCTCTAATCATCATCTCACCCTCCTCTCTCCCCACCCCCCCCCCACTTCTCAGACCAACAAGGCCTCGGCTGAGGGGGATTTCCAGGGGGCCAACGCCGCGTCACGCCAGGCTCTGTGGCTCTCGGTGCTCTCCATCGTGTTCGGCATCATAACGTACATCTGTGCCATCGCCGCTCTGATTTCCTACCTGTCCGGAAAGCCGCCGTAAAAGCGGCTCCCGCACCAGGACACGCCTCCCACACGTTTAATCACCATCACCACACGTCACCTGTAAAAATAATCTGAGTCTGTGTCTGTCAACCCCGTTCTGCAGTACATGTTTTATCCACAGAGTGCAGATCATCATCACGTCTAATGGGATGAGGACATGAGCTCACAGGACGTTCCTTGCATGAGAAGAATAATCACTGACCTTCACTCAGTTTCACTCCATGTAGAAGAATTCAGTCTGTAACTGTTGTTTATTTCGTCACCTGATGTCTTAAGTGACCAAACCTTTAAATGTGTGCTGTAGTCGTCGTCCTACGTTTGATGCAGATGTCAACACAACACTTCTTGATATCAGAGTCACAAAACAATGGATTCCTGACGAGGGGCCGAAGGAGAAACCAGGGGGACGACCGGCCCGGGAGGAGAGTGTGCGGCGATGGAGTCCACAGATTTTATGAGAAGGTCGCAGCAAGGACGAGGAGGAGGCTGAATCCTGGAGGACCTGAGCCAGCACTGTCGCTCTCCAGGGGTAGAAGCTGGTGCCGGGTTGTATTTTAGCGCCCTGTGGGTTTATTTTTAAAACATACGACGTGCCGGGGGGCAATTTTCTTTGAGAGAACCTTGAATTTTCCTTCTACGCCTCTGGCCAGAGAGCGAGGGCCCCACAGGACCACACTGCACATCCACTCACCCTGAGTTCACATGCAGCATCGCCCACTGTGCTCCTGCAGAACCGACTGATTCTGCTTCCTTTATGCCAAGTTGAATAAGTATCTTTGTGTTGAAAATACACTAAAGCTCTAAATGAAAAAAACACATAGTGCCGTTATACAAGAAGATAAATATAAACGAGAAGTGTGAAAATGGAGGTTGCTGTGTGAACACTGGTGTTATAGAAGATAAGATGTAGAAATAAAGGAAGTGCATCCCACAGTGCACTGCAGAGAGATGCAGATCTGCAAAGGGAAAGTGCCAAAAACATGAAAGAAACTCTGAGAAGGATTCTTTTGCGAACTATTCCATTAATAGACACATCCGGGCTGATGCTCCCTAAATATAGATTCTGCTATTTTCTCCCTCGTTCCTGAGATTCTTTCTGGAACTCGCTTCTCGCAGTTTCAACGTGTGAAAACAAAACAGGGTAACACTTGAGCAAGTAAAAAAGTTGCTAAAAAAAATAGGATGACAAGACACGAGGTGTTCAGCCACGTGACGCATGAGACGGCAAAAGATCAGTTTCCATCTCACCTGCATGGCCTGTTTGTCAGTTTGCCACGTGCACCCCCGAGCTTCAACCACCTTGAGTATTTGGTCCTGAATCACTGAAGGAGCAGCTTTGATAGAAGAAAAGAAAAACCTCTAGCCATATTGGTTTGAGCTTAAATGTGCCATTTACAAAAAAAAAGTGAAAGAAGGAACTTCAAAATTAATATTTTAAAAAGTGTCTGTAAATTAAAAGTTGACATTTTCTATGTAGATGTTTAGTTTTTATAGAGTCCACAGCTGAACTAGAACCAATTCAAATCACCACATTACTGTTTCCTGCAAACTGAGCAGTGTATCATGACGGAGCTGATTATCATCACCACACGTGATACATGTGGACACACGTGTGATATCTGTGTCTTGTCCAGACTCCACACACGGCGTCATCGTACAGTTCTGTCTTTCCCCAAACCGTCCTCCCTCTCCACTGCACATTTACATCCATGATAAAAAACTGACCCCCCCATGTTGTTGTTCCATCCGAGACACTGAGTGAGTTGTACGGGAGCATCTAACAGGGACTTTCTTCGACTGGTCACACTGGTATTAAACAGGCTCCAGTCAGATTTGTCTCACTTTGTGTCACTTGTACAAATAACGACCGGACGCGGCTCAGTGGACGAGTCACAGGAGTCGATTAAGGTCAAAGGTCGTGGAGAATTGAGATTTATTAGTACAGGAGATGTTCAATTCTTTCCCAGTTCACCTTCTTGTACGACATGTAAATATTAAACTGATGAATCCTAATAAATGCACTTGTTTGACATTTATCTTTCCTCCCGTGAGATCAGTTATTATCATTTCACCCACAGCACAGCTGACCTCAACCCAAATGAGGCAAAAGGAGCCCAAGAGTATTCGCTCAATATTTTATGACAACATCAGTATTTGTTTGAATTTGTTTTTATTTATAAAAAAAGACCGGAAGAAGTGCGCTGCTTGGCCATCAGAGGGTTTTGGAGTATCGCCGCCTCACGGAGTCCCTGTAGAACTGGAACAGCTTCTCTGAGGCTTTCTGACTGACGGCTATACACTGCTGCAGCTGCACGAGGAACAAAGAGCAAAACAAGCTTTAAAGAAAATTCTAGATATTAAAAAGGTTTGTTAGAACAGAAAGAGACAGAAAAACATCTCATCATTATCATCAGACCTGAAGTAAAGTGCTGACAGAGCAGTAAACACTGATATGATGAAGAACATAAATAAAATAGAGATTTGAAAATCTGTAAGGATTATGGAACCAAATTTGACAATGCTGCAGGGTTTCTGAATTAAAAAAACTAATGTATATACAGACCTCTTTTACTGAAAACGATCCTTTGGTTGAGGTCATCAATACGTTGTGTTTTTTGCTGTCAATAGCGAAGGTCATCAAAGCTCGACTTTCCTGGTGGAAGAAGAAATCAGCAGATTCAGTGACGGTGTTGACGGTAATGAAAGGATGTGATATAACAATCAGCTGTTCCTGTCAACTACAAGGTGTCGGCTCGTGTTTTGTGAGCATCAGATTTACCTTCTCCTGAGCGGCAGTGGGGTCTGTGATGATCTGACCTTCTGCGTCAATGGCACAGGTCACTCCACAGAACAGGCAGCTCATAGGCAGGCCTGCGTCCATGAGAGACATGCAGGCTGCATTCAACAAGCAGGACAGGAGCTGGAGGGACCGGTCAGGAAGAACACACACCCAGAAACAGCACCAGGGGAACCTTTCAATGCTACACACACACACACACTGGATACACAAATCAGCCCAGAGCTTCACTGAAGGATACTGAGCCGTCGTCGTGCAGAACCTGAAGAATGAGCGTGAGGGAGGAGCGTGGGTGAAGAGACAGGAGCAGAGACGCCTCGCAGGTTTCTCTCACACACTGCTCCTGTGATCGCTCCCTTACACCTGAGACACAAATAAAAGATACACACATGAGCCACAAACAGAAACAACTACTGTGATTCCACCATGTGGTGTGTTGAGGTATAGCAACATTAGAACAGGATACTGGTAGAGAGCTGTTAAATGAAGACATTCTCTAGCTTGGAACACAACTCACCTGGAAGTCCCACTTTGGGCTGAATCAGCACCTCCAGAGTCGCCCGGTCATAGATCTCCTTACTGACTTTGACCTCGGCCGGTCCATAGACTCCAGCGTACACACTCGTGTCTCCTTCAAATCAGAACAGCAGAAGAGGTTATTCACCAGAACGGCCCAGAGGAGCACTTTAACATCTGAGCATGTTGACCAACTCATATGTCTGAACAAAAAGGCCAATACTCCCAAATGAATTTAACATTTTGGTTCATGACCTTGCAGCCAACTGGACTGGACTCTAGCAGTACACATTAGGTATATTTTTCTCAATTTGATTGAAGCTCTAAGTTACTCTTATTTATATGATTATTCTCAGGTTTATGTTACTCAGTTATGTCTGTTTTATGTTACTGTATTGTATTTAAATAATTTTAAGTTATGTGCCGGGAGCTCAGTTAATATGTTAAAGACAATGTTGTTCACAGAATTTTTGTAATGCCTTTGAATAATATGGGGGACATGAATCGCAATATATCGCAGAATCGAATGGCAATACTTGCTGTATCTCAATATGTTAAGAATCGCACTAATATTGCATCGTGGCTCAAATATCGCAATACTATCGAATCGTCACATTTTTGCCAATTCCCCACCCCTAGACAAGACCTTAAATGGCCTTTTGATTTGTCCCCTTAGCAAAACTCAAGAACATCAGAATAGAGATTATATCAGAACATTAAGATCTCATGGGGGGAGAAATGTGTCCACTACTGGAAATGAAATAATACAGCTTAAAATCAAGAAGCCTCAAATGTGATAACTGATATCTACACCGAATTACACCTACAGGAGCCTTTATGAAACTCCATTCTACAACTCCTTAAACTGCCGACAGGAAGAGACTGGATGTCCTGATGAGGAGGACCAGCTCGGTCCTGGGCTTGCCCCCTTGACCCAGTGGAGGTGGTGGGACAGAGGAAGGGGAGGAGGAGGATGATGATGGACAACCAGTCCCCCTCCCTGCAGGACACCCATCACAGCACTGGGCAGCTCCTTCAGCCACAGACTGGTTCAGCCCAGGTGTCTGGAGCTGAGGTATCGCAGGTCGTTCCCTTATGCAGCAATGGGACTGTACAACCAGTTCAGCTCCCAGTAGAGCTACACCCATATAGACTAACTCGTGCCCGATTCCGCTCTAAACTACAAACTAGTAATTTGCCACGAAACGTGATAATTCAGCTAAAGTGAACATTTAGCTGTGACAGTGACGTAACTTCGCTATTACCAGTGACACGACGAGGTGTATTAAAGGTATAAAGTGGCGGACAGAGCCGTCAGGGGGCGCTCGAGGACATGAGCTCGTGTCTTTACCGTGGACGAAGGACGCGGACCCGTCCGGCTGAGACAGAAAGTTCTGTTCGCAGGCGAACTCCCGCAGCATCACGCTGGAGGAGCAAGGCGCCGCCATCACCGCCATTCAGGACCCAGCGTGTGTCGAGGGTTGATGACGTCATGTGTTTTCAGTAAACACTGATGACGCGTTAATTATTTTTCTCCTTCCCTTTCTTCTTCTCCTTCCCTTTCTTCTTCTCCTTCTTCGTTTTACAGCAGCTGCGCTTTAGCCCTATATATACAGTCTGTGTTTCTTCCATATCCTTCAGGTTTCTTCCTCTTCCTCTTCCTCTTGTCAACTTTAAATGTAATGTTTAAAACGTCACGCACTGTCACAGCGCCATCTAACGACCTGGATGACCGGACACTGAAGCGTAAGCACAGCTTTGCAGTGACAGCATTTTAAAGGTTTATTCCACCTAAATAGTTAATTCTTTTAAAATAGTAATAGTTTTAAAATGTTTATTCAACCAAGAAAAGTTTGTCTTTTAAACTAGTTAGTATTAAAGGTTTACTCGACTCAGTCCATGTCTGAAAACGTCAAAAGAAATCTGTGAATGCAGATTTATCATTTGTTCAGTCTGGTTTAAAATTTTAAGTTGTAAATTATTACAATCGCAGCCGCAGCCACCCATGCGTCCCAGACCTTTTCCACGGACACCAATTTGTTTATTTTTTGATGTCCCTCCAGATTCGTCATCTCCAGGATGATGCTCTCCACCGTCGGCGTGACTATGGTGGAACGTCGAGGCTAGGTCACCGGTGCGGGACATCAGCTGTGGGTCTAAATGACTCCACAGAGAGAGACACACACACACAATCTGGGTCCCAGGAACAACACAAGGTTAACTAAAAAGTTAATTGTTAAAAAGTTACATTGAACTGGGTGGTGCAAATAGTGTTGCAAACATAGCTTATCAAATGTATATATATTATTGAAAAAAGGCTAACCATAATCCAACCATAATAATATACACAACCGTAATCTACTAACCATTTTGGATCATGACAATAATGTTAATTTGAAAGCAGAATTATTTGTTTGATTTATTTATTATTTTATTTTGGGGCAAAGGGGAAACTGGAGCACCCGGAGAAAACCCTCAAAATTAAATAAAGATTAAATAAAGAACCGGGCGATGGCACCACGTTTCTTTGTCAGGTGACCTATCAACAAGAAGGCAATGCATTTCTCAACTTCTGGGTCCTCTGCTTCCATGGCAGCCAGCAATCCTGTGGCAGAGCCAAACTTCTTGCTCAGGTCCTTGAAAATGGGTGTTTGGAGTTTTGCAACTTTTTCTGCAGTGAGGTCGATTTTGGCGTCGTCAACTTCAGCCGATATGTTTTCAATGAGCCGTTGGATGGTTGCTTGCGGGTCTTGAAAGTAGATCCAGATCATTTTGGCCTGATCCAGTGTCTTCATCATGAGCTTTATCACAAGAATCCGGATAAAAGCATTTCTGTTTTGTGTCAGTGCTGCTGCATTCTGTTCAGGATCAGCTGAAGTGACATCTGACTCAGTTTCACTCTGGTCGGGATCCACTTGACCCAGCTCAAAATCAGATGAACTCTGGTCAGCATCTACTTGACTCGGCTCAAAATCAGATGAACTCTGCTCAGGATCGGATGGATTCTGGTCAGAATCAGATGGATCATCGTTCATATCGCATAATGATCCAGACTCGATTAAAGCCTGAGCCACTCTGTTGCTGTGGTCATCAGCATTCTTTTCCACCCACCACTTCATAATTGACAGGAAATTAATCACTCTCTCCCATATGTCTGAAAGAATGGGATCCTCTGACTTGGGAACAGGCGAGTTGTAAGTCGAAGGTGTGATGTGAACGTAGAGGAGATCACTCAGCTCTTGTGTGAGTGCTAAATTATTACCAGATGAGGAGTTTTGATTTGCATCATCCTTTGTAAGAAGTACAACGTCAACAGAAGCATTGAGTTCCTGCAATTCCTCCTTGCTTTTGGCTGTGGCTGTAGGGTGAAACCTTGCCCTGGTTTGTGCAACAATCCTGTGCATGTATGCTTTACCAAAAGTCTCCACCATAAAGTTCTTTATCCTCCTCTTCACACTGTCCTCAGAGTTGATCCCTTCGGGGCTTGCACCTGCAGACTCAGTCTGTTCCGTCCTCGCTGCAAGTTGGACAATGGCATCTGCAGCATTTTTAATCTCCAGACGGGACTGAGACTGTAGCAGGGTGTACTCTGCATCAGGCACAACATCCAGAATCACATCTGTGAACTTATTCACCTCCTTTTCGATTATTTCCTTGACAGATTTGGTCCTTTCACTCACAACACTTTCTTCTGAGGATCCGCTCTGTGATGTAGTCTCAACCTCCGGTTCACCAATGGACACTCTGACTTTTCGTACGCAGCATAGTGTTTTCATTTTGCCAGCAAATTTCTTCAATAACTTGCAGGCATAAGAAATCATTTTGTTCAGTCTGCTTGTGGGAATGACTCGTTTTGACCGAGGCGGTGATGAGGAGGACAGTTGTTGAGTACTGTTGACACTCGCTGTGACCTCTTCCACCATTGAAGATGTCAGTTTCTCCAAGCTGGAAGGACTGAAAGACGAGCATAACGAGGTTTGCAGAACTTCAGCAAAACCTTGGGAAACTGGTTCACCGATACTTGCCTGCACAAGTTCTTCAGTTATAAAGACGTTGCTTTTTAAATGCTTGACCAAAACCCCAGAGAGGGTTGACATCAAATTAACAAGCAGCTCTGCCAGGGAGAATGTTGTGGCTTCGTCAGGTTTTCCAGATTCTAACCTTTGCCACTGGACTGCTGTTAACCCCTCTGAGAAGGCTTGAATGTATGGACGAACCATGTCGATTGTGATCTGTGGTTTATCCAACATTACTTGTGGTGACTCTTTCTGATCCATGGTCATCTTCAGTAAGTGCTGTGCTCAATCTGAATGAAATTGAACTCCTGGATTTGTCTAATGCTTTGGGTATAAATTACAAGCTTCTTCCTCTTCTCTCTTTGATCCACCTGTGTGGCCAGAGCGCTAACAATGTCTACTACTAATAAAGCGTTGCCACGCAACATTTAATACATCATAGACAAACAGAGACATTTAATAGACATCCTATGGAAAATAATCCCTTTTGAAGGAGTAAGTGTGTCACAAGATAAAGGGACCCACTTCTTCATTAAATAGGTCAAAGGGTTCAAAGGCATTTGCTTTTTCAAGTTCTGCCCCCAGTCCCAGTAATCTTGGACAGAAAGGAAATCATAAAGGACATTTTCTCAAAGCACATATTGTTTCACTATTTAAATGTTCCAAATTAAAACACCTGAAGTTGAGTTCAGGAACAATCAGCTAACAGCTCTCACCTGTGTTGATGATCCTCTGTGGTGCAGGTGAGGGTGCTCACCCAGTCCCCTCACCTCCACAGGTGCAGATCCAAACAAAAATCTGGATCTGGTCAATTTAAATGTGGTTTCCACAAATAGTCTCGGAGGAAGTAAGCACTCTACTGAGTGCCCTGCCAGGTTTTACCTGAAATCTCAAATATTAACTGTTGGGCCACAGCACTGACAATGCAGGGACCTTATTATTATTTAACATAAAGATGCAAAATCAAATAAGTCAGAGACAAATAACAGAAATCTAATAGACATCATCAGTTTAATTTAAAGGGGACATATGAAAATTCTACTTTTGTAGTGCTTCTACACGTTAATTTGGGTATCTGGCAAGTCTACCGTCCTAAAAACTCTGGAAAAAACAACTACCACGATTTGTTGTGGTTCCTCTATGTCAGAAACGATACGCTAGATTGCGTCGATTGGGATTGAGACCCAAAAATACATCATCTCACCGGCTCCGGGGAGAGACGGCCCGGCTCCCCGGCTTCCTGGCTAGCGTTAGCTCACAAGCAAACGCGTTCCGCCCTCTCCCAAGGGAGACGACGCCGACGAGGGGTAGCACAAGTTCCTCGCGTAGATCTTGATCTAAGTTGCTCCAAGCTAGCGTTAGCTCGCTGCTGCTACCCCTCAGACATCTAAGTGGCCGCATAAACATGCCGATCGTCGAGGCGTAAACCTCGGGACACCTCTAAACGTTGAATCAACAGTGGGGAAGGATGCTGTTGGTGCGCCAGCTCCAGCTCCCACTTCTCCCACTTAAGGCTTATGTATGCTTCTCCGTTTTGACGGGCATGGACAGATAGGAACGCCTTCTTTGCCGTGCAACCTCCTCACCGGGCTCCACGGAGAGCTTTTTGTGCAGCTCAGATTTTCCTAACTGCATGTCGGCATGGCGGAGAGACTACGGATAGCCATTGGCTGTAATGGTCCGCTAACGTCCGCTAACGGCATTTCTGGACCTTAAACTTCCTGTTTCGTTCCCCATAGCACACTAAACCCAAAACACAACTACGACTCTATGATTAATGGGACAAGTGTGTTAAACCAGCAGAGTTGTCTGGCTGCCGGTGGCTTATTAGAGCATTAACGGCATGTGTGTACGGTCACATACGTTTATAAAGCCCTGTCATAACGGCGCTAGCGAGCTAGCCACCATGCTAAATGGGGTGGTAACAGCGCAAAAATCCGCTGTCACGACTTTAATTCCACAGCTATCATGAAACTGTTTCCTGCTACCGTCAGGTTAAAAGCAAACACTTGGTAGCAGTTAGTATCGGGAGTCCCTGCTGACTGTGTATAGAAGCTGGGGTGGAAGCTAGCTGCCTATGTGTAGCTTCAAGCTGTTGAATTAGCAAGGCAGTTTGGAAACAAGACCGGGCAACTCTAAAAATAAATATCATAAAAAGAGTCCGTCCCATCCTTCCGCGCGCAATGGACCCGGAGAAGCATACTTTAGCCTTTAGGGGCTGCACTGGGGCCCTGGGGCTGTCGCAGGCAGGCTCTGGCCAACCTGACTCTGGTTCAAAACGATATGGTTGCAAGATTGTATCTTCGTCTCCAGTAGCCATATTTCTACAGAGGTAATGGATAGCTAAAAATCTGGGCACTAGAACCTCGTGAAGGAGGGAGGAGGGGTGAGGGGGGCGGGGCACTCAAAACAGGTAAATCTGAGGAGGGCTCTTTTTTAGACACGGTGAAAAGGTGCTGTTTTAAATGATCCTTGTAGTATTTTGACAAAAGTATGTTACAGATATTTCATTAATACCCCAAGGAACCATATCAACTTGTGGTAAAATGGGCATACAATGAGTCCTTTAAGTTATTTAAGTGTAATGTTAAACCAGATGATATGGGAAATGTGTCTATCTTGTTGATAATTGTGGGTAAGTGTGTCGGACATACAGGTGCTGCACTCAGGTGGATTCAGTCCTACCTAACGAATAGAGGTCTCTCTGTCCACCTAAGTGATTATCCTCCGGAACAGCCCCAATTTCATGTGATGTCCCTCAAGGTTCTGTTCTAGGCCACATCCTAGTCTCTTTATATACGCTGCCCCTAACATCAACTTTTGATGAATATGATGTCTCTTTCCTCTGCTTTGCAGATGATGTGCAAATGTACTTGCCCTTGGATTTCAAAACGATACGATACACACGAGGAACCATTTAACACTTGTGTTGTGCTCCCTCCACTAGCTTCCTGTTCATCACAGGATTCATTTAAAAGTTTTTTTTTAACTGTTAAATCTCTGAATGGACAGGCACCTAGCTGAACTCCTTCATGATCACACTCCAGTTAGAGTGCTGAGATCAGCTGCTCAGTTGCTCCTGGACTTGCCTAAAACGAGGCTCAAAACCAGAGGCGATCGAGTCTTTGCACTAGCCGCCCCAAACTTATGGAACAGCTTACCACTCCATATCAGATCTGCCCCCTCTCTAGCACACTCCAAATCATTGTTGAAGACATCTCTTCTCTTTGGTCTTTTTTGAGTTGAGCACGTTTTATTCTATTTTGTTTTATCTCATTTTACTTTTACTATTTTTGATGCATTACGTGGTGCTGTTTTGTTGTTGTAGCTTGTCCTTTGTGAAGCACTTTGGTAAACCTAGTTGTTTTAAATGTGCTGTATAAATAAAATTGACATTTCCCACTGACATTGATAACCATGGGGAGACCTTGGTGCTCCACTTTGTACTTTTTCCTTTTTTCCCTTTTACAAATTTGTTTATTAATTTTTAAGCTTTCTAAATAGGACGATACAACTCTTTCCGCGAAAGTTATAAAGTGAAATTATAGAAATGTTATATTAAATCTCAAAACAGGCAAAACAAGATTGAGCATAGAACCGACTTGGTTCACAAACACAATTTCAGTAGAAAAGACCAAGTCATTACAAAATATAAAACATCCAAAATTTGCAGTAATTATTCTTTAAATTAATTTTATACCATATAAACCCTTTACTGAGGATAGAAGATATATCTTGGCCAATATAAAAGATGAATGGCTCCCATGTTTTATGAATCCTTACATGTTTTTCAAGTATATTCAAGTATAACATTATGCCAATGTGTCTTAAATAGCATTTTATCCGCAATCCAGTTAAACAAGTTTGCAATTTCTCGTACAAAACATAAGCGTTACATTCTCCCTTCAATACCTATAAGTAAAAATAACATTTGATATTCCTAGTGACTGGATTTTTACTTCAACTTTGTGTTTTGGATTTTGTTTTATTTTTGGTTCTAGATTTCTTGGTCAGGAGTGGTCAGTTAGAGCAAGCCGGAGACTGGGAGATGTTGGTTTGCAGTCCCATCACATATTGTCACCACCAACCTCAGACTTGACCTGATACTATGGTCCCTGCGTGTGTCATACACTGTAGAATTCCCACACCACTGACGAGTGACCATAGAGGCACCCAGAGAAAGCCGTAGAAATTAAATAAAAATTAAATTAAGAATCGGGCGATGGCACCACGTTGCTTTGTCAGGTGACCTATCAACAAGAGGGCAATGCATTTCTCAACTTCTGGGTCCCCTGCTTCCATGGCAGCCAGCAATCCTGTGGCAGAGCCAAACTTCTTGCTCAGGTCCTTGAAAATGGGTGCTTGGAGGTTTGCAACTTTTTCTGCAGTGAGGTCCATGATTTTGGCGTCGTCAACTTCAGCCAATATGTTTTCAATGAGCCGTTGGATGGTTGCTTGCGGATCTTGAAAGTAAATCCAGATCATTTGGGCTTGATCCAGTGTCTTCATCATGAGCTTTATCACAAGAATCCGGATAAAAGCATTTCTGTTTTGTGTCAGTGCTGCTGCATTCTGTTCAGGATCAGCTGAAGTTACATCAGACTCAGATATACTCTGTCCGGGATCCACTTGACTTGGCTCAAAATCAGCTGAGCTTTGCTCGGGATCGGATGGATTCTGGTCGGGATCGGTTGGGATCTGGTCGGGATCGACTTTACTCTGGTCGGAATCAGCTGGATCATCATTCATTTCGCATAATGATCCAGACTCCATTAAAGCCTGAGCCACTCTGTTGCTGTGGTCATCAGCAATGTTTTGCACCAACCAGTTCATAATTGACAGGAAATTATTCACTCTGTCCCATATGTCTGAAAGCACGGGATCCTCTGACTTGGGAACAGGCGAGTTGTAAGTCGAAGGTGTGATGTGAACGTAGAGGAGATCACTCAGCTCTTGTGTGAGTGTTAAATTATTACCATATGAGAAGCTTTGATTTGCATCATCCTTTGTAAGAAGCAGAACGTCAATAGAAGCATTGAGTTCCTGCAATTCCTCCTTGCTTTTGGCTGTGGCTGTAGGGTGAAACCTTGCCCTGGTTTGTGCAACAATCCTGTGAATGCATGCTTTACCAAGAGTCTCCACAATAAAGTTCTTTATCCTCCTCTTCACACTGTCCTGAGAGTTGATCCTTCTGGGGCTTGCACCTGCAGACTCAGTCTGTTCCGTCTTCGCTGCGAACCGGACAATGGCACCTGCAGCATTTTTAATCTCCAGACGGGACTGAGACTGTAGCAGGGTGTACTCTGCATCAGGCACAACATCCAGAATCACATCTGTGAACTGACTCACCTCCTTTTCGATTATTTCCTTGACAGATTTGATCATTTCACTCAGGACACTTTCTTCTGAGGAGCCGCTCTGCTCCGGTTCACCAATGGACACTCTGACTTTTCGTACGCAGCATAGTGTTTTCATTTTGCCCGCAAATTTCTTCAATAACTTGCAGGCATAAGAAACCATTTTGTTCAGTCTGCTTGTGGGAATGACTCGTTTTGACCGGGGCGGTGATGAGGAGGACAGTTGTTGAGTACTGTTGACACTCGCTGTGACCTCTTCCACCATTGTAGATGTCAGTTTCTCCAAGCTGGAAGAAATGAAAGACGAGCTTACCGAAGTATGCAGAACTTCAGCAAAACCTTGGGAAACTGGTTCACCGATACTTGCCAGCACAAGTTCCTCCGATATACAGACGTTGCTTTTTAAATGCTTGACCAAAACCCCAGAGAGGGTTGAAATCAAATTTACAAGCAGCTCTGCCAGGGAGAATGTTGTGGCTTCGTCAGGTTTTCCAGATTTTAACAGTTCCCACTGGACTGCTGTTAACCCCTCTGAGAAGGCTTGAATGTATGGACGAACCATGTCGATTGTGATCTGTGGTTTATCCAACATTACTTGTGGGGACTCTTTTAGATCCATGGTCATCTTCAGTAAGTGCTATGCTCTATCTGAAAAGAATTTAATTCCTGGATATTATCCAATGCTTTGGGTATAAATTACAAGCTCCTTCCTCTTCTCTCTTTGATCCACCTGTGGGGCCAGAGTGCTAACAATGTCTACTACTAATTAAGCATTGCCACGCACCATTTAATACATCATAGACAAAGAGAGACATTTAATAGACATCCTGTGGAAAACAATCCCTTTTGAAGGAGTAAGTGTATCACAGGATAAAGGGACCCACTTCTCAATTAAATAGGTCAAAGGGTTCAAAGGCATTTGATGGGCGGCCACAGCCAGGGCGTCTGTGGCTGAGGGGTAGAACGGTCGTCCTCCAACCTGAAGGTCGGCAGTTCGATCCCCAGTCTTCCCCAGTGTCCTTGGGCAAGATGCTGAACCCCGACTGACCCTTCATAGAATAACAAAGTGCTTCTTAAAGATGCACTGTATGAATGTGTGTGTGAATGGGTGAAAGTAAAACTGTACTGTAAAGCGCTTTGAGTGGTCATCATTGGACTATGAAAGCGCTATATAAATGCAAAACCATTTGCTGTTTGAAGCTCTGCCCCCAGTCCCTGTTACCTAGGAAAACATAAATGCAATTTTCTCTAAGTATATATTGGTTTAGTATTTAAATGTTCAAAATTAAAATACCTGAAGTTGCGTTCAATAGAAACACCTGAAGTTGAAATTTATGAGTGAGTGTAATTTGGTGCTCTGGAGGTGGGGAGGCTCTCCTAGCCCCCTCACCTCCAATCTGGATCTGGTGTCGGAGGAAGTAGGCACTCTACTGAGTGCCGTGCCAGTTTTGACCTGGAATCTCAAATATTAACTGTTGGTACCAATGCCTTGGCATACTTCTGTGTGACAAGGCATTGGTAGCTCAAAGTTTAGCGGACAACATTTGAGAGAGGGAACAGGGACAAAGAGGGCCTCCTCCACTGACCAGGAGTGGTCAGTTAGAGCAAGCCGGAGACTGGGAGATGTTGGTTTACAGTCCCATCACATATTGTCACTACCACCATCCGCCCTGACTTGACACCATGGTCCCTGCGTGTCGTCTACCTGGCAGAATTCCAGTACCACTGACGAGTGACTACAGTAACTTCACAAAGCCTTGTCCTACAGCCAGGTTCATCACTTTTTGGGTCCCCTGAAAACATTTGAACTGTCACTTTCGCTATTTTCAGCCCAATTCGGTATTTACTTGTGTTGGGACTTTTTGCAGCGCATGTGTCATCAAAATGTATGTTATTTCCCCCCTTATAATCACGTGTGTTTTCAATTAGCTTGTGTTTTCCTTATATGAACTTCGTCGGCCTCTCTCGGCCACCGTAGGAGACACAGCCAAAGAAAAGTATTACAATTTAGTTTAGTTTGGTTCACCCCAGTCCCGACGGTGGCGGTAATGCGCCTACAAGCTGGTTTGCCAACCGCCATTCAACACCAGAAGAAGAGGAAGAGGCGGAAGTGTGTCTGTGTTGCGGATAGAAGAAGAAGCAGCAGCGTTTAATGCTGTAAAGCGATACAAAAAAAAACAACACAAGACACGTCCCGTCGAATCGGTGTCACAGTTCGATTCCCTGCGACCGGCCTCAGACTGACCCGTGCAGATGGCGGCTGTGAGCGGCGTCAACAAAATGTACGGAGCGTGTTTCCAGGCTGTTCGTGTGGCGACGGTACTCCGGGCGACGAGGCTGCTGCAGCACAGGAGCCTGCGAGTCAGCGTGAGTTCAGTGGGATGGAGGTCCAACCACAACACACACACACACACAGACACACACATAAACACACAACACAGCACACAACCCAGTGACCGAAGCTGGGTTGTGACTCGCCGGTGATGCAGAGTTTACAGCAGCAGGTCAAGGGCATCGCACACAGAGAGAAGTAGAAATAGATCAGATCAGATGAATTAGCTTAAACATGTAATAAACATAAAATGTAGTAAAAAAACTGCAGCTGTCATACTCCTGCCTACGTCATCACTTTGTATTGTAAATGCAGCGTTGCACACTCGTCTCTTCATAGTTTGTCATCTCTTGAATTCAGTCTGTTGTTGTGTATTTGCTAATCAACTGTGTATTGCAGTATTTTATTGTGTATCATTTACTTTACTGCCATTTTAATTATTCATATTTCTTAATTTGCTCAGTATTGCTTATTTAAATAGCTCAAAATAGAATGTACTAGAAAGCTGTACATACTCCCCAAGTAAATAGCAGACAATACACTTCTAGGATACACAAAGTACTGGAGTACACAGTAAAGTACTCACTATAACAAGCCTATAAACAAGAGACACTGTGATGACAGGTAGGAGTGTGATATACTAAAATAAACTATGAATATAAGATGTTCAGATGAAGAGTAATGAGAGAGTTTAATGCCTCACGTCTGATCTCTGAAGTGTTTTAATTCACTTCTTTACTCAACCCTTCATCTTTCCTCTTTGAGTGTCGAACCCGAAGCCAACTTCAGCCGGGTTAGCTTGTTAGCTTAGCGGTCGACCCCGCGGAGGAAAATCACGCAGACACACATAGTGTGTTCTTCCTGTTGAATCAAACAGATGTCGCCACGTGTTTTGTGTGTGTGCGCGTGTTTTGTACGAATTCAATGTGTAGCTTGACCTTGTGTTCGCCGCTGGGACGCTGCGAAGCTAACGCGCGGCTAATGCTAAAGTTAGCTAGCTTGGTTCCTATTGGTCGAGGGCAGGGGTGTGTGGGGGGTGAAAGTGGAAATCTCGTTTGAATCAAATGAGCAGAGGAATAAACGTCACAGCTGTTTTTATTCGTTTGTTTCTTTTCCAGATGTTCACACTGAGCTCTGGCTTTTTCTTATTGGATCAGATCGAAGCCACATTTACTCAATTTTAATTATCTTAAAGTTATATGAATTTGCTAAAACCTTAAGGGTGCAATTTGAAATTGTATGTATATCACAATTTTCTGTTCTGCTCTTTTTACTTTATATAGTTTAGCCCACATGGGACCATGTATAACCTGTGTTCTTCATTTCCATCCCATGTATTCTGGTTTGCCCCAACATCTTGTATCTTATAACAGAATTTAGGACACATTAAATATTTCCCTGTTACGTTTATTTTCTATATCAAAAAATAATTTGATTATTCAAATAAATCCTGAGTTCCTTATCCACCCTTTTCCTATGTAAAATTCAAAGCCTACACGCGTAACAACAAAAGACGAACCTGGATTGATTTGTCCAAAATCCAAGAGGATTCTCCCTACCCTGTCTAGTGCCCCTGAGCAAGGCACCTTACTCCCCCAACATCTGCTCCCCGGGCGCTGAACATGGCTGCTCACTGCTCTGTGTCCTGCACCAGATGGGTTAAAGGCAGAGGATACATTTCCCCAAAACTGCATGAGTGTGTCTGTGAATGTCTGTGCATGTGTTTGGGATAAATAAATGGATCTTAATCTTAATCTTAATCTGTATCTTAGTGGAATAACTCTTTTATTGAGGATATGGAAATGGCTTACTGGTTAAAAGGGTTTCTTCTCTTGAAAAGAAATTATGAATAAACATATTGTATCCGTTGCTTTACCACACGGTTTATCATTCCCACCTGAAAGAGAACAAACCTTCCCAATTGTCAAGGATGCATATTATCATTTATAACTTATTATTATTATTATAAATAAAGATAAATGGTGCTTTGTATTCTTAATAACTGTGTAGTGCTGCCATTGTTCATGTCAATGATCCCAGAAGTTTTGGTAGGTCTTTAAATCAGTAAATGTGAAAATATGAAAGTCAGTTTTTCTGGATGTCATCATTAAGACCAAGATGAAGCTGTATTGGCGGAGTCCTATCTTCGAAGGTCTCAGACAGAGTGATGTTGTCAACAGCTTGTCGTTAATCTTTCAGGCCGTGCACCGGCAGGAGCCCTTTGACTCATCGCCAGACAAGCCGCAGTTCCCTGGAGCGTCTGCAGAGTATGTGGATTCACTTGAGTTTATCCAGCCCAATGTGATTTCTGGGATCCCAGTGTACCGGGTGATGGACAGGCAAGGAAATATCATCAACCCCTCTGAAGACCCACAGGTACAGTCAGTCTGCACACGACCCTGTTAATTCATGTGGCACTCTAGTGTGTACTTCATGTGTTGTTTTGTGTGTTTGTTCCCCACTCAGCTCTCCAAAGAGACAGTTCGGAACTTTTATCAGAAGATGACTCTGCTGAACACGATGGACCGAATCCTCTACGAGTCTCAGAGACAGGTGCGTTTCTTCCCTCTTGCTTTTCCTTGTTTCAACACGGAATCGGCTGAACAGGTTTTGTCTGAAACAGGGACGGATTTCGTTCTACATGACCAACTATGGTGAGGAGGGGACACACATTGGCAGTGCTGCTGCTCTTGACCCAAGTGACCTGGTCTTTGGTCAATACAGAGAAGCTGGTACGTATCAAACTGTGGATTTGAATCATTTAACTTGATTTAGTTCCTTTTTATTTACAAAGTTACTTTCTCAAGTTCTTTAAACCTTGTTTTTGTAGTGATCGAGCAATTTATCGAAGTGTATGACAAGGTGCACCTACCCTTTCAACCACAATGACCACAAATTCATCCGAACAAATTTTACCAACTTTGGCAGGCAGGATGGAATCAGCATAAACTCTGTATGAACCACTTCTGCTGTTCACGCAACACGTTTGCTATTGTAATCCCGCCTCACCCCCGACCCCAATATAATCTGAAGATACCCTCCTAAATTATTACAAATCCATCTGCATTGTTGAGTTATGAAGAGTTCACATATTACAATTATGCGTTTTCCGTGTTTTAACAGCCACCTCAAGATTTGAATCTTGTTCGAAAAGCAGAACAGAGTTTTTATTTTATAATCACGTTAACTTTTATTTCTTTTTCCACCTGTTTTGTAAGAGTTGTTGTGATCAGGAGCTCAGCTGTGTTAAAGAGCTGATAAGAGTCAGTAGCGATTGTAGCTCAGCCCCCAGCGTGTTTGTTTGAGCAGGTGTGCTGCTGCTCGCTCTGGTGAATGATTATATCTCAGAACAAAGCGTCAATGCAGTGATTCAGTGAATCACGTGACTGGTCTATAGTTTCGGTCATTCAGAATAATCCCTGTCCGTGTCTACATCAGCAGATCACATCAAACAGTATCACAGATTCTTCAGAGCAAAAAATATATATAAATGCAGAAATGGACAAGATAATGAGTTTTTATCAAAGTTCAGTCCAGCTCTTGGCATGCTTCACATCAAATAAGTCAAATTGCTTTTAAACATATAAATATAATTTCTTTATTCAGATTGTCTTTATGTTTGTTGTGTTATTGTCCCTCTCTCACCCCTCACATGCCTTCCTGCCATCATACACACTTTAAATAGGTCTCCCTGACACCCCCACTACTCGGTCACCCTCTGTACCCTTCTCTGAATCATTGCTGTGCTTCCTTATATGGACACTTGGTATTAAGACCACTAGGTTTTCTTGTTTGATATGAATTGTGTTAAAACTCCTAATGCTGCCCTACAGGAGTGCTGATGTATCGCGGTTTTCCTCTGGATATGTTCATGGCTCAGTGCTATGCCAATGCTGATGACCTCGGCAAGGGTCGGCAGATGCCTGTCCACTACGGCTCCAAAGACCTGAACTTTGTCACCATTTCCTCTCCTCTGGCCACTCAGATTCCTCAGGGTGAGTGTGTGGTAGCTTCTCCAGTTGGTAAAGACATAAATATCACCTTTAAATATCTATTCACACTGGATGTGTGTGTGTTTCAGCGGCTGGAGCTGCATATGCAGCCAAGAGAGAAAACACAAACCGTGCTGTCATCTGTTATTTCGGAGAGGGAGCCGCCAGTGAAGGGGATGCACACGCTGGCTTCAACTTCTCTGCCACCTTAGAGTGCCCAATCATTTTCTTCTGTCGTAACAACGGCTACGCCATCTCCACCCCCACCAACGAGCAGTACAGAGGGGACGGCATCGGTAAGGAGCCCTGCTGCGGTTTTCTACAGAATCTAGTTTTTCGACCCTGTGCTGCTTTTATGAACACTTGCCCTTTGTCTGATCGAGCAGCTGCTCGTGGTCCAGGCTACGGAATGCTGTCCATCCGGGTCGATGGCAACGATGTGTTTGCCGTGTACAACGCAACAAAGGAAGCTCGACGCAGAGCTGTGGCCGAGAATCAGCCTTTTCTCATCGAGGCAATGACATACAGGTTGGTTCAGTAGTTTGGAATGTTCTGCTTAAACACCCACAGACAACACAAAAACCTGCTCATAATCCTTAGTGATTCAACATTATTAGACATATTAATAATAATTTCAAATTGACCAAACTGTGTAGTCTGATGTGGGATTTCCAAAAATATTATTTGCATATATAAATATATATATATATGCAAATAACTTGTTGAGTGACTATGTAAATTATACTAGACTACCTGGATTTATCTTTCTACCTCTCTATGAATTGTATTATGTATAGCATTCATATTTTAGATCATGAGGAGTTTCTGAAATAAAAGGGTCAGTGAAGTGACAGGACGTGGTTGCACAGAGCAGAAAATGTCCTCGGCCCTAACATGTTGTTATGGAAAGTTAATTGAAGATCTGATCTTATTCCAGAATCGGGCACCACAGCACCAGCGACGACAGCTCGGCCTACCGCTCGGTGGACGAGGTGAACTACTGGGACAAGCAGGACCACCCCATCTCCAGGCTGAGACACTACATGACGGCCCGCGACTGGTGGAGCGAGGACGACGAGAGGAGCTGGAGGAAGCAGTCCCGTAAGACGGTGATGGAGGCGTTCGAGAAGGCTGAGCGGCGCCTGAAGCCCAATCTCGAACTCATGTTCACTGACGTGTACCAGGAGATGACGCCCAACCTGGAAAGGCAGAGACAATCCATGTGGAGGCACGTGAAGCAGTACAAGGAGCACTACCCACTTGACATGTATGATAAATAATGACCCTGACATGAATAGGTTCCCTATGTGATGGTTAAACTTTGGAGTGGGTCAGTATTGAGACTGTTTCTTGAAGATGTAGTTTTGATAAGACGTGTCATTTCTTTCTGCAGATTGTACTTCATACCTCTGGGTTTGGTGCCTTCAGTTAGTAGACTTAATGTTTTCTATGAACATTAAATCACACTTTAGTTTCACACCCCGGTTCTGCTGCAGTGTGACTGCGTTATGCATAAAAACAACCTCAGAAATCAAGCAATAAATGGTGGAAGTTTCCCTCTGTTCTCTCCTGTCTTCTCCTGTTTATCGTGGTGTTTAAGAGGTTTCCCTTTGTGACACTGAGGCGACTGATTTAAAAACGTGTTTAAATGATTTTTAGAACTCACAAACGTCTGATGGTGTGAACAATGCTGTTACAGACAACACTAAATCCCAGAACTACTCACCCATCTAGCTCCTGTTACGTGTTTTGTGGAAAATAAACAAAAGAAGTTATTTAAATTGTCTTGGTTTATTTTGTTCATTTAAACCTGCTGGTAGAGTGGAAATAAGCCAAATGGCCCCTGTACATTGTTTTCCACTTAAATGTGAAGTATCTTGACAAATAACTCATAAAAAATAATAAATGCTTCTTTAGTAATTTAAGTTCAAAAATATTTTTGACCTGTTGAAAATGTAACTTCAAAAGACATTAACAGCTATTTGGTGTTTTTCTAAATCCTTGGAAGATTTCAACGCTACAATTCCTTGTGCTGCGTCATCTTGAAACTTAGAGGGCAATGCTTGTTTGCTCCTCGGCAGTTCAACAAGTCAACAGGGGGCTGTTAATGCCCTTCCACAGCTTCTTCAACTCCATTGGCCTGCGCTGGTGGATCATCATAAGATCTTTATGGACACACAAATTCCCACGATCCTGCTCCTTGACATCAAAGGTCATAAAGCCTGGGTGTGCCTCGGGAGAAACTCCCAGTGCCTTAGCGCACATCCCAGTGTAGACATCATCGATGGGGAAGAAGGGAATGAAACGAGAAACAGAATATAGAGACTGCAGCAACGCTCCAGAGATGACAAAACCACCTCCACCAGCATAAGCAGGGTACGGGCCATCATAGAAGCTCAGAGGAATGTAGTATTTGACTTTCGGGTCCCTGTGGGGACTTGCTGTACTTATGACGTGTCCCACAAACAAGTGAGATGCTTGAGAAGCCGGCAGAGACTTCAGGTATCTGAGCAATGCTGGTGTGTTGACAAATACATCATCATCCCCACTGAAGACGAAGGAGGCATGAGGACAGTTAGCTAGTGTCCACTGGAGGAACATATTCCCTTTCAGTGTCAGGTTAAAGAAGGATTCTTGGAAATCCCACTGCAGGATGTCCCCGAAGTGTTTCGCTTCCAGTGAGAGCAATGTGCTGAGGTCGATGGCGTCCGGCGAGGAGGTGCCCAGGAGGAACACTGTGCGGACCCTCAGGCCCCCCGGATACACCCCCTCTTTGCCCCAGGTGTCCCGCACCGCCTGTCTCCTCTCAAAGTTCCCAGGAGTTGTCTTGATGGCGAACAACAGGAAGGTTTGGTCGTTTCCATCCTCTCGACTTGATCTGCACTTGTGGGGTTGATTGATGAGGACTGGAGAGGTGCTGCAGTTCATGCCCTGCAAGAAGTCCTGCAACAGGACAGGGTAGGAGGCGAGGTCGTGCACATTGGTCTGCAGCCGCTCCGGATTCGTCTCCCTGCAGTTTGACCAGTGTCCTCTGAGGGGGAGTTTCCCCTGGTCCAGAATGCTAAGGGCCAAGTACAGCAGGCGGTTCCAGTACGCTCCATTTCTAGGTATCGTCTTGCTGAGGTCTTCAGACACAGACACATTGAACACATCAGCAGGGTGAGGCTTCGTGAAGCTTTCCTGCTCGGAGGATCGCGTTGTCACATCGCTGCCGTGGACCTGGGGGGTGAGAGGTTGATCCTTGTGGCTGTAGGTGGTCGACAGGTGAAAGGTTGAGAAGAAGATCGTTGCCAAAGTGAGGAGGAGAACTACGGCACTGAAGGCTTGAATGAATCTCATTGCCATATTCAACTGTGTGGCTCCTTGTAACGTAAGATGGTCTTTGTCCTTGTTGTGTTGTCGTCTTCAGGTTACACTGAATCTGCCAGGAGGCGACACACTCTCCCTACCTGCCAACAGAAGATTACAGACTTGTGTAAATGAACACGTCAGCCTTTGGCAAACTTGAAACTCAATAGAAATAATCCTTACAATTTCAATAGGGCCTCCCACCGTTCGGTGCTCGGGCCCTAAATGGTGGTTTAACAATAAATATAAGTACACATTTTGATTCACAAATCCTCCTGACCAAATTAGATATATTTTAAGGTAGATGTGACAAAGTAGTTATGTCAGTCGGGTGCCATTGGTCAATTAAACAAATCACAATAATGAAATTCCTGTCATTCTTGGAAACTTATAGATAAATCCAGTGTATTAAGACAAGTATGAGCCTTTCACAGTCATATCAGTGTTTATCTTTGCTGATATGAAAAGTTGTATTTGATAAAAATAATCAATGCAAACGTGTGAATGAAAACATTATGTTCTATTTGTATTATTAAGAAAAGTAAGGTTAACAATTACATTTCTTTGTCATAAACATGGGATGTTTGTTCTCTGGATGATGTGGTTTTCATGTTGCCTAGTAACATGAAACTTACATGTTATTGAACCATGTTTTGAAGAACCCATCCAAATGTTAATAAGTAACAACGTGGCTGTGTTTATACTCTCACACCCTGAGAAGAATTACATGTATAAAAGACTTAAAGTGGACAGACACATGTTAATATCATAACAAATTATGTTTGCATAACCGTGGTGTGTGACATTGAGTTTATAGAGTGCAAATATGTTGAATCCCCAAATAAAAACTACTGTGTTAATGTGTAGTTAAAAAGTGAAACTGTTTCCCTGTTGCTTGGTTCAAAGACAAAGGAACTCTAAAAGTGCAGCAGGTGATGTGAGCACCATTTGAACACACCTTCTCTCTGGTGACTCATTTAAGGCAAACAGGCTCAGGTCAAAAGTCCTGAGAGACCACGCTGCTGAAAAATAAATGAGGAAGGCACCTGCGGCCGGTGGAATCACAAAATGAATGCGAGTCCCTTGTATCACAACTTGTCGTGTGAGTTAAACTTGTAAAACGGTTTCTGGGATCAACACAATTAGGATGTAAAGTTTGACTCAGGTGACATTTGAAAAAACCCAGAATTACAAAGACTCCCATGAAGCAGGTGAAACCTTTTGACCAACAGGTGGAAAATAAAATCAAACCAGTAACAAAGAGGACAATTTATCAATCAAGTTTCATTAAAGAAAAACTTACTAAGCCCAAGATGAAGCACCAGAATAAATGAGTATTCAGTAGTCCGCCAGTCCCCAAAACTGCAGAACCTGTTCTTGTGCCTGTGTGTCCTCTAATGCAACTGAGGTGGCAATGTGAGAACACTCAGGTAGATGACGTCAGCTGATCCCATTACGCACAGCCAGGCCACGCCCAGTGGGAGGATGTACTCAGACAGGTTTATTTAATCATTATGACAGGAAACATCTTTACAAATCATTTAAGATCAAACTGTCTATTCACATAATCATCACGAGGATACATGAGCACAGTTTTCAGATCAGTAAAGCTCCTTTTTTCTTCACTGTATTGCATCTCAGTGCAGGCTGTTAAAAAGTATTTGTACAGCCTGGTTGGTTAAGACAATAAAAACTAAACACTTATCAGTCAATAACAAAAACAAACTTGAAATATCTCCCATACGGTGGCAAACGCTCTTTAGTTTTCTCATTAAGACCAAACCAGGCAAATGTTTACAAAGGTTTATTTGCACCTTCTTTTGTGGAATTAAAGGACTTTAAGTGGAAGTTACAAAGACAATTAGCAAATTCATCAATAACGCTGAGAATATTATTATCTCTTTTTCAGCAAATGTAGCTGTTTGCGTCCTGAGAACTTTGCGGTATAAGGCAGAGGAGGTATTTGCCACGGAATTACTTCAGGAACTCCTGGCCTCTCTGCTGGGAGAGGAGCCCTGCAGCTGAGATGAATTGCAGTTTCAATTAGAGACGCCTGATATGACCCATGTTTCACTCGAGCGCTCCAAAGGACCAAAAACCAATTTGACCGCTTCTGTCCAAACAGGCTTTTTGGTCAGTTTCCTTGGATTCTAAAGCACATTCTGAAAAATATATATCTCGCAGGTCGAAGTGTTAATAAGTTGGCATCCTCTCATTCATCTATACATTAATGAAAATAAAATGAACTCTTTATTTAGTAATTGTGCTGGTAGGAGTATTTGGTATTGCAGCCCAATCATGAAACTTTTTAAATAAAAACTGGGCCAATACACGTATCATAAAGATAAACTAACATACCGTGTGCTGAGCGCACTCAGGTAAATAGTGTTCAGAACTATAAAGACCAAACATTTTGGAGCATCAGGTTGAGCAGATTAAAAAGGCAAGAGAGAATACTGCAGATGGTACGAAGGAGAAACAGTATTTGCGAAGAATTATAAGGTCTAATGTTCAAGATTTTTTTTAAGATATGCTTCTAGAAAGGAAGTGACGGGCTCGAGGCAAAAAACGAAGGATGCAAGCTGGTTGTTGAGAGCTCGAGGGGGAGGGGGGGGGGATCAGCGAAGGTCGCTCTCATCGTCCTGTATGGTTTTCTTAATGCGGAGAAGCATGGTGGTGAGCCACTGGTCCAACCGGGATATGGTGTCGTATTCCTTCACCTGAGACACGGAGAGTTAACATCGTCAGTTTGATTCCAAGGGTTAGAAAAACACCACAATAAAGAGAAATATGCATTAGGTTACATGGTGAGGTTTTCATCACACAATAGAGAAAGTACCCGCTTGTCAACTGACATTATGATTCTGAGACTAAAGTCCCCAATTCATTACTTTTACATAAGCTGAAAGCATATAGACCCGAACACTCAACTAAACCTGGATTTTAAAACTAATCGTGCAGAACCTTAAGGAAGGCTCGAACACAAACCCCGGCTAAATGTCTTTATTCTGCTGAAAGAAAACCGTCTACTCACCGAATCAGTATAGGCCTCCACATTCTGTTCTTCATAGGCATCGAGCAGTTTCTGGTGAGATACAAACACGACTATTTTTGACGCTGTACATCAGAGATCACAAAAAAAACACAACATGCTGACGGCCTAAGAAAAGCTGGAAGTGAAATAGGTTAAATATGATCAGATAGTAATCAGATAGAGCTCGACTACATGGATGTGTGTGATCTGCTCGGAACTAAACAAGCCCAGGAGGTTTACAGAGAAACAAAGTGAACACAGGGAACTCAAGTGGGAATCTCACTGTGTCGTAATTCCAAATACAACAACAACATGAGTAGAAATAATAATCCTGGCAGCTAACAGCGACTAGACAGTAGGTACACAAAGCAGTCGTATTATTAGTGACACACGTGGATGGAGTGATGATGAGACCAATTGAAAAGCAAACAAACAGACGAGGCAGCGTCACAGACGTCTGACATCTTCTTTTATTCTTTTCCATCTGTCATTGATTGTTGTTTTCATTAAAGGATGATATAACACGAGCTGGAAAGAGCAATGCCATCTAATTCAATGTGGATACAATAATTCCAGGTAATCTAACTAAAACTATTCTTATTGCAATCAGAAGTGTTGTGTGCTCCACTAAACTGACTTGTGTATCTGATGTTTAGATTTTAAATACCAACCTTCACCAGTTTGTATTCTCTGGAGTCTGAAAAGGCCGGGAACATTTCTTCATACTTCTGCACAGCGAGCTGAGAAACAAAAGATTGAATATTAGAGCAGAGGCTTGTGTTAGTGCTGCTGCGTGTGTGTGTGTGTGTGTGTGTGTGTGTGTGTGTGTGTGTGTGACACTTCTGTGCTACAACTACTTACTTTTGCATTCAGCATGTCTACACAGAAGTGACAGAGTGCTGCCTTGAAGAAGTGATCCTTGGCACTATATTTCAGGAGCGTACTGTCCATCGCGTGGGTTCCCACCTAAAATCACAAGTTAGAGTTCAGGGTTTGTTTTGTTATTACTGCCCCCGGTGCCTCGGATGTCCCGGTGAAACAAAGGTAACATGGTCTCACCTGCTCGTAGATCTCTATAGCTTTCGGGTACTGCTCCAGCTGAGCTGCGTAGGTTGCTACTTTCAGAAGGCACTTGTTTGCAGAACTTAACAAACAAAAACAAGACAAATCTAAGTTCAAACACATCCACAGGAATGATATGATTATTAAAAAAAGATGTTTTAGGACAACAAATTCATGAGGAAATGTTACTCATTCAAAAATATTCACCTGGTGGATTCTTCCCCTTTGTAATAATCTGCTGCCTGTTCATAATGAGCAATGGCCTGGAATGGAATGGACAGAAGTATTTAATAGAGCTTTACCATGATTTTATAAAACAGTTAAAAACAGAGGCAAACAATCTGTTCTAGATTTTATATATAAAATGACATCATCTGACCTTGTCGATGTCCACCAGCTCAGTCTCGTATATTTCAGCAATGGAGATGTGGTGTTTGGCTGCGATGGTGAAACGGCCCTGGCATCAGAAAAATAAATACATGAGTTATATGTCACATAAGTACATACGATGCTAAACATATTAAAATGTTAAAAGACTCACCATATCTGTGTATATCTCAATAGCTCGGTTCAGGCAGTTTATGGCCTCTGTTGAGGAAATGACATTGCTTTTATGTACATGGTCGACGGGAGGTGGTGAAGCAGCTTGTAAAAGGAGCGTTTCACGTGAAACCTCAACAGTTACTTATCTTGAAGCTGGAGATGAGAAACGCTTACCTTGCGGATCTGCTTTTTTGAAGGCATTTCCTGCGTCTATGAAGTTGGTCGCTGCGTCGTGTTTGCTCTGCATCTGCAGGTGGAGGCGAGCAGCCTGGGAGAACGCGTTTCCTGCAGCTGAGGAGAGAATGTTGCATTTCAGAAACTGGAGGATCTTTCACGGTCGTAAAGACAGAAAAGGAAAATCATCACGCTGATTAATTTAAACTGTAATATTCATCTTACCGCACCAATTTTTGGCCATTTTGAACATGTTGGCTGCCCTCACATACATGTCACAGGCCTCTTCAAGCTTGGAGGAACCCCTGTGGGACAGAACACGTGTTCAGTTTAACATAAACTTCATTTAAATTTCCTTAGTCACACTCTTAGGTTAGACTCTGGGAAACTATTCATGGGTATTACAGATATCAATTATGAAAGTATATTCATTGTTCTCTAGGAAAAAAGGGTAGAAGTTCCGAAAGTTGCATCATTTCCCTCCGAGTTGCAATCTTGTGCAAACTAATTACAAAAACTTGACAATAGTTAATTAAGCATAACGTCAAAATCACAAAAAGACGACGACCTTAAACGCTGATCTGGGATTAACATTCATATATAAATTTTGGATTGACTGGTGCACACATGTGTTTTTCAGTCTCACCTTACATCTCCGGTTGAATATTTACAATCTATATTCACTGTTCAGGACATTGATCAGGATCAGAAACAATGCTATTGGCCAATCTTAGTGTGTGACTATGGAATTCATATAGTTTCTCCAGAGGTTGGCCTAAAACCTTTGAGACAATTTAGAACAAAAAACAGAAGCTTTTGTTGTGAATATCCATTGTTTATTGTGAGGATGGAATATGTATTTATTTGACTACATGCCACTAACTTTGCGTTTTTTCCATCCCACAGTCCCTCTTTCTCTCTTGAGCTGCAGGAAGGGGACAACAATTATCCTTATCAATATATGAATAGATGCTCCTGTCAATAATAACATCTTTGCATCCACGATGATCACTCTTATTGTTTTCAATACAACAACGAGTCCGGCAGAGATGAAACCCGATGGTGACACAACTGTTCTCTGGTCTGTCCCTCTCTTCCGTCCACAGTCAGACTGGTTCTAAAGGGTTTCTCCCAGTTTCTCTCCACTGGAACCACAGATCTGCTGGTTGTGGTCTTGACCTTCTATCAGAAGAACCTTGAGATAATGTGTGTTATTGTATCTGGTGGTGCAGGTTTGACTTCAGGGTTCATACACATTTTTTACCAATAGATTTCAATGAATTTTCAATAACTTTAAACCAAACCTTTGATTAAAAGACATGTACTTGAAACCAAGCATGGTTAAATCCACCGAACCTTTCAATTAGTATGAGAGCGTATGCCTGCTTATATTTTTGAGAGTATTTCTTTTAAAAGCACCAGGTTTTTAATGACAGTAAGAACCCTGGGGTAGTGGACAGTACTAAAAAACAAGTAGAGGTAATCCATTGTTATATGCACAGTTGGATGGGGGGGGTGTGGGGGGGGGCGTATTGTAAACAAATGTGCCTGACACGCGACGTGGGGATGACCTTGCCCAACCTGCCCAGGTGGTGGCGCTACAGCTGCGACGCGTTCACACAAACATTTAGGAGAAACAAACGTTGCCCCATGTTTCCACTAATGTCTGTCAACAGCCCGTTAGCTTGAGGGGAGTTAGCATTAGCTGCGGACACTGACAGTTCCTGTTGTGATCCGACAGAAGATAAACAGAACTCAGTGTCCTCGTGTTGGGGACACTGAGTCTTAACACTTTTTTAGTTTGGACACTTTTGTCCTTTTCCCCCTCGTCTTCCGCTTCGTTGGCCGAGAGGCTCAACGTCAGCAGCCGAAACCCGAACCAACTCACCCGAACATCGCTCCGAAGAACGACTGCGACGACCGCATCTTCTTCTCCGCCTCCGCCATCAGGGCCGTGGCCTCCTTCTCTTTCCCGCTGTTGTCCATTTTTTTTGGCTTTTGGTGCCTCGCCGCTGTGTCGAGGACGGAAACGAGGAGAGACCAGTCCAACAAACCCGTGCTAACCAGTGCTAATGGCTGCTGGCGGCGCGTCACAACCCTCACCTCTGTCACGTGACGCGGGGCGGCTGCTGCTGATGCTGCTGCGTTCAGGCGCTCCGCGGAAAAAGAGCCACCGTGCGCGCTATGGTTGTTGTTGTTGTTAAAAAAAAGAACAGGTTCCTTAAATAAGGGTACTATACGCCAAAAGCTAACCACACTACAAGCTAATTTACGACTACACTAAACAAAATATTAGCTTAATGTATTGTAAAAAACAACAACATCTAAATGATATCATATATGTCTTCATCAATCTGTAAGGCGTAAATCTCTGATAACACTTGAAGGCATCTTATTGTAAACATAATAGTGAGTCTATGACGCTGATCATCATTCTTTTATCCTTTTGTATAATTTATAAGGCAATTCTAAATATCACATGTTCAGTCACTTCACAAATATACCGAATAAATATATGTCTACACACAGTAGTTAATATTATATATTTATGACCAAATATTGTCTTTTATTGCTATTTGTTTAACCTCTCTTAATCTTTTTTTTGTATGACCTTAACCGTTATCTGTTATCTGATTATTATCAGAATATTTAGCGTAAACCATTTATCTTTGTGACATTTATTTCTGACTTTGTACATTTTTGCTCACAAATAGACAATTACAGATACATAAATCATGAATATACAACACAAAGACACTACTTCAGAGGTGGCAGACAAAATATATACATGTAAAATAATCAATCAGTCCTTCATACTGGTGCTTCTTTGCTCTGAGATAAGGGTTCATATCTATCTATCTATCTATAAATATATATATATATATATATATCGCACAGCCAAGACTGTGATCTGTATGTAATGTATTAATCAGGGATAAAACAAATAAGATCTGATTAGTCAACCTTGACTCCAACATTTCTTTAAAAAATTGTATTACAATGTATAAAGCATGGATTTGTTGTGTTTGTTATTATCATTATTATAATTATTATTAACATTATGTTGTTATTATTATAATTATTGTTGCTATAATCATTATGTTATTATCCTTTTTGTCGTTGTTAGTATTGGCGGATGTTCAACCTTCACTGACTGTGTCGGTCTATGAGAAACCCCCCAGAAGGGCCACCGATTTCAATCAGGCAGAGCGGAAGTCTGCTGTTTCCTGCCTGTAGTTGGGTCCTGCACAGCAGCCCGTGCGAGGTTGTCCTGGAGACCCCGCGCTGCCTGCTCCTCTATCGTCTCGGGTGAGTTTGTTATAAAACAGCATTTTTCTCTATTATTCCCCAAAACTCCGACAAACCTGCGACATTCCCGCACGGCCGAGCACCCGCGAGCTGCACCGCCGGCGCCATCGAGCCGCCCCGCCGCTGCACGGCCCGGCAAACATGCTCCTTTTCCAGCGAATTCCCAAGCATACCCCCCTCATCCAAGAGTATTCCAACATTAACTCATATTTTGCTTGCAGGGAGAGTCACATAGCTCGCTACGGCACCGCGTCCGCGCTCCCCGGCCAACGACGCTGCCCTGTCCGGGGCTGAAGCCGAGCGCGGCGACGTGCGAAGCGGGTGTTTGCAATGTGTCCGTCGCTGGGTTTGTTTTGAATGTCAAAGGCTCGGAGCTAGCTGCGCGTCTGAATCTTGTTGATAGCCGCTCGGGCTTAGCAGGGGCTAGCTGGCTAGGCTAACGACGTCCAGCCCAGATGCATCAAAATGCTGAGAACGGAGGTAAAAGCAGCTTCTGCAATCTAACGTCAGAGTGAAGTCGTGTCCTCGGTCGGTTGCGTGGCGGTTTGATCGCGTGTATTGAAACGAATCGGTCAAATATGCACGGAAAGCTCGTTGAAAACACCAGCTAGCATGTAGCTAGCCGCTTGCAGCGTCTCCATTCATATCCTGCGCACTGGCTCTTGCTCGGACCCGAGTAATGGCTACGACCCGCTGCCTCTTTCGGGCAGCGGACCCGGGATACGTCCCCGGCCGGAGCTCGGTAATTCGGCGGCTTGTTGTGACCGCGTCGCTGGAAGTTTTTTGTTGCACGATCGCAGAGACTTTGGAGGTAAAATCCAGCGGCGGTCACTTCCCCAGTCTGTGAAAACCGCGCGTTTTCAATTTGTTGTTATTTCTCATCCGTTGTTACTCGGTGCGAAGCGAACACTTGTGCTGCTGGAGGGTTTCCTATTGTTTCTGAAGGTTTCTTTAAATTTATATATAAAAAACACGACATGTTGCAACCGGCGGTGAAGATCTGCTCTTGTGTTGGGATGTAAAAATGTAAAACTAGAACATTAGTGTATTTATTTAAGTAAAATCTTTGTTATTGCTTCTGTGTTTTGCTTTATTCCCATAAAACGCTTTTAACTAAACGTCTGCCAGCAATATGTGCTGTGATTTCATGTTCTGAGTCATTACTCCGAATTTGAATTTGAATGTGCAACTCTACAAACATGCCATTTAAACAACAAGAATAGCTTGAGGTGTATATTTATGGCCTGGTGGGATTTGTAAGGACAATATTTATCATTATTTTATAAAAAGCAACACACTAAGATTTGTGATTTTTTTTTCTTCTAGTTCTCTCTTACAACCGAAAGTTGTAAGTAAGCATATGATTATTAATAATGAATAACAATATGACGTGACTCAGTGTAACACCGAGGTTGATGAGCGTTAAAAAAAAATCTTGCACTCGTGGTTATTCATTATCAGATGTTGCTCATCCTGTAAAAGCACATTATCAAAATCAGTGCCCAGACATTGTGGTACCACTCAACAATCAAAGCACCACGCGGGTAATATTATAGATGCGTAGTAGTGTACACACAGGGTTTTAAATATTATGAGCTTTGGCAACAAGTCGATTTTTTTTTACGTTTATGTTTCTACATGCAGTAATAGTGAAGTAAATCGTCTCCGATCTTTAACACCTTGTTCATCTTTTCATCAGTTGTCATGGATGATGAAGACGGCAGGTGCCTTCTAGATGTAATTTGGTAAGTCACTGTTTGAGAAAGTCTCTGTGGGTTTGACGTCGTAACAAACTGTTATTTCGACATGTTGTGAATCGCATCATTTCTCTCTTGCAGTGACCCAGAAGCTCTCAATGACTTTCTTCATGGATCTGAGACCCATGTGAGTACAAGAGATAAATTATTTTTCTTAAAGAAGTCACACCTTGTGATTTCTCTTTTTTTCCCCAAAAAGTGGATTTGTAATTGATGCGATGAGGAGTCTCGGGTGACTCCGTTTTTAGGTCACGTTCAGATTAGGCCTCAGTGACCCCTGAAAACCACCTACCCACCCCCCACTGCTTTCATTTACTTTTCCCCTTTTAACTGCTTTCTCTGCTTAATTATCGTCTTTGCTTTTGATTGCACTGTTTATGGTTTCAGCCTGACTTCCCTTTTTATTAGGCCAATCCACAAAATGAGAAATGCTAATACTAACGCTTCCCAACCCTGAATTATTCCTTTCATTTTGCCCCTGCCCTCCCTTCGTTGCTTATCTTTTTGCTGTTTCTCAACGGTCTGGGTTCTCCGGACTGTGCTCTGTCCTTTCCTTGCCCTCCTCCTCTGTTTGATTGTCTGTGTATTTCTCTGTCCTTGTGGCTTTTGCCTGCTGGTTTGGGGGCCTTTGGTTTCTGTCTGTCCTATCATGGGTGGGTGTGTCTGTAGTTGGACACTGACGACCTTTTGGATGGTTCGAGTGACCCCTCCAGCTCGTTCTTCTCTACCACTGGGGTGAGTAACGTCCCCCAATCCTCCTCCCTCTGTTTTCTCTCCATCTATGTAGCATGCAACTCCAAATACCTTCCCTTTCCACTAACCGTACCTACACTTTACAAGCTTTGATTTTGCCGCGATTGACGAGAGGTTTTTGTGGGATTTTCAAGTGTGCAATTCTGTGTTTAATTCTGTTTTTTTCCTCTGCATCACATCTGTATCTAGCCATCAATATTCTTCCATCACCTGGTTTCACTTCTTTCCTGTGTCCCCTCCTCCTTTCCTTTTAAGGGCCATGTTCCAGAGGTCCAGCCTGCTGTCCAGCTGTCGGCCAGTGAGCCGGCAGGCCTGCCCAGAGTCAGTGTTGACCTGGACTTCCTGGAGGATGAAGACATCTTGGGAGGGTCCCCAGGTGGCGAGGGTGGGAGCAACGGCATTGGGTCCAACCACGAGCCGTGTGACATCCTGCAGCAGAGCTTGGCTGAAGCCAACATCACAGAGCAAAGCTTACAGGAGGCAGAGGCTGAGCTGGAGCTGGGCTCCTTTGGAATTCCAGGCCTTACACAAGTGGTTCAGACGCTGCCTGATGCCAGCCTCTCTGGGGCTGGAGCTGCTGTAGGCATAGGTGTTGGCGTTGGGGGAGCAGCGACAATTTTCCCTGGGTCAGCCCCGAGCACCACCGCTACTCCCCCTAATGCCACGGCTGACATGCTGGGGTCAGTGCTGGCTCAGCAGGGCCTTCAGCTTCAATCCCAGGTCATGAACAAGGCCATTAGTGTTCAGCCCTTTATGCAGCCTATGGGCCTGGGAAATGTGACGCTTCAACCCATTTCAAGTCTTCAAGGTCTTCCCAATGGGAGTCAGTCTGGACATTTGGGTATCGGACAGATTCAGGTTGTGGGTCAGCCCACAGTCATGACTATCAATCAGTCTGGGCAACAAATCTTGGCTAAAGCCATGGGAGGTTACCAGTTGCACCAGTCTGGGCCAGAGGTATCAGGTGCTGGTTCTCAGGCGGGGCTTGGAGGCTCCGGAGGTGGACTTCTGATCCAAGGTAATAAAGCCACTTTGGGATCAACTGCTTTAAATGGACCAGCTGTTTGTGTCAGCAGCACAAACAGCATCAGTGGCAGTACAATGACGGCTACTGCTGGGCTTGTAGGCTTTGGCAGCAACACTCTAAGTTCAGGAATTGGACCTCAGATGCAGAATCAAGGCCAAATCATGCAGAACGTGATCATCCAACGCACACCAACACCCATTCAACCTAAACCCCCCCATGGGGGAGCCATCCAACCGAAACTGTTCAAACAGCAGCCACAGCCAACAGCCCAAACCCTGCAAAACGATGCCCACAAGGCTTTAGGGCATTCTCAGAATGTAGCCTTCCTGACAGGAAAGCCAGGCTCGAACGTTGTCCTAAGTACTCAAGCCACAACACAAGGCACCCAGTTTCAACAAGCCCTTTTCAAGCAACAAGCAGCACAACAATCTGGCAAGCCCCTCAGCGTACACTTGTTGAACCAATCAGGCAGCATTGTTCTTCCCCATCAAACAGTCCTGCAAGGTCAGAACCACCAGTTTCTCCTGCCACAGCTACAGGCAGGTGGGCAGATCCTGACTCAGCACCCTGGGGGCCACATCATAACTAGCCAGGGTCCTGGTGGGCAGCTCATTGCAAACCAGATTTTAACAAACCAGAATATCAACCTGAGTCAGATGTTGGCTTCACAGGGCCACCCTGGTGCCCACATCCTCTCTGGACCCATTCAGCTCCAGTCTGGCCAGATGGGCACATCCACCCTCTTTCAGATGCCTGTCTCATTGGCTCAGAATCAAAACCAGACACAGACCCACACAGTCTCGGGTCATGCCCAAACAGTCATACAGGGCATGCCCATCCAGAATTCCCTGACCATGCTAAGTCAAGTGGAGGGTCTGAGCCCGGCAGTCACCCTTCAGCCTGCCCTGCAACCTCAGCCGGGTGCAGTCCCTAACAGCACAGGTGCAGCAACCATGGGTCAAGGCCAACCTGGAGAGTGTGTTACTGTTCTGGGCAGCTCCACTGACCAGGCGGCTCATCCCACTCAGCAGCATGTGCAGCAGTCCTCCATTCTCACCATGCAACCTTCTGTGTCCGTGGCTATCACAGTACCCTCCTCCTCTCCGTCCATGTCTGTGTCCACCTCTTCCCCTGTCACAGCAATGGGGCTGGTCCCCCATCAGTCTCAGCACAGTCCGGGAAGGTTACTGCTCACCAACCAGGGCTCCAGCATGATCTTGAGCCAGGAGTCTCTGCAGATGTTCCTGCAACAGGTCAGTGCTCAACTCTTTTTTTGTTTGCGTTTGCTACAGTTGTGTCGAGTTAACATTGTTTCATGAGTAAAATAAATAACATGCACGGAGTGATATCTTGGTCTGACCTCTTTGGTTTACTATTTTACTCCCCCCTCCTTCCCTCCAACCCTCTACCTCCTTCCCTCCTTCATCCTGAAATGGTAAACGTACTCCTATCAGGAGCAGCACCACCAAACAGAGAATGAGTCAACCCCCCCTGTGGGCGTACCAGCGTCCGTAATCGTCAGCAGCAACAGCATCACTGCTCTGGCCCCCGCTGTCAATGACAGCCAGTTAGCTGACTCTTGGGTGGGTCAGAGCCACAGTCCTTCCCCTGGCCCCTCCCACATGACAGCAGTGGTAAAGCAGGTAGAAGTGCCCCTTTATGTTAAGTCCCTCCCCCACTTGTTGCCGCTGCTGCTACCACAACGTTAGGGTATCTTACCTTTACCCATCACTGCTCTGTTCTTCTCCTCTGCATTAATTGTTGCTTCCATGGCTCTCACTGTTGCGCTGCAGATCCTTAATGCAAAAATTACTAATTTGCTTGCAGCTTTCTGTGTGTTTCTAACATTGCTTCATTATATATGCAGAAAGCATGACCATCATTCCAGTTTCCCATACATATTGTGTCCTAGCCATTGTGTCATTCCAACATTTAACTTTATCAACCTCTATGGAGTCTGGAACTGAACTAAAATTTATTGTTTAACTAATCTGGTTTGTCTATCATTCATTCTATGCATTTTGTAACCGAGTCTGGAAACCATGCTCGTGCTTAATAACAGAGCTGGCAAGGTGTCAAGTGCACCTTGTTTACCTTTTTACTAACAATGATTTAATCCACTCACCTTGCTCAATCAAATTTGCTCAACTCACCTCCATCTTCTGCATCACTGACCAATGACTGATAAATCAATCCATACCTCTCAGCCCTGCACTTCTCATTTAGACGGTTGTGTCCTCACAGTGCCACTACTCCCTGTAACCCCTAGTCTGACCAGTGTAACGACCCCAAAGCCAAATTACATGCTACCCTGTCCTCCCCCCCCCGTCCCAGAAGCCTCAAGATCCCTTTCTACTTAACCATCACAAGCCCTGCAGATCTTGACTTCTTGCTTATGTCGACTGTTTTTTTCTTTTTGCCTCGCCAAATGATCACTGCTCTCTTTTTTGTGTGTAATCCTCCTCAAACACTAGAAAAGAAATCATTGGGTTTCTACTCCTTTAACTTAAGCAGCTTATCGATTTTAAAGTCTAACACTTTGCTTTTGTATTGTTATTTGTGTTGTTTTACACTAGTTGTGTTGTTTTGTATTGGGGTTGGGTGATAATTCTAAATTTCTGTTAATTGATTTTTAAGAAATGTGATTAACTGAAAAACGATTATATGATGGTTTTTGTAGTTCATTTGTGAAGAGTTGTATCTAATGCAATGCCAAACAGTGGAATACTGTCATTGCATTAAATATCACAAGTATTTTACATACAACCGAAGACACATTTGGCCTCTTACTGTAATTTTTTACAAGCTGTAATTGAGATTGTGATGATATCACCGAGCCCCATTTAGTATCTTGCTAATCTAGAGCAAAGCACTAGAATCACATTTACTCTAAACTTTGTGCATGTAGAACTTTTTGTGTGTTTAATTTGTGTGCTTAATGTCCCTAAATGTCCTCCTGTGTTTTATATTATGTACATTCTTGACCCATATACCTATATCAATATATTGTGATTCCACTTCTTCAGGTACCCTCTAGTGGACATCAGCAGCCCCTGAAGATCCAGAGCATGTCCCCGTCAACAGCCATGACAGCGCCCCCAGTGGCACTCAGCCCTCAGCCCTCCCAGTCTCCCCTCACTATGAGCCAGCAGATCCAGTCACCTCTCCATCAGCAGCAGTCACGTCCTCCCTCTCAGCCTCAGCCACAGTCTCAAACTCCCTCTCGCTCCTGCACGCCCTCGTCTCAGATCTTTATTCTCCACAACCAGATTACAGAATCTCCCCAAATTGTATCGCAAGGCCAGCAGCAGCAGCAGCAGACACACATTCAAGTTCAGCTTCAGCCGCGGCCAGCCTCTCAGCCGACACCCTATCAACAAGATATGCCTCCTAGGTCACAGTCACCTAAGCCTCCTCCGGCACCAACTGCACAGCACCAGTTCACTGCAGCTCCTGTCAGCACTTCTGCCACTGCTGTCCTGAAAGCCCAGGTTCCCATCCCGGGTCTGACAGCTGAGCAGCAGCACCACCTGCAACTAGTGGGAGCGCAGATTCAGACCCTGTCAGGCATCGCCCAGCCGTCACCTCAGCAGAAACAGTTGCTGGATAAGCTGCACCAGGTAAAATTCCTATTATTCCTATTGTTATGAATTTGACGGTTAATCAGAGGTTTCACCAATAAAGATTGTCTTGTGTATTTTGACTTCACAGTTGAATAATATCTGCCAACTGCAGGAAACTGTTATAGATCTTCATTAATGGAGTTGTGAATTTTTGCTGGCAATGAAAATTCGTGGGAAGTCTCTTAGGTTTGTAGTTAGAATAAACAAGTATACTTTAGCATTCTTAAACATATTTGTAGAACGTCACCTGGAGATAAGAAATGCATTTTATCCATTAAGGTAAATTAGGAGTTTGTATATTCTCCTGTGAACATCATCGGGGTCATCTTCAGTTTCTTATTTAAAATGTAAAGCATGTTCGGATGTGTTTCCAGGTCCAGCAGAACATCCTGCTGCAGGCCGCGCAGCCAGCTCAGCCTCAGCCTCAAGTCACCAGTCAGTTCAGTTCCCAGCAAGATGTGCCTGTAGATAAAGTTGTGATCACATCAACACCCAGCGCTGGTACACCTGCTCAACTTCCCTCTGTGCTGCAGCCGACACCCGTGCTCGTCAAAACTCCGGCTACAGGTTGGAGGCAGTTTACTGTTGATGTAAATCCCAAAGATCCTGAATACTGTTTTAAAAATGTGTCTTTTTAACGATGTTTCCTGTTATTTTAGCATCAAGTGACTTACAGGTATTCTCAGGAGGCCAAGGGCCAGCTGGAGCAATGGTGAATCAGACTGTCACTCCTGCAAGCCTTACCCAGCCTGCACAGGTAGGTTACACTACAAAGATCCTCCAAGAACTCCACCGTGGTCCTATTTGTTATGTTTTATATTTATATATAATTAAAAAATGATATCTGTCCCCACAGGTTCAGCCAAAGCCAGGAGTGATCAGCTCAGTTGGAGGGATGTCACTGGGGAAAGGTGGGATGCAGATACAGGTGATAGGAGGTAGTCTGACTCAAATGCCTGCTCTACAGCCCCTAGCTCCAGCACAACCTCAGGTAAATACGAGTCCGGAGAAAGTGCCTCTGGTTTGAATTCAGTCTTAAGGTTTTAATTCCTGGTTTTCATCTCTTCTCTTTACATCGCAGACAACAACAATGAATATGCCTTTCAGTGCAGAGCCCAGTAAAGAAGCCAGGTTCGTCCCTCGGGAAATTCTAATGTTATTTTAACCCTCAAAAGGCCGTTTTCGTTGAACAATATTTCTTTACATTCACGTCAATGCAGGATGCTAGAACAGCTGAGGAAACAGCAGGGTTCAGTGCTTCACCCAAACTACAGTGCTCCTTTCCACTCTATTGATGACACACTGCACAGACTGCTGCCTTACCATCTCTACCAGGGAACTGCCAACTCCTCTGAAGACTATCAAAGAGGTAACAAGCCCCACAGCCTTTAGTGCTGGCAAAATACAGTCAAGTGCTCCAATTCAAGACCTTTTTGAACTTTCTGGTTCTCTTGTGCACAGTGGACGATGAATTTGAGAAAGTCTCCTCTCAACTGCTGAAAAGGACCCAGGCCATGCTGGATAAATATCGCCAACTGCTCTTTGCAGAGTCAAAAGTAAGTATCTAAACCAGCCTGCCGAACACAGGCTTGTCTCCTTTTTTCTGAATTGATTTTGAACTGGTTTGTTTTTGGCGTTTAAACCTGAGCAGAGACTGGGCCCCTCGGCAGAGATGGTGATGATCGACCGGATGTTCATTCAGGAGGAGAAGGTTGCGTTGAGTCAGGACAGGATTCTGGCTAAGGAGAGACCAGGTACCTTACCACTGTTTGTTCATACGTGATTTTCTTCATCTGAATCCCACACTGGTTGTATTTGTTTGCTGATGATATTGTTCTTTTTATGTCATTGCAGAGGAGTTTGTAGCAAATGCTCGCTTGTTGGGGAGTGGAGTTTCATCTCAAGAGAAATCCGCTGCTGCTGAGCGCATGTCAGCGAGTGGAGGTGTTACTGCTGCTGCTGCCCCCCCTCCAGCACCTCCTGCCCTGGTCCCTTTTCCAAACATCGCCCCAAACCCTCCCCCTCCCCCTGCACCCACCCCAGCTCCAACTCCAGCTCCTGCACCTGCTCCTCCGCCTGCTCCTAGCGCCGCTTCTGTCTCCCCTTTCCCTTCTACCAAACTAGTAATAAAGCACGGTGGAGGTGGAGCCTCTGTGTCGTGGTCCAGCAGCTGTCCACCACATCCGGCTGCACCGAGTAAGGCTGAACCCACCAGCCAGAGCTCCTCCTTCGGTCGTGGGTCGGCATCATCTTACTCGTCGTCGTCCTTCAACTCTAAAGCAGCAGCAGCCGACGATGACGACGCTGTCCCACAGAGAACCAGCAAACCGCCTATCAAGACCTACGAGGCTCGAAGGAGGATTGGCTTGAAACTGAAGATCAAGCAGGATCAGACCGGGTTCAGCAAGGTGGTCCATAACACTGCCTTAGACCCGGTGCACACGCCTCAGAAGAGCAGCCAGTCCATACCACAGTCTCAGCCTCAGCCGGCAGCTGCTGTACCACATCCAAAGTCCCACCCTGTATCTACCCCCTCTGCTACAGTCATCAGAACTCAGTCCCCCGTATGCACTGCTTCTTCTGAATCATCAGTCCCCATAGCAACCACTCAATGTAACCCGACACCGAGAGGTAATTTTCCTCCCAATGCAGCCCCATCTTCCTCTACCTCTTCCTCTCATACTTCGTCATCCTCCTCCACTCAAATGAATGGGACATTAGATCATCACGACAGTGGTGGGGTCAAACACAATCCTGCCTCCATTGCCAATCCCTCGCCAACAACCTGCCGCCTCCCCCTTCGAAAAACCTATCGGGAAAACATTAGTCCCCGAGTCAGACCTGGTGTCCCCGGGGGAGGAGATGAAAGTTTGTCCTACCCCCGTCCCACGCCATCACCCCCCAGGCACGAGGCCTCATCCCCCCCCTCAGAGCGGACAGTGATAGCCAGTGTGAAGGTGGAGAAAAGAGGCCGGGAGCCCTCGCACACTCACATAGAGTCGAGCCACGACAGGGGCCGGTTAGGGAGTGCAATGCAGGGGCTTGATGAAGTGGATGAGGTGTTTAACCGTGGTATGAAAACCACACAGCACCATCATCTCCCACAGCTCCTAGACAAGGAAGGGGCAAAGGAGAGAGTGGAGGAGCACGCAGAGCAAGAGACAGATGTAAGTAAATACAAGAGGGCGGGCGGGAAAAATAGACATAGGGTCGGTGGGACATTCAGAATGGACCAGCATGCCCCTGGGCCCCCCTCTCCAGAGTCCTTCACACGGGACTCTATACTTCCTGCCAAACGCTGCAAATCGGACTCCCCTGACATGGATAACGCCAGCTTCTCCAGTGGCAGCCCCCCGGACGACTCGCTGAACGAGCACCTGCAGTGCGCCATCGACAGCATCCTGAACCTGCAGCAGGAGCCCTCTGCCCGTGGGCGCCACATTAAAAGCAACAGCAGGCACCACCAACACCAAAGCCAGCGCCCAGGGAGCTCGGCAGCTTCGTCCCACAGACCCTCAGTCCAGACCCCCCTCCTCTGCTTCCTCGTCCCCCTCCTTGGCCCAGCACCCTCAGGTCGGTGGCCGTGGCCACAATGGCAACCTGGTGCCCCAGACTCAAAGTAGATAACAGCCCCTCAGCCCCAGGCCGGACTGACAAGTGGGAGCTATGAGACAGATTTGGAGGCAGGTGAAGGGGGTCACTGTGAAAACAGTATCACTGTACTACTCTGCCAAGCTGTGTTGGTTTTGTTTGTCCATTTGAATTGTCCAGACATTTCTCTGTCACTTACAGCCTGAGGCAGACCCATCATGAGAGTGGTCTAAGGTAAAACGGTCTCTGTGAGCTGCAGACTTGACGATGCCTGTCGCTTTGTGTGTGTCCTGTCGAGAAACCAGATGAAACTGTCCCCGAGGTTAATGTTCTCTGTTCACACATTCCTTTCACGTGGCCTGAGCACCGGTCCACAACGGTTCATCTCCTGATTCAAACAGTTTCCCAATGAGCATCATGCAACTTGATTCAACAGTTCAAAGGTCAACACAGGTCTTTTTAAATTGGGTTCCTGCAGCTGACATGTGAAACAATATAACCAGGTTCATGCTGTGATAGGTCAAAATACTCAGTGTCTTCCTTAACCAACCAAATTGAATGCTCTTATCATGAAGGTAATTTGGCTTCACTGATGCTTAAATGACACTTTTCTCTATCTTTAAGCATCATCCTACATTAAATATGTATTTCATATAAACATCAGGTGAATTTCACAGTAAATTTTGTTATGGAAATCATTGTGATGCTGTTTTTCCTGTTGACTGCTCGTGGGAACTGTGTCAAGATGTAAATGAACTCATGAGGAAATTCAGTTTAGTCTCTGCATTTTAATGTCAGACAGTTTTCCAGGTTCTTGTTTTTAGATGACGCCTTCACTCACACTTGCCCCCCCCTCCCTGTTACTCACAGGTTTAGGACTTCATGCATTTTAGTCAGCAGGGGGCAGGCCGGTTTTTAACTGTCGATTTTCTGTGTTCTCAAGTCTGTTTGTTTCATATTTCTGCAACTGTGTCCCTGCCTCCTGTGTGTGTGTGTGTGTGTGTGTGTTTGTTTTTTTTAAGCCTGTTGGACAATTCAAACATAAACACAGCACAAGCATTGAAATGGAAAAAAAGGAACAATAATATTGTACAAAAAAGGCCGTGAGAGAATTTGAAGTATAGTATTACAGATTAATTTTGTATTGTATTTATTGTGTATATTGACACTTTTTAAAAAGAAATGTACATTTAGTAAAACTGTAAATTAAACCTTGCTTCTTTTATGAATCACTGCAGGTCCCCCTGTCATTTGTCCAGTTGTTTCCTAATCGTCAGGCTGCATTCCTCTGAGTGATGAATGATGGCGTGCTGCGTGAGAGTCGTGAGGGGGGTGGTGGGAATGGGAATGGTGACGGTGGTGGGGTGGGGTGGGGTGTGTTCTTTATCAGGCAGCCAGCAGGTGGTGCATGGAAGTGGGAAAGTAGGGCTTGTTTGTTCGCTTGAGTGCCTGGAGTGTCCATGGAGTTTGGGAGAGGAGGAGTTACAGAGGGGTAAAGCTATCACATCTGTAAACGTACGACATGTTGCAGTAGTCTGAGTAGAAGGGAGGAAGAGGAGGGGACAGAAAAATGTGGAAGGGTGCAGCACGAGGCTGTGTTCATCATTCTAATTATGCACAAGTAGAAAGTGAGGGGAGGTCATGTTTATAGGAGGAAAAAAAACGACTCCACCCAAATTATTTATTCACAACCCCCCCCCATCCTCCAGCTCCACACCCTCTGACCACAGCTCATCCCTGCCCTGAGCCCAGTGTTAGTTCTGCCCACAGAGTCGCTCGGCATCCCTGGAAGAGGAGGTGCATTCAACTCAGAGAGAAGTTTGCCTCTGCGTAGTGTGTGTGTGTCTCTGTGTGTGTGTCTGTGTGTGTGTGTGTGCTCCTTCAGCAAGCAAGAGTAAGGATCCACGCCAGATTTGGAAGCTCATCTGAAATACATTAAACCCTGGAGAAGAACGACCCTCTGTAGTCCCGCTGCCCTGGCGCTCTGCTGAGAGCTCCCATTCGCTGTCAGAGGTTCACCCATACAAGTAGCTGCAGCTCCTCCAGCCGACTTCACTGTTTTTGTGTCAAAATATTTTTCCACACTCCAGAGGGCAAGAGAGAGGGAGAGTGGAAGAAGCTTTCTCCACAAGAACTTGGTAACTATTGCTTTTCAAAACTTTATATATGATTAGAGCACTCAGCTTGAATTTGTACTTTTACTTAAATATATCCAGGTTGTGATGCAGCAGAGGTTTAATGGTATTTAGTAAGTATAAGTGCTGTCTATAAACTTGTCAATAGTTATTTTCCATTCCTTCTTTCCGATGCGTTAGTTTGACTCCTCGGTTGCTTAATGCTCCTGGAGGCTACAATTAAAATACGTTTCTTGATCCAAGTCCAAAAACTCTTGCAATTGTGGCTCACAAACCCACAAGGCATTTTTTTCCACTGTCGTTTAACTTCAGAACTTCATCCCAGTTGATCCGTAACCAAACTTAAAATCTCTGGGGAAGCCTGAAATCAACTCGTACCCACACGGCCCTGCTGGCACAAAGCTGGGTTTTTTATGAAATGGAGGGGCAAATCACATTTAATGTCTCCTGTAGATCCCCGGGGTTCGCCATTTTGACGAGAACCCTGTCCACACAAGTCTTGTGATTAGTCTGTGCTGAGCTGCCTCGGCTCCTCTGGGCAGATTTTTCCTTTAATCCTTGTTCAAGTGGGACTTTTAAGAGAGAAGCTCTTCATAGATGAGTTACCGTCTGCTGATGCATGTCTTACTCTTGTTTCTGCTTCTAATAATGAGCTGCGACTTCAAATCCCAATCCAGAGTCTCTGGTTATCGAGACAGAATCGGATAAGATTCTCACTTTAAGGGGTTAAAATAGGTTAAATGAGTTTTTCCTTGTTTAGTCTTCGTCTAGATGTCTTTTCCTTTCATGAGGATTGAGCCGTGCACGTATACATGGGATAAAAGGAATGTCTTACTCATTTCGCTGTAGAGCAGTGAGCTGTGTCTGTGCCCGACACAGGGCTGGGTTTGCAAGTTTTCCAGCATGAACACCAATTTTTTCCAGGCATGCTTGAACAATGCTTGGCTCGCTCGAGGTGGGCTGAGGCTTACACCAGATTCCACATCCTTACTCTAGGTTGTGGCAGATCTTGATCACTGGGGTCTAGACACACAAAGAAACTGTTTGGCCCCCTGGATTAATCTCAATTGGATTAACCTCTACCTTTTGTCCTTCCAGGAAATATAAGTTGTCAGGGGGAGATCCCGACTTGCAACGAATCCTCCTCCCTATCGTTCCTCTTGGCGTGTGCCGAGGAGGCTTCAAGGCCGAGGGAGCAGCAGTCGCGTAAATACAGGAAACATCTGAAGACTTTCCAGGGCTCAGCCAAAGGAAATACAGCTCTGAACAGCAGACGCAACTCCGTCAGTGATTATTGTGAGAGAATCACAATCTCATCAGTCGATCAGCATGTCACGCTGGGGCCGAAAAAATGTGAAGAAAGCGCCGGAGGTGATCCGCACTGTGACAGAAGGGCTCAAGTCCCTGTATCGCAAGAAGCTGATGCCTCTGGAGGAGTACTATGGTTTCCATGACTTCCACTCCCCCAGTCTGGAGGATGCAGATTTCGATAACAAGCCCATGGTGCTGGTGGTGGGTCAATACTCCACAGGGAAGACAACGTTCATCAAGTAAGACATTACACCTCTGCATCGGACGTGCAACCCGTTCACTAGTGTGTGAGTGTGAAGTTTATTTAAGTTGTGTTTGTGCCTGGCAGGTATCTACTGGAGCAGGATATTCCCGGGAGCAGGATCGGACCGGAGCCCACCACCGACTGCTTCACCGCCATCATGCATGGCGAGGTGGAGGGGGTCATCCCCGGGAACGCCCTCATCGTGGACCCCAACAAACCTTTCCGTAAACTCAACCCGTTCGGAAACACCTTCCTCAACAGGTGAGCTGTGTGAAGATTCCACTGAGGCAGCCAGATGCACGTCAGCGAGAAACGGGCAGACTCCATCAGGGAGCCCATACAGGGAACGGAGAGATAACAGACATGTTTTTCAGCTCTTTGGAATTTCAAGTGCTCGTGCCAATTTTCAGAGCGGGGAGGCACTCGCCTTATTTGTGGAAAAACTGAGAAAGGGAGCGATATCACCCGAGAGGATGACGAACGCTTATGCTCTCTGGCAGGAACTGCAATGTACGCAGGTTCAAAGTGGAGGTCAGAGGCCTCCACAACCCCGGGGCAGAGACAAACAAATGAAGTCACACAGTGTTATGAGAATCTGTGACTCTTCACACTGAAGGTCACCGTCTCATCTGCCAGATTTCTGTTTGTTTTTCCACTTTTGTAAACCAAGAAAGTCAAATATCCTACAACAGAGCACTTTTATGTACTAGAGGGGGAACAGGAGGGAACAGGCCTGACCTGAGAGCCTCATACAGTGAGCTCCTGTTAATGCGTCTCCAACATGGAGCTCCGATGCCAGTTTTTCCAGCAGAGACCTTCCCTCCCTCCTCAGGGTGTGTTTGCGTACGTATTTGCGTCTCTCCTTCTGCGTTGACTTCCTGCTCCGAGAGCCGCTGGGCTCGTTAAGTTCCTAAGCTACAGGAAGTGGTGTTGTTGTTCTAGGCCACACATCGTTAGCAGACCTTATTGTTTGATTCTGGCACTAGTGGTAATTTTCCTTCAGGAAGCGCCGAGCAATGAGAGGCCTACTTGCACACAATGGCCTGGATGGGGGGGGGGTCGGTAGAGGGCAGCGTCCGATCTGCCCCTGACATCACATTGGCCTCTTTGATACCAGTTAACCATTTTGCACATGATTTAGATTCTTTCCATCGACGCTGACAGAGTTTCCTACCAGAACGCCCTGTGTGAACTTTGTCATGTTGTTATGTGAGTGTTCTTCTTTCTACCAATCAGGTTCCAGTGTGCCCAGATGCCCAACCAGGTCCTGGAGAGCATCAGCATCATCGACTCCCCGGGGATCCTGTCCGGGGCCAAGCAGAGAGTGAGCCGAGGTATGAAGAGCAGAAAAGGTGAGGAGAGGGCATTGGGGGGGGGGTCCCGCAGAGACACAACATCCCCTGAGCATCGTCTCATCAACTCATCTCATTGGCACGCCTGGCTAACTCCTGGGAGCAGTTCGCTCTGTCACAATAACACTTGGCAGCGGGACGAGAAACCTTCTCAGCAGAACACGGCAGCAGTAAAAATCATAATCAAGAGCAGAGACAGAAGTGAAACCTGTCAGCACATCGGGAGAAATAACCATCATCATCATCATCATCTCACTCTTCATCCACACGTCGAGTAACACACCTCAATTCAATCTGCATGAGCAACTAACAAGTTGAAATGGAGAGTGCGTGTTGTGAAAAACAAGTTTCCTAAGTGAACTCCGCTCGGGTCAGACCAGCAGATTTAGAGTTTTGAAATATCTGACACACAAGATTACTTTCTCCCCCCCCCGGAGAAATACAACGATGCACAAAATGTTGTTTGTGGATTTCACAACACTAAATGAATCTTTGTACAGTATTTCATTCAATATATTAAAATAATTTTCAAACGATGTCCCAGTTGTTCGGGACAATCCAAATGATTTCTTACGTAGTTAGGTAACATATACAAAGGGTTAGGGTTGCTGTACAATAAAAGAAGCTCCAATAAACATAAAAAGTCCTAAAGAAAATACAAGAGAAGAGTGAAATAAAATAAAAGTCTAAAATAAAATACATTTTAAACGCTATGATGTGAATAAAAGCAACTTTGGATTTGGATTATAAGTGATTTATCTAAAGTAATCAGGAAGAAATATGGATTTTGTAATTTGGGTGAACTGACCCTTTTTATTATGAACAAATCAGTAAACAAAAAACAAAGTTGTTTTATTTGGCTGCTATTTCAATTGTATAATATAGATTTGACTGTAATGTGTGTTATGTGAGGTTTGTCGTGCACACAGCAGATGTGTGAAGGGTTTGTGTCTGTGTCGACCTTCTCTCCGCCCTCTCCTCTCTCCTGTGTTTACTAGCTGAAGACAGTTATGTGGATTCATTTTGTTTGATATTCATCATGTCCGTTCAAACAGGTTATGACTTCCCAGCCGTGCTGCGCTGGTTTGCTGAGCGCGTGGACCGCATCATCCTGCTCTTCGATGCCCACAAGCTGGAGATATCCGACGAGTTCGCCGAGGCCATCGGCGCCCTGAAGGGCAACGAGGACAAGCTGCGGGTGGTGCTCAACAAGGCGGACATGGTGGGCACCCAGCAGCTGATGCGGGTGTACGGTGCTCTCATGTGGTCCCTGGGGAAGGTGTTCAACACCCCCGAGGTCCTGCGCGTCTACATCGGCTCCTTCTGGTCAGAGCCCCTGATGGTCACAGACAACCGGAAGCTGTTTGAGCTGGAGGAGGAGGATCTGTTCGCTGACATCCAGAACCTTCCTCGTAACGCCGCCCTACGCAAACTCAACGACCTGGTCAAGAGGGCACGTCTGGTTCGGGTGTGTATCTGTGTCTCTGGTATTTTTGACCACTCCTCACGACACGAGTGTTAAAACGTTTGCTGTGCTCTTCCTTCTCCCAGGTCCATGCCCACATCATCAGCTACCTGAAGCAGGAGATGCCCTCTGTCTTCAGGAAAGACAATAAAAAGAAGAATCTGATCTACCAGCTGCCAGTGATTTTCTCCAAGATCCAGCTGCAGCACAACATTTCTGCTGGAGACTTCCCCGACTGTACCAAGATGCAGGTGAGTCAGAGTCCTCGTGTTCTCCCCGGTGTGAACATCTGGGGGGCAAATGTGTAAAACCCTCTCTGTCATTACGCCCTAACCAAACTTTATCTTAAAGTCGTCTGGCTAACACGTTTTGGTCATGTCCTTTTTTTTTCCAAGGAGCAACTGATGGTTCACGACTTCAGCAAATTCAAAACCTTGAAGCCCCATCTGATGGCCGCCTTGGACGAGCTGCTCGCCTCCGACATCGCCACGCTGATGCCCCTCCTGCGGCAGGAGGAGCTGGAGGCCGGGGAGCAGCCAGGCGTGCAGGGGGGGGCCTTCATGGGGACCCGCGTGGGCCCGTTCAACGAGGGCGACCCCTTCGCCGAGGAGAACGGAGAGGGGGGCGAGGGGGAGGAGGAGGACTGGGTGGTGACCAAAGACAAGCCCAAGTACGATGAGATCTTCTACAACCTCGCCCCCAACGAGGGGAAGCTGAGCGGCCCCAAGGCGAAGGACTGGATGGTGAGCTCCCGCCTGCCCAACTCTGTGCTGGGGCGCATCTGGAAGCTGTCGGACGTGGACCACGACGGGATGCTGGACGATGAGGAGTTCGCCCTGGCGAGCCACCTGATCGAGGTCAAGCTGGAGGGCCATGGTCTCCCCCCGGAGCTCCCCCACCGCCTGATCCCCCCCTCCAAACGCAGGCAGAAGGGCTCTGATGCATAGACACAAGCTCCTGAAAGAGACTGTTCTCTACCGGCTGTCACATTTCTGCAACTGTTCCTATTCGCTCTTGTTTCCCCCCCCCCAGACCAATGTCCAAAAAAGTGTATGTGACATGTTCACCTTTTCCTCTGAGACAGATTTTGTCTAGTGCTATGAAACAAACTGTATTTAAAGTGTAAGGCTTGCATTTGGTTTACTGCAACAAAAAAAAGAAAAAGATTGTGTATTTAGACATCACACGGGTCTGGTTGCTTCTTCCTCTTGGCTCCGGCAATTTTGCTTCTTATTATGAACTTTAAAAAAATATATATATCCACTTGTGTTGCTGAGCAGAAGCAGATAAAGGCAGGCGCCCTCTAAGCGAGCAGTACTCAACATTTATTTCACAGCATTAGAACCATTCACAAAGACTAATTCCAATCACAAGACTTGTTGTTTATTCTTATTTTTTCGACTGAAACTGGCAGCGCACGTCTAATAACCTGAACGCATTCCACTTTGACGCTTTGCATCGTTCTCTGCTGACTTTATATCTTGTTTATTTGTAATTGTTGCTGTTTTGTTTGTGCAGACCTCAGTTAAAGAACACGATGTGCTGAGATGACATGCTGAATGACTGATATATCACTGACTACTGTACACAGCTCCACCAAATGTTAACTTTTTATTGTAACCAAATAAAGATTCTCTGACTGTGCCTGGTCTCTGCTGTGATTCTTTTGTAAGATATAAAGTTTTAAACAGTGGAGAAACATTGAGGAGGATTCTAAACGTTGAACAAAAAGGGACATTGTGCAGAAGTTAAATCGCTGGGCTGCTTCTCCCTTGGATTTTCTTTTCTATGCAGCTCAGTTGGTTTCTCGGTGACAGACCAGATAAACAGTGACTCACACTCTCCCCCTGCCAAGTCCCCATACCACCATTTTCCGAGGCTCTCCTTCCCACCATCTGAAGCCTTTTTCCCCTCTGCCCGTCCTTCTACCACACACTGAAGCACAGTCCCGTTCCTCCTCATCCCATCACAGATCAACACCCTCACTCTAACCTCTGGCCTCATCCTGTGTGAACTACGTGCTGCTGAAGTATGTGTCCTGTATTGAGATGCGTGTGCTTCACATTAGGCTTCCAAGATTCTGCGAATGAAGGGGTGGCCTCCTCCCCGCCTCCTTGTTCCACTCCTCCATGGAAAGAAACACAAATGAGAAACAGCTCTCCCCTCTCCGCCATCTCTCTCTCTCTGGCTCACAGTGACTCACATGTGAGGAATGTGGTGGGCTGGCCCACGAGTTATTAATATCTCCCTTTCCAAGGGTCTGCTAAGGTTCCTCAGGCTTGTGCACAGGATCCAGACACTGTACCTTTATGAGAGGGTTTAACAGCTTCCCCTATTTGGAGTGTGTTGCTGTGTAAGAAGCGGCATCACCACACCCTCTCCTGTGAAAGTGTGTGAGAGTAACAGTGTGAGGTTATGAGGGGGGGAAGACGTCTAGTAATGAGGACAACAAACCCTGGTGCAGTGCGAGTGGAGATATGATTCCTTGACTTGAGTTATTGTATATTTTTCTAGTAATTTTCCTTCGACGCCATTTTGGAGAGCAGTTGAAAAAGACTCCCCCCTGCAGCTTGTACAATGCTCGCCTGTTATGTAATTACTCTGTGCTGAGTCATATATCTGTATGTGTTGCTCCAGTCGAGCTGCACGGTGCCACCACAGCTCTGAGGTTCAGGGGGCAGAGAGGAAGACCCCCCCACCCCCACCCCCCCCACAACAAAGACAGACATCCCCATACAGTGGAGCTTAGTCAACGGAACCGGGGTCTCCTCATACGTCACTGGGAGCTTACAGGGGGAATTCCTCGTCCCCAGGAAAAAGCAGAGCCACTGGAGGTCAGCAGCTGTGGTGTGGGGGTGACATCTGCTGGAGACAGGACTCCACCTCACACTGCACGTTACAGTCTTACAGCTGTAGAGGGCAGACTGGAGGCATTCGAGACTGTGTGCACTCAGCTGGCAGTTTATTAGGAACACTCTGAACCCTCTTTCAGGTGGAAGTCTTCAGTTTTTTAAAGGTGTTTATTCCACTGTAGTTTTGTTGGGTTTAATATTAAGCCTTTCCTCATTGAGATGAATGGGGTGGATTATACATTTAACAACTCAACAGTGTACTAGCTGCAAAATCATCATGAAGTTGAATCAACTCCTTTTTAAATATATTTCCCATCATCACAACAAGACTCTCTGATAAATCTGTTTATGTTTTATTTGAGCGGACTTATCACTTGCATGTTTTGGGGTTATTTGTTTGAAGGATTATGCAAAACACATAAACTAAATTTGGTGGAGAATTTCCATTTTTTAATACATGTACTTTTCAGGAAATGATGAACAGATCTTGGTTTAGAATAACATGCAGTTTTAGCAGGATGCTATTGAGTGAACATCTGAAACTCCTTAACATTCTTTCTTAGATACACAAGAGTTAAATTGATTTTCAAATCCACTGATTAAGGCACGACAACTAAATAATTTAGTTTATAAAACTACTTAATTTTCTCTTTTCTATTTCCACTATAAAAACTAGATAATCATGTGTATGATAGTTCGTCTTTCTCTGAGGTATCAGCTCAACTGAGTGACATTCAGTGTTCGTGTTAGTTGGACCTGATGTCATCACAGGTTTCATCAGTCAATCACATCAAGTTGGTGTCACACAAACTTTTGAAGCATCATAGTAACATGTTAATAATTTATAAGACACAGCTTGACATAAAAAGGACTACATTTAGTGTAAACATTTAGTTTACGATTGTGTTTGTGGATGTTTCAGTCAATCTATTTTTTTTAATTTAGCTGAAGGATGTCAGACCAAAAGTTCTAGGCTGAATACATTTTTTCTCAAATGAGTAAAGTCAGTTATAGATATGTTTAAAGTTTATTGTTTTATCCAAAAGTGACACGAACATGTTGAAAATAGTTTGATACATTTCAAACTTCGTCTGCATTTACATGAGACATTCTGCTTTGACTCAAAACTCAACATGTAAAGACGTTGTCATGACGGCAAATCAGTTATCTTTTCAATTAAGAGAACAAGCAACATAGGAAGTTCCATCAATGTATATGAAACATAATCAAATACACTGAGAATTAAAGCACTGAGGTTTTTATCAAAATTTAATAACTATCAACTTTACAGAATTCAAAACGCCCCCCCACCCCACCCCTCAACACATTTCTAGTGATGTCCACAGAGCTTAGAAACTGAAGTGGTTCTTGATGTCCTTTATCTGCTTCATCATGTCCCCGATCTGCTGTCCCTGTTCTCTGAGGACATCCTGGACCACCTTCTTCTGCTGGGCGTTGAGTGACACCGATGTCCTGGCTGTGGGCCCGTCCCTGTCCACCTGTGTCTTCTGGTAATCCATCTTCATGTTCACCTGCGTGATGCTGTTGTCCAGGGGCTTCAGCTTGTCGCTGATGGTCTGCAGCTCCTTCTTCATGTCCTTCTCGCTGTTGGACAGGACGGGCAGCTGGCTTTGCACACTGACCAGCACCTTTTTAACCCTGTTCATGATGGTTTCCTGCCGGTACTTTGCATCTTCGTGCTTGTCGGCCAGCTTCTCCGCCGTCTCTGTCAGACTCTTCCTCTCCTCCATGCACAGAGACAACTCCTCCAGCTGCTTTTTCTTCTGGCCCGTCAGGAGCTTGACTCTTCTCTGCATCTCCTCGCGGGCCATGTCCTGCTTGAGGATGTACTCCTCGCGGAAGACCTGCGTGGCTCTGCTGAGGAGCTGCAGACACTCCTGAGGTGCTGGGGATGTGTCCTTGTCTCCTGCCTTCAGCACAAGGGGGTTGGTGGAGCTTCGGGCCAGGATGTTGCGGATGTGCTGCTCGAAGGAGTCGTTGGCCAGCCCGCGCAGAGGGGAGTTCACGGAGCCCGGGCCTAGATGGGAGCAGAGCAGAGAAGGCGAGGGAGGGCGAATAGAGCTCAGCAGGGGCAGGAGGATGCACTCGTAGATGCTGGTGATGCAGATCATGGTGGCGCCGAGGGAAAGGTCAGACACGATCAAGAAGCCGAGAACCGGAGCCGACTGACTGGTTTGGAGCGGCCTGGTGCAGAGAATGTGCTCCACGATGCAGCGCTTCTCAGCAGCCAGCTCCTGGAGACTGTCCTTCTCCTCCTCCTTCGACTGGAGGAACTTCTGCAGCTTGTTGACCCAGATCAGGCCCACGCTGTGCACGCCGGCTTCGTGGGTGCAGTGGTACCGGTGCTGGCACAGGGGGTCTCTGTGCAGCCTGATGGGGCAGGTGAAGTCAAACTCTGGAGGCTCCTCGTCCTCTCCGGTCGCCACCTTCAGGGTGAGCTCCAGCTCCACACACTCAAAGACATAGAGAGCTGGCACTGCCTCGGCACCTCGGATCCACTTCTCCACCGCCCGCGTCTCCTCCTCTTCCTCGGGCTCCAGCACCACACAGTGGTACAGGGTGCCCGTCTCTGTGGCGATGACCAGGATACTGGGCACACATGGCAGGCAGAGAATGGCACAAGCATCATAGCCGTAGTTGTCCTCGGCTGCTGGGTACATGGGGAGGGGGCCCACAGGTTTGCTCAGACTCACACCGGATGTCTGGCTTGTGTAGCTCACGTATGTCTCCCCGTTTTCGTAGAGGATGTACAGGGGATACACCAGCTGCTCCTTGGGGAACCGGGCCGCCAGCTGCCGGGGAGGAGACGACAGCGGCCCGAAGTCAAACGCCACCGCGATCTCCCCCAGAGAAGCTGCGTAGGAGCAGACGGGAGGATGGCCGCTGCTGCCATCGTCAGACTGCGACAGCGGCAGGACTCTCACCGGCGTGTGGGGCGACTTCAGCCCGTAGAACCGGAGGGTGTTGTCGGACGTGAGCAGCACCAGGTGGGGCTCGTCGTTGTCGCTCGGGTACCAGGCCGCCTGCCGCAGACTCACGGACTGCGAGCTGGTGAAGAAGCGCTCCGCCACCGGGATGGTCTTGCAGTTGATCTCGCTCCGCCCGCCCTCGAACTCGGACCTCTTCCCCCAGCGCTGCGGCAGCTCGAGCACCGAGACCCCGCGCTGCCCGATCAGCGCGACGTGGTGCTGGGTGGGACTCAGCGACACCCGGTTCACCTCGAACAGCGGCGGGTTGATGCACATGAGGGTCTGACAGTCCCCGCCGCCGCCGCCGCGTCCCTCCTCCGCGTTCAGCTGCCGCAGGTTGGTGGTGTAGAACAGCCGCTCCGCGTCGTCCCACACGAAGAAGTCTCCCTCCCCAGGCAGAAGGTCAGGTTCTTGGCGGCCCCCCTCTCGCCCCGGTGCCGGTCCCACTCAGACTTCTCCCGTATTCTCCTGAAAATCGTGTGGTTCGGTAACTCGCTCACCCAGCGTTCCGCGCCGAACGCCGCCATCTTGAAACTACCGTATGGCGCGGTGGTGTGGGCGGGCAAAAACGCCACCATGGCAACGGCGAGCGTTTCACGACAGTCGCTTTAACGTATTCCGACGGCCGGTGTCGCACATTTTGCAGAATCACCATGGCGTTGAAAGAGACCGCGGGGCTGTACGAGACCCTGAAGGGAGAGTGGAACAAGAAGAACCCGAACCTGAGCAAGTGTGGAGACCTGCTCATCAAGCTGAAGGTGAGGTCTCGCTCCCGGTCTCCTGTTCTTTAAAGTGTCCGAGTGGGAGCCGGGGGAACGCGGCGTGAAGCGTTAGCGCTGTTAGCTAAAGATGCTAACTTCCAGGACGCTAGCCCAGGCTAACGTGTAGTTTCCTGTTTGTATAAACTCCAGACGCTCGTGGTCAATCGGTTAAATAACGTTGTCAGCGTTCTGGGGGAATAACGTGTTTTATTTGTGTTTGCGATGTGTGTTGCTTCCACAGATTAAAGCTGAATAGCTCAGTGGTGCTAACGTATTAGCGCTTATTCATTGTGAAGCTAGTTTGCACCTGGGGCTGACGTTCAAAACAAACATGTCAATGGAGGTTATTATTAGTAATTATGTGATCCATTACTCTGATATCATCAATAATAAGCCAAAAGTTAGTGTTTGTGAAATTATAGCTGCTGATGTTATATTTGATCGAGGGATATTTTTTACAAACTCACAAATCTTCATTTAACTTTTCATCTTCTTATATTTACACTCTTGTTTATATTTGATATATTAAGTTAACATTGTCTATATTATGATGTTTACATTGCATGCATTTATTTGTACTACCCCTTTTGCTTTTGTAACATGACCAACATTCACCATAACAGGAATTTTCTTGTTTTATTTCCTGACATCTAATGTAATTCTGTTTTTGAGGATACGTGACTTAATGTTATATCATAATTTAAATCTTTGGGTGATCCAAAGTCTGACATGACTGGAAAATGACCAAAATCTCTTTTCAGGTTTCCTTGCTGGAGCTGAACTTTTTACCGACCAGTGGGTCTGCGCTCACCAAGCAGCAGCTCATTCTCGCTCGTGAGTTTACGTTCATAATAATTCACGGTTCAGTAGTAAGACGGTTTTTAAGAAGATATCCTTCTAATACCGATCTGTGTTTGTGTTTCAGGGGATGTCCTTGAAATCGGAGCCTTGTGGAGTATCCTCAAGAAGGACATCCCGTCCTTCGAGAGATACATGGCCCAGCTCAAATGTTACTACTTTGATTACAAGTAATGTCCCCGTTTCATTCTTCAGGTGTCTACGAGTTTTGTGACTTGTAATTCACTTCTTACATTGCTCCTCTTTTACCTTTTCTCATCAAGGGATGAGCTGCCTGAAGCTGCCTACATGCACCAGCTGCTTGGCCTGAACCTGCTCTTCCTGCTCTCACAGAACCGTGTGTCTGAGTTTCACACAGAACTGGAGCGACTGAGTGCTCGAGATATTCAGACCAACATCTACATCAGACACCCAGTGTCCTTAGAGCAGGTACTGCACTTTATTCTGAGTCAGATAACAAATCTGGGGTTTATAGTGTACTTTTATTCAGCATTTCCCAGTTTCAAATTAATTTAATGCCCTTAAATTACTGAACTTGTTCCGTAAAATTCATAATTTGATTTCTCATCTTAATCAATTCCCTAAATCCTTATCGTTGCGTCATTGCAGGGACTGGCTGCAGGTTGTCATGTCTCGACCAGTCAATTAGGGAGGCGTGCGTGCGTGTGTGTGTGTGTGTGTGTGTCAGACTAGCAGCTGGATTTCAGTGAAGTGATTCCCTCAAACAAATCAATTAACTCACTCAGATGATAATATTCTCCTTCTTCTGAACGCTGTGATACAATTACAGTGTGCATTCTATAGGAAAGCTTCCAATAGTTCATATTTATTTTCCCAATGGCCAGATTTTATTAAATGTTTTCATTGCAGACAAACGTCATTGTTAAATAGTTTGTGAAATGATCAAAAATAACCCCACAGACATGCCTGGTCATTGAATTCTCTATTTACAATATATACTGTTAATAACTCTTTATACTACTTCTTCTCTTCCTCCTTCTCAGTACTTGATGGAGGGAAACTACAACAAGGTCTTTCTCGCCAAAGGCAACATTCCTGCAGAGAGCTACACGTTTTTTATAGATATTCTGCTTGACACAATTCGGTAAGGTTTCATATCAAGTCTGTGAACATTTCTACACTTGTTACATTGAAGCCAACCCTTCTGTATGTTTTATAACCTCTGCAGCCAATAGCTTTTATCTTGTCTTTAAAAGATAACTTCATCTAAACCTGAGCTTTTCATTGCAGTGATGAGATCGCAGGTTGCATAGAGAAAGCATACGAGCAGATCCAGTTCGCTGAAGCCACTCGAGTGCTTTTCTTCAGTACCCCCAAAAAGATGACTGACTACGCCAAGAAGGTTTGTAAATTTCCTTTTTAATGTGGGAAGCAAGATTAAACTATACATTAGGTACTATCCAGAGATGCAAGACGATTTCTGAAGCTCCTTCCTGCAGAAATTAAACTGGTCCAAACTGATTGTTCTTTCCGTTGCAGAGAGGATGGAGTTTAAGCCCCGATGGTTACTACTCCTTCACCAGTCAGCAGCAGCGGACAGAAGAGGTGACCATTCCCTCCACCGAGCTGGCACAACAGGTCATCGAATATGCACGACAGCTGGAAATGATTGTGTAATCCGCCCCCAGGAACACACTCAACCATGTACAGACACACTCAGACACACACGACGCTGATCCAGTATACATCCAGTCAGCTCCGTTGCAGTTTCCCTGCAGGTTATGACTTCATTTTTTTGGCTGGTGTGGTGGATGTGTTGTCCATCGACCTCAGAAAACGATCAGCATCTATTTTTCCTGTATTCTCAGAACCATCTACAGGTCTTCCTGTTTGCTGTCATTTTGAAACATGGGGAACAACAAACTATGAGTACCACAGCAGTTTCTGTATATCTACTTTTATTAAACATATAAGGGTTTATATGTTACATTTTCTTATTTTATTCAAGACGCCATCTGTCCAATATTAAAACTGAGGTTTTCATGGGTCATTCCCAACTGGTGACCAAAACACTCACCACCCTGACTTTGCCTTTCAGTGTCACACAAAACTATCAACACAGTTTTTTCCACAATTTCAAGCAAAACTCTTTTTGTATACAAAGTTCAATTTCTCGTTAGTTGAGCTCACAGAAGTGTTTCGGCCTTTCCTTGTATCCTAGCAACTGAAAGAATTGCCATTGAAGTTTGAGTGTTTTCTAAATGGTAATGCCTCCTCCTCCTCCCAAGATGGTTTGTAATCCAGTTGATCTTACAATGAAAGTCTTTGTCTGCAATAAATAATTTAGAGAGTAAATTGTTTGACTGACTGGATTTTTGAAACATTACAATTCAAACTTTTCCGAGGAAGCAAGACATTTATATTTCTGTCTTCAAGATGAGGAGGAATGACTGAATCCTCAGTGTTGAGCAAGATTCAGATAATTCACTGGTGACCAGAGGAAGCTTATATCACTTATAGTTAGTCTGCCATTAATATATGTATAAAAAATGGAAGAAATTTGATTTTATATCAATTATAAGGCTTTAATAAAAGCTAATTTTGGATTGCTAGAAAACGAAGTATACTCTCCCAGCCTGACATGATTTGCTTTTTCTGTTTATCACATATCAAATTAATTAGAGTGACTTCTACAATGGATGTTTGACAACTTATGGGAAAAGAAAAACTGCAAAAGTCAATTGATTAACAGCTGCAGAGCTTATGATCTGCAGAACGTTGATCAAATAATTTATCAACACTTACGTAGGTGACCACATTTTGAGTCCGGCTCCTCCAGCATCTCATCCAAGAAGCACTGGTTTCACTGGTACCAACCAAACATAACTATTCTGTAGGAGATCTCCACGTGTACACACTGTCAAGTGAGTTGCTGAAGTTTAATCCATAGCCATGTAAACTATAAAGACCATATGTCTGTGTTTACAGTACTAATTGGGAAACTACATGCCCACGCATTCATTTCAGTCTATATCTGATGACCTAGGACAACACTGTGTATTCATTTATTTTATTCCACCTCCTGTGTAGTTTTAAACATCCCCTCTTTTAATGAGTAAAGCCCCATTTTCACTATAAACAATCAAAGACTTCTCTCTCCCCCTTTCTCTCAAAGAATCTCACTTTTCAATAATAAATGATACCAATGAAATTCATTTATAAAACAAATATTTCATTGTAATAAAAAATAACAACTGGAACTCTGATTTATATATTTAGATTATATATTTTATGTAATATTGGGTTTATTTCACAAAATTTGTAAATGTTACATAAAACTTACAATAATTTTAGCTACTCAATTTATTCACAGTTGCAGATTTATGAATACAAGAACTTTGATAAAAATAGTTATTAGAAAATAATGAAAAAATGCAGTAATATATGTAAGCATGATTTCTTGTCCTTTCTTCTTATTGTTTCCTATCCTCATGATCAGACTGGTCTTATTGCATTAACAACTTGATATCTCTTTTATTCCATAAATCAAAAAAAACAATAAAAAAAACAAACTAGCCCAAGTTGGATAATAAAAACACATCTGATCACATTTGCTTATTTATGGATCTAAATAAGTAAGGTCACTTTATTCTTATAGTTCACATGTTTAATTTCACTGATTACACAGATGGTGCTGCGTCTTTAAAGGAATATTCCACCAAAAAAATGAAAGTTCACCACCAATGAAAGTTAACCACTAGGTCGATGGAGGTGGTGAAGGTCTGGAGATTCAATAATCATATGAGAACAGACGAGGTTCTGCTTGTGTTTAATTAAACAAAAAGGAACAGAGACGGCAGCAAAGATGCAACAAAGATAAAATATTATGTTTTACCTATCAAGATATATTTAAAATAGATTTATAGAACAAGTTTGTGAATAGAAGGAGGTCATGGAAGGTTTACACAGCTTTTTATTTAACCACCCACGTCGCTGCTCATACATCCACATCAGTCACTGGCTCTCAATGATTTCAAATCACATGGTTCCACTGACAAACCATATAGTCCTCCCTAAAGCCACGATGCTGTCAATGATTAGTGCGGATGTGTTGGCACAGGGCAGGTAGAGAGAGAGAGAGAGAGAGAGAGAGAGAGAGAGAGGGAACAAGCGAGGGAGTGATTTCAAGAGAGAGAGAGCGAGAGAGAGGAGGGAGGGAGGGAGGGAGGGAGGGAGAGAGAGGGAGGGAGAGAGAGAGAGAGAGAGGGAGGGAGGATGCTGCCAGCGGAAAATGGCTGCTGCAACCTCAAGCCTATCCTGATACACCGAAACGACATCAAGGTGGAGAGAGAGGGGAAGATTAGGGGAAATGAGAGGAGATAGAGAGAGAATGTGAGCGAGTGTTTCCTGAAAGGAGGATAAAAAAGAGAGAGAGAGAGGGAGACAGAGAGGGAGAGAGAGAGGAGACCCTGGGGTGGGCTGCTGCAAGCGGCGGGCAACACCGAGCCATGGAGGGCGAGTAAGTCCTTACATTTTCATTTTTAACACTGCACCTACATGTATATACATATAAATATATATATGTATATATTTATATATATATATTTATATTTATATATATATGTGTATATATGTTTACACACACTCACACCATCCGCCAGGAAACGGATAAGACAGAAGAGCAGCGCCATCAGTGTGACACCAAACCAGCATCATGCACTTTATTCTCACAGCGGTGGAGCAGGAATAAAAAACACCATCACGTCGCCTCGAATCAACACCGTCCTCCCGTCATGTGTGAATCAGACGCGAATCCGTTCCGTGCCAAGCCGGGATAAATGTGTCTCCTGCATGTGGAGGAGAGCACAGGAGGATGTAAGAACCGAGCGGACGCGTTCCGGAGCCGCTGCGACGCGCCGGAGACTCGATCTAACGATTTGTTATCTAAAGACGAAACGAGTCGGTGCGTAAACAAAACAAACATGTTGGAGGAGGAAAAAGAAACATGGCGAGTTTCTTTCTTTTCATTTTTTGTTTCATAACCTGGAGGCAGCGTCGCGTCATTCAAGACATGGCTGCAGAGAGACGAGGGAGGGATGGAGGCGTTGAGATTTTCATCAACGTGTCTCGGGGTTTCATTATGATTTTTTTAAAGCCAAACTTTATGAATGAAATGTGATTTTTCTCTCTCGCTCTCCCTCTCCCTCCGTTGCTCTCCCTCATCCTCACCCCTCCTCTCCTCCTTCCCTTTTCCAAACGGGCCCCCTCCCCCCATCCATCGTTTCCTCTCCATCCTCTCACCCATTCTTCCCTCTCTCTCTCTCTCTCTCTCTCTCTCTCTCTCTCTCTCTCTCTCTCTCTCTCTCTCTCTCTCGCCACATTTTATTATGGGCCTTATAATAAAATGTGCGCTGAGGATATGAAGCAGCAGCGGCGGCGGCGGCGGCGTCGATCCTCGTCCTCCTCTTGTCCCATTCATAAAAAAAACAGCTAACATGATATCGGGGTGTGTTTAATGAGCGCGTGCAGCAGGGGCGGAATGGAGAGAATGAGCGTGCGCGTGGAGGAGAAATAACAATGATCCTGGAACAATTTTTCAAAAAATTGTAAAGGCCCAGATCTGAAAAACACCAGAAAGGAGACGCAGCTGAATGTGCGCACATCTCGTGCACATGTCGAGCTGGTGCCGGGGCCTCTGATGGCGAATGGGTGCGTTCATTGATACATCTATCTGGGAAACACTCATTCTTCCTTCCTCCCTCCCTCCCTCCCTCCCTCCCTCCATCCTCCCATTCGACTGTTTCTCTCCCCCTACAACAACACTAGCTTTCTTCCTCTCGTTATTCTCATCATCTCAGCTTTAACTCTCACATGGCAGCAAACATGTTGTCATGCCAATGCAAAGCAGATTTCTCTCAGTCACGTGCGTGTATTGTGTTTTATACTAATCTATTACTGTTACTGTCTGATGCATTTGATCTGTCATGTGGCAACAGGCCGAGCTGCCACTTCCACTCGTCTTCATTGTGTTATCTCAGTTCAACAACTCTGAAAGTTACTCTGCGTTTTCCTCATTGTATTGGCTGTGGAAGCTGAAAACATGCATGTTGTATACCAAGCATGTGCACCTACATGTATGTGTGTGTGTGTGTGTGTGTGTGTGTGTTTAATCTGCTCCCTCTCCTTGGCTTCCCTGACAGTGTGCGTGTTCGTGCAGTGGTGATGACACGTGACGACTCCAGTGGCGGTTGGGTGCCCCTTGGAGGTGGCGGCCTCAGTCATGTGGTCATATGTAAGGGGCGGACACGTGACGACCGGGGGCGGAGGGAACACATCATACGTGGAGAGCGGCTGCGAGACCGAGCAGTGAGTGTGTGCGTGTGTGTTATGGCTGTCTTCGGTACCTCCTGGAGACTGTAGATGCATGTGGTGTTGTTGGGTTGTGCGCATCTTGGTGGGGTTGACTAACTGCACGTGTTCCTGGGGGTTGTGTGTCCAGCCGGTGTTGGAGTGTGCAGTGCAGAGGGGGCTGGTGTACAACAAGGTGAACCCCATCTTCCATCACTGGCGAGTGGACGAGCGAAAGTTTGGCCTCACGTTCCAGAGTCCTGCCGACGCCATCTCCTTTGAGAAGGGGCTGCAGGCCGTCATAGACAAGCTCGACAGAGGTACAGACGCTCCAGCCTCAGTCAGGAACCTTTTGTTTTTGAATCAGCTTTAAATAAAACAAACTAAATCATCTCTTCTGATGTTTCACCCTCAAGGCTCGGAGTCGCCCTCGTCCTCCACGCCAGAAGAGGCCGACACCGAGGATGACGGCCAAGCTGTGAGTACCTGAGCAGTTCAGGGTTCATCTTCTCTTCCTTGTGGGCCTCAGTGCGGCCATTGGTGTTTTTTGACTTCCTGGATGACATGCGGCCTCTGCCAGTCCCATACAGGAAGTGAGTCGTCCTCCAACAGCAGAAAGGAGATGCTTCCCAAGCCCGTCACCATAGTGACCAGCGAGTCGTCGTCCAGCTGCTTCGTGCGGTCGGAGGAGTTCAGCTTCGCGTCCGGCCACGCTGTCACCACGCAGACCCCCGCTCAGGTAACACATCGGTCAGTGTGATGATATGAAGCTCAAAGTTTCTCTGCCCGAACTCTTGCCTCTCCCATGATGATCCCATTAGAGGAGAGTTCTTTAAAGAGGGTTCTGGGACCAAGTTTGTTTCTATAATGGGTTCATGACCGAATCATTCCAAAGGAGATGTATTCTGTTTATAATCAGGTTCATCATTTTGATTAGTGTTATAACTTGAAAAGTTTTACATGCTCTTATGCTATCTATTGCTGCAGCTCCTCTCTTCAGCCTCTGTCGGAAACACTTGGTTGTGGCCGCTGTGATTGGCCAGCTGGTTCTCTCTGTTGTGATTGGTCAACTTCTTCCAGCGCATGCAGGAAGTGTCGGCCTCCGCTCTAGCTCTACCTGGCTTTGATAGGAGGGCGTGCATTATGCAAATGTAGGGGTATCGTGATGTCACATTACGTCACCATTTCCAGGAAGTATCTTCCAGATTAGAGACGAGGTGTTTCCGACAGAAAGTCTGAATCCTGAGCTCCTGGTTTCTCCGTCTCCATCTTGAACTCGTCTCCTAAGACCTGCTGACGTCCCACAGAAGAACATTTCATCTGGTTTCTGACCCTTCAGGTGAAAAGCTGTAATCGCACTGTTCCTGACTCATCCTGTAATTCTACACCTTGTCCACAGATCCACTCCAGGCCGGGACAGCTCTCACAAATGACGTCTGTGTTGAATCCCCCTTCACCCCCACCGCCACCTCCTGCTCCACCCAGTCCTCCTTTGGGTGCCCCAGCCTCGTCCCCCCTCTCACCCACCATCTCTCTGCTGGAGGAGGGGGACCTTCGCAGTGTGGACCCATGCAAAGACCTGTGGGGTTCTAGAGGTTATGAGGACTACCGACGGGCGGGGTCCACCAGGACTATGGTGGGGGGGGCTGACCGGGGGCGTGGTGGTCAGCGGGGGAGGGAGCCTGCAGGACAAGTCGGAGCTGTGCGTGGTTCGCTTTGAGAAGGACCTGGCCGGGGTGGGGACGGCCGCCTGCGAGGTGACGGTGTGCCTGGACAGTAAAGCGTCCCAGCGTCTGTCCTCGTCCTCACCCACCTGTATGTCCATGCCCAACGCTGTGTCAGGCGTGTCCTCAGGGGCCGGCTCCCCCCAGGAGACGTGCAAAGGCTCGCCCTCTCCGTGCTGCATCCACGCCTCCCTGGCCACGCCCCGCTCACGGACTCGTAAGCGAGGAGGAGGGGCAAGCAGCGGGGACCAGGGGGCCATCTCCCCCGATGACGACAGCCCCTGTCCTCAGGGGTCCTCGTCCTGCTCGTCTCGATGTGTGTACTGCCGCTCGGTTTTCATCGCTTCGGACAACGGGCGGGGCCGCTGCAGAGACGCCCCCGACCCGGCCATGCACTGCCTCCGCCAGTGGACCTGTGTGTGGTGCGCAGAGAGTCTGCTCTACCACTGCATGTCGGACTCTGAGGGAGAATTCTGGGAGCCTTGCTCGTGTGAAGAGTCGATGGGGGGCCACCCGCACCCCCTCTGCTGTGCCCGCTGGCTGGCCCTCCTGGCCCTGTCGCTCTTCGTGCCCTGCATGTGCTGCTACCTGCCTCTGCGCGCCTGCCTGCGGTGCGGCGAGAGGTGCGGCTGCTGCGGGGGGAAGCACAAGGCGGTCCGATGAGGCCGGGCTCTGGGGTGGGAGGGGCTCCCTGGACCAAAGGGGGTTTGGGTGTTTGGGAGAAGAGAGCATCGATAGGGACAGAAGGGGTGGAGCTCAGCTGGTGGAACAGCGCTCTCAGTCGATCCCAGACCTTTAACGTGGCCCTCCACACCCCCACGGCCTTCCACTGCATTCCGCTCGTTCTCTTTTCAACCTGGGGCCTTCCTCACTGGTCCATGCCTGCTGAAGGTGCGCTGCACTCAGACCAGGCTCTGTGGGAGTCATCTGGAGCCTTCATGGAGGATGTACCGCGGGTTGGCTGATCTCCAGTCAGCTGTCAGAGACTTTAATCGCAGGTAGAGGGGCAGAGGCAGAGATGATGTGTACACTGTTTCAAATGTCCGTTTTTTTTTATTTAGAAAGAAAAACACAAAAACAAAAGATGTTTATATATATGATTGTAATAATTTTAATTGGTATATTTTATTAAATGTATAACATATTGACAGAGCCCCCAGTGGCACACATTATCACGTATTCACAAACACGAGCTCTTGGGGGCGTTACTTGTTTCATGTCGGCCTGTTGACGATGAGATATCACCCTTTACCTCTAAGTTTACCTCAGATGTTTCTTGAACCCTGGTCAAGGAGAGAGTTCTGGAAAGAGTTTCAGCATCTGAGAGCTCTGCTGCTGTGTGTCGGTCTGTGAAGTCGACCGCTGGAGGAAAACCTTATCCAACCCAAAGGGGACAAGTAACAGTTAAGGGAAAGCTGCAATGACAACCACAAAGACTTAAAAGTCCTAATGTGATTCATTTTATAACCAAACACAAGAATAGTTTTGTTTTCTGGAAAAGAAAAACAAATCACAAACGTGCGTCGAAACTTTAAACTCCCTCAGTCTGGACATGTTATTTCATCTCTACATGTTTTTTCAATATTAATCATAGAGAAACATCCCATTCGAACTGATGTACCTGTTGAATCAGTCACGGTGCTTTTCAACTGAGGCCTCTGAGCGAGTTTATCCCCGTCTAATAAGGACCCCATGCTGACTAATCTATAGATGTGTCCAGGCCACCAAAAAAAAACAAGTGCAATGAACAACGTATTGAGAGTATTTTTGTACCAGTCGCTCTAAAAAAACTAGCGTAGAATTGAAAAAAGTGTTGGAAATGAAAAGTGTGATCGTCTTATTGTGTTTCCATATCGAGCAGAAAAGAGAAACAGGAAACAGGCTCGTCTCCGAGCAGCAGCTCGTAGCTCCCCCGGTGGTTAACACGAGAACTACAGACTGTCGACCCTGTGATCGGGAAGTTAGAGAAGACGACCGGAGGAGGATTCTTTGTTCGGGAACAGTGTTTGCTAATGTTGCTTTAAGTATGAAGTCAAAAGCTGCTGGTTGAAGTCCTGCCCAAACCCCCCCTTTTTCAAACTGTCCCCGAGTCGGAAAACAAACCCAAAGTTCTGAGGGAACTAAAGATGATGTTATTAGTGAGTTTAAAGTTAAAGACCCGCTTCTGGTGACGTACGCTGCATTTCTGTGTCTGTTTAGCAGATTGATGGATTATTTTTCTACTTCTGGCCACAGGAAGATGAGGGTAGATTAGCTCGTTGACAGAATCGTAATAAATCTCCTCAGTAATATCAGGTTTGTGGTGTAAACTCCTCAGAATCAAAGAGCAGGGGCCTCGAGTGCAGCCTCCACTTTGCACCGGTGTTGAACAGTCAAGCAAAGTGAGATTTATTACACCAGAGGTCAACTAAAGATGTAGATGTTGTTCTCGTAGATGAAGAATCAAGATCTAAATGCATCGGGCATCATATGACGTCTTCTAAAGGGAATCTTTGGGGGAATTTCTCTTTTAAATCCAGAGACTTTCTCCTTAAATTCAATCAGGCTGCACCAGACTCCATAGGCTCGTGGATATCAGTTCCTTAGATGTGCCGGATACAGTTTCACCAAGATCCTGGTTTTATTCCCTGGGAAAAACTTCCCATCTCTCAACGTTAAAGAAAGAGATCGACACCATCGGTTATTTTCATGTGATGAATGACCTAAATCGAGAACCCATCTTTTAAATCCAGAGGTTTTCTCCTTTAGAAAGTAAAGTTTGATGTGTTCTGTGTCGGGGAACCAGTGTTGATGAGTCACACTCCAAATGGAAGGAATCAGCTGATGAACTCTCAGATTATGGCAGAATGAACCTTTCAGAAGCTTCACCTGATTATTTACATTTAAAGGTTTCGCCAAGAACTTTTATCCAAAGTGACTTAAAGTGAGTGAAGAGAACAGACGGGGGGAGACACTCGACCGCTGATGAACACGACCCTTGACCTCTCAGATATGGGACTCAAACTCAGCCCCCCCTCCTTCCTTCCTTCCTCCCTCCCTCACACACACACACACACAATCCCCACAAATCTGCAATGCATAGACGTGCACGCACACAAACACACACACACACACGTTCACTAAATGGTGCAGACATACAGAACTAGTAAAGCCATTGCACACAGTTTGCTACTTCTGGTCCAGAACTGGTGTTGGAGTACTGACAGTCATGTGATCACAGCTGCAGGCCCCATTCTTACATCTTAATAAATGTGCCTTTTGATTTGAGTAATCAATAACTTATGATTTCTAAGTAACTCTGTATTAAGTACTACTTCTCTTTGTTTTTTTTCGGGGTTATTGATTTCTGCCAATGTGCATATTTTTTCAAATGTACGTATTTATTAGTTTTCAAAGTAATTAATGAGATATTTACCTGTTTATTTATTTATTGAGATATTTATTCTGATTCTTTATTTTTTTGAGACAGGTTTTTATCTTCCGTGCTGTCTTACTTCTGACTTTGTGCCAATGTGCTGCTTTGAGGTGTTACATATCGTGGGTTTGTATCATTATTAAACCCTCACTCTATATTTTAAAATCAGTGTTGTCTTCTTCTCTCTCTCTCTCTCTCTCTCTCTGCTCTTTTCCGAACGACTGCATGAAAGTGGATTATTCCAAAAAGAGGAATCTGGAAAAAAACTTTATGTGCTTGAATCCAATCTTTTGGTTAGTCAACATCTGGAATAACAACATAATCTGTGCATATTTTGGAACATGCATTTTGGAGAGTTGTTTTTAAACACTCATATTGGAACAGAGAAGTGCACAACGCTACACAAAATATACCCAGTGACCCTCAGAGGGAAGTAGTAACACTTTAATTTAAAGTTTCACACGTACAAAAAGAAGGAAAGAAGGATGTCAAACGTGTCATGAATGATAAGTGATGACCCCACACATTCAGTTCGTCCTGCACAGAACAGACACAAGTTGTGTTGATTTGTTGTGGTTTATTTTAGTCATCTGCTACTTGGTGGAGTACATGTGCTGGCGTTTGTGTTTGAGGATCTCGGTGGAGGTGAGGGTCAAGTCTTCATCACAAACGTCACAGTGGTAAACTCGATTGAGACTGGACATCGACGAAGGACCTGGTTTTTTTATCTTCTGGTTCTGAAAATCACAATCCCTCAGTTAATTTGTGCACGTGCATAAAATAATGTTATACAGAAAAATTATTTTGTTGAAATGACAATTTCCTCACCCTCCTCCAGCTGCTGCTGTTCTCCTGCCGGCCTGCAGGAGGCCTCGTGCTGCATGCGCTCCAGTGGAGTCAGAGGCATGTAGAGGTCACAGTTAGGACAAGTCCAGAAAGTCCGTAAACACTCACTGTAGAGATCCCGAGAGTCCTGCACACACACAGCTGTTTATTCAATAACACTTCACTGATTAACTTAAGACTTATTTATATGATTTAAATGTATGAGACATGAAATCCAATCACAGCTCAAACCATTCATACTTTTCATAATAAGTATGATAACCTCCTCCACCTTTTGTTGAGGAAAATGAGTTCAGGGATTTTATGGACCAACAGAAACCCAGCAGTTACTTCCAAGATCCACAAAACAAACATATCTGGACATGGAATGATTTAGAAAACAGCTGAAACATCTATTTGTCTTTCTAACTCAGAGATCTGGAAGTTTCTGTGAATTTGCCACAGACACACTTACAGCCAGACAGTTGTAGGTGAAGAAGCTGGAGACACGCAGGCCTCCTTTAATCGGGTGCGGCTTGGACTCGGCTCCTGGGAACAGAGGTTTGAGGTCCCGAGACGACTCGGACTCAGGCTGAGGGCCGACGTACAGGTTCTGGATCTGGAAAGCTGCGAGTCGCCGTAGGCTGTAAGTGACCTGGGAGGGGGGGGGGAGGTGAAGACATTAAATTTGGATCAAGATGTTTAAGAGCTACGTTAGACTGTAACCTCCTGGTCAGTGCTGCCTCGGTACCTCAGTGTAGAGCAGGAAGCGGACCAGACCTTCGCTCAGCTTCTCCAGGACTCTGCGGGACACCCCCTGGCTTAGTGCTCCCTCTACCGTGTTCTGCTCCAGCTTGACCCGCAGGAGGCGCTCCCACTCCGCCCTGTGAGTTACAGCTGTGGACAGAACCTTCAGCGCCTCCTCTGCGTCCCTCAGCTCCACCTCCAGCCAGCCGTCCACCACCAGACGTGTGCAGTCAGCGTTACTGTCCACAGAGTTTGCAACCAGCAGCAAAGCCTGGTGAGCAAAACGCAAAACACACAATATTGATACTCGTGCATCATGTGGGTAGAAATGGGATAGACCATAATAAACAAAAGGAGCTTCGACCAATAATGATGGTACATTTACAGATAATATTGAAAAACTTGGATCATACAGGTCAGTTATCGGGGTTGATCCAGGATGATTTAACAAAAACATGAAAACAATGAATTTAAAGAGTGGTGGTGGGAGCAGGGAGGTTCCTCTGGTACTGACCTGCAGAGCAGGAACCCGGACGCAGTTGGACAGATACGGCCGGTTGGTCTCCAGCAAAGTGACGAAGGCCAGCAGCTGGTGTCGGCTACTGTCCCCCCGATCCGGTCCTGCAGGCGGGAGGCAAAGATCCTGAACATCGGCTCATTGTGACGGTTATCACACCAGGGAGGTTATTTCTATGTGTGTGGGTGTGTTTGTAGTTAACAGGATTACGCAACAACTACTCGACTAAACTACCACACAGCTTGTTGGAGGGATGCAAGTCATTAAAGTTTGAATCAGGTTCAATGTGGTACAGATCCAAATAATAATAATAAATAATATGTAAAACTGGATCTAGTGAATTTCTATGTGGTTTCACGAGGGGACAGTTTGGCCTTGTGGAGGTTTGAAACTTGTTATACCTTCTCTGCTGTCGTCCTCGGGAACATGTAAGACCTCTGGGTCAATGGCAAACACGCTGGTCGGGTGGATCACCACTCCCTGCTTGTTCTTCGTGTGAAACACCTACAAAAAGGAAAATCACGAAGTGGAATCGTTATTTTAATCAGTGAAACAACAGCATTACTAACACGAGTCCTCCCACTTGTTGTATCGTTAAAGCCTTGGAAGGAGGGAGGGAGCAGCAGGAGGTCTGACCTGCTCCGAGTCCTTGCGGGTGGAGTTGTGTTCATCGGGCAGTGCCAGCTGAGGGTAGAGGCCTCGGCAGAGCAGCAGCTTGAGTAACGCCTGCTGCCGGGAGGACATGTCCGCACTGACGGTGACAGCGTCCTGCAGCTCGGTTATGTTGTGACGCAACTTGAACTTCACTTCCTGTTGCAGGAGAACAACAGACACAGTTGAAGACAACACACATACAACCAGTTTTACAATGTGATATAATAAATCTACACAACTTCCTTCAAGGTCTTTCTTCAAACTGCAGCAGTGAGGTTTTAAAATCTGACAAACACAGATCCTTATCTCTCAGAAGAAATAAATAACCTTTAATATTTGCAGGGAGAAGAGGAACTTTTGTTTGGTTTAAAATTCTAAGAATGTGTGCATGCACTATTATTCAGCAGTTACTGAAGGTATACATTATATTGTATTACAACATAGAGTTTATATAAATGTATTCATCTGTGAGTATCACATGTTGCAGGTGAGGGTTTCACTGTATTCTGAGTTCACCTGAATGTCCACGCTCTGTCCTGGTCCCTCCTTGTCCTTCTTGCCTTTGCCTCTTTCCTCTGTGTCCGACCCTGAGGACATCTCTCCGTCCTGGCCCTCCTCCAGCCTCAAGACTTTACGTTTGCTGTTCTCCTGCTTCTCGTGATCTCTCTTCATCTGGTGCAGCTTCCTCCTCTCGGTCAGCCTCTCCCTGCGCTGCCCGCGGTCCCCAGCAGGGGCGTCTCTGTTCTCCGACTCTAGGAGGCCGTGGCTCCTCAGCAGCTCCTGTTATCCACAGAGGGAGCTTGTTATGAGAAACGAGGTCAACACATTTAAAAGGTGTGTGAGCCGCTGTGTGAACATCCTGCCTTGAACTGCCTGCGCAGGTTGACCATCTCATAGAGCCGCTGCTCCTCCAGGCCTCTCCTCCTGCACCACTTCCTGGAGCCACCTCCTCTCTCTTTCTTCACCTGTCGATTCCAAATAAGAAGAACCGCTTCAACTACAATAAAGACCAGACCTCATATTACAACCAATCTGTTTATATTGAAAAGTCACTGTAACATAATGTTTTTCCATTGCTGACCTCCACCCACGCATTGAAGGTACTGAGCAGAGTGAAGGGGTCTCCCTGGTTGCTGTGCAGGGGCTGGCGGGCGGTGGCGCAGTCGGGATTGTGCTGCGAGCTGCGGAGGAACGGAGACTGAACGCTGAGGGCGGCTGCCACCGTCAACACGGGCTCCACGAGGTTAAACAAAGAGCCCAGGACCAGCATCTTCCCTGAAGGAACACAAACACATAAAACACACACAAATGAAGCAGGAACTCTTTGTATAGTAATAAACTGAAAGAGACCAAGATAGTAAATTAACTTCATGTAACCACTGATTAACAGAAACTTTACAATATGGGTTTGGTTGTTGGGAATCTTACCTATCACCACATCCACAGGAAGCTGTGCCAGCAACTTTCCGATAGAGGTCAATTCCCCAGTACCGTCCAGCGCCCCCTGCTCTTTCAAATAAGTTACTGCAGTCTGGATGCTCGCAGCCGGAGGTGGATCAATGAAGACAAAAGAAAGAGGATCTCCAAGAGACATGCTCTTCATCTGCAAGACATAAAGTAACAAACATAAATCAAGCTGGAATTGAACATTGGAAGGTGAAGGGTTGAATTACTGTGCTGGATACCTGGAGAATGAGGGAGTCCAGAGCCACCCGGTGGATTTCAGGCACAGGATACGGTGCGAAGGCGTCGTAGTCGGACTCGGCGTACAGGCGGTAACACACTCCTGGACCCGTGCGACCGGCTCGACCTTTCCTCTGCTCAGAACTGGCTCGGCTGATCCAGAACTCCTGCAGACGCTGCATCTTGGCCTTCGGATCGAAACTCATTTCTTTTACCTTTCCTGTGAAACAACAAACCAAAATACTGTAAGTTGTTGTTCTGATTCTGGGACAGGTTCATTTCCAGCTGTGAATAAAGAGTAACACACCTGAGTCGGCAACAAAGCGAACGCCGTCGATTGTTACTGATGTCTCAGCAATATTGGTCGAGATGATGCACTTTCTCACCCCAGGAGGAGAAATGTCAAACACCTGAGTGATGACATGATAACAACAGAGTTAAAGGTGATAAACTACAGACTTCAAAACACTACATGTCCATTCTAATCCAAATAGAGCTGTCTGTGCCTTATCCTGCTGGGCCAGGGAGAGCGTGCTGTGCAGAGGCAGGACGATCCAGCGACTGGTGTGCGTGGCGTAAACCTGACAGGCCTCCTGGATGGTGGAGATCTCCGCCACACCGCTGAGGAAGAGGAGCAGGTCGCCGCGCTCCTCTGGCGGGTACCGCTGATCGATGCCCTGCAGGATGCGCAGGAACGGCCGGGGATCCAGTTTCTCAGTGCCTGTCGGCTGCTCCTCGGACGGAATGGGCTGGTAGATCACCTTTGTAGAGGAAACAGAGAAGGAAATGAATGCAATTCCAAATATACGTTTAATTAACTCACAAAACCCTTAAAATATTACTTTTGAACATAATTTCCTAATCCTATGCTTCAATTTTGTATGATATGTCGTTAATAATGTGTAATTACAGATCAACAACTAGATGTTTATGTCATCCTGTCCTTTACCACCTCTGCTCACCTGTATAGGGAACAGCCGGCCCGGCACCTGCAGCACCGGAGCGCTACTGAAATAGTCCGAGAAGAGTTTGATGTTGATGGTGGCCGACATGAGGATGAGACGCAGGTCGGGCCGCTCGGCCACCAGGGTGCGCAGGACGCCGAGCAGGAAGTCACAGTGGAGGTGTCGCTCGTGGACCTCGTCCACGATCAGCACCTGGTGCTGAGAGAGCGTCAGGTCCTGCTGGATCTGCCGGAGCAGCAGCCCCTCGGTCAGGAACAGCAGCTTGGTGGCCGGGGTACGGGTGCCCTCAAAGCGGATTTGGTACCCAACCTTAAAATGAGGTTCACAGTTAAAGCATTGCTTCAGATTATACTTATAATTGTCTATTTCTACTGTATATATTGTCTATTTGATTTTACATTAAACATGGTACTAGTCTCCCTCTGTGATGTGTTTAGTGTCCATCGGTTGGTTGGTTTTTCAGCAGGATTACAAAAAAACTACAGAGCAGATTCCCATGAAACTTGGTGGAAGGATGTGATGCGCTTCAGGGAAGAGCCGATCACATGTTGGTGCAGATTCACTGCATTTTTCAACATTTTGATGATAAATAAATGAGATATATTGATACTTCTTAGTGTGTGAAATGTGGTGCAGCTTGATTGAATCCAAGGGGAGTGCTGGGCCTTGGTGGAGGTGTGTGCTCTCCTGAGAGACATTCTAGTTTCCCTATGTGTTGGATGAAGGTCAAATTGTTATTGAATTATTATTATTATCGTCATTAAATGTGTCCTGGTCTGTTCTGTGACAAACCTTGGAGCCGTACTGGTTGAGACTCTCGAAGCTGACTCTCTTCGCCAGGGAGATGCAGGCGATCCTTCGGGGCTGGGTGCAGGCGATGTGGGTGAATCCAGCCGAGAGCAGGTACTGGGGCACTTGGGTGGATTTCCCGCAGCCGGTGTCTCCTGCCACCACGACCACCGGGTGACTCCGCACCAGCTCCACGATCCGGTCCCGGTACTGGCAGATGGGCAGGTTCTTCTGCTCCCGCCGCAGCTTGGCCAGTTTACCGAAACTCTGCCTCTGGGTGAAGTCCAGGAAGTGGAGCAGAGCCAGGCGGAGGTCGGAGATCTCCTGCTCCCCCGGGCCCGCCGAGCTCTGCCGGCTCCTGTGCTCCGACTTCCCCAGGCGCTCCTCCACGTCCCGGGTGCACACGGACACATTAATCCGGTACCGGGCGTCATATTCCTTAGGAAGCCCCAGATCCACCTTCACAGTCTTCCCCTGGGCCCCACCGTCCTCCCGTCGCCCCCCAGCCATCTCCCGCTTCGTCTTGAACCTCTGGAAGCGGTCGAAGAAGCTCCAGAAGTCACGGTGCTCCTGGCTGCCGGCCTGGATGTAGTCGTGCCTGCGGAAAAACACCTCGTCCAGCTGGGCTCGGCACTGCGGGCTGTCCCAGTCCCAGCTCCGGCGGTCTTTCCTCCGGTCGCGATCCATTTTAATCTCAACTCACTAAACAGGATTCAGGTTTATTCACTGATAGTAAATAAAACTCACATTTCCGGAACTTTGCTTTAACCATGATGGAGTTTCCTCTGAATTAAATCAGCTGCAGACTCCATTTCAACACGTTTTCTCCCCACGTGTCTGAAACAAGTAGCGGGTAAGTTATGTATAAAGCTTCAGGTCGAAACAACTTTAAACAAAACCCCACGAGGACAAAATACAAATAAATCTAAAGACAAATCCAGCTGCAGCTTCGGAGGAGAACGGGGGAACAATAATACGGTGGGACCGTTTCCGGTCCGTTCTGTAAAGTCTTCCGGAATGTTTGTGAACTCATGATGGTTCCGGTGGGAATTTTCTCACCCCAATAAACGAATACATTTGTAAATAAATACAAATTAATACAATTAATCACATAATTGTGTTTTAATTTAGTGGCACGCACCCACAACGTTCATTATTCATGTGTTTATTAAAAGGTAGATTTGGTGTCAATTATAAAATAAAGAATTTGATTTACAGCTCAGGCTCTTTTTATCGAGTTAGGCAAATAAAATCTAAATCAAATGAAGTACATCATACAGCTTATTAATTCACATGATAGTCGGGTCTGGATCCCCGTTAAAATCCGCCCCTGGCATGAAAATACAAATGTGAAGGAGGCTGGAGGTTATAATAGAAATATTTTTATTTAAAAACATCTGATATACACATTTACACAGATCTAAAAGGGCACATTGTTCCAATATTGTGTCGAATGGATGAAAGATCACATTAGCAGATGAAACACGAAAGATTTAAACAAAAATAAAACCCAATATGTTTTTATTCAGATAGACAAACACGCAGTTTAAAATGTTAAAATACCAATCCATGATGAGGAGATGGCTTCAGGAGAGAAAGATCACAAATCTCTAAAGTTTTCTGCTGGACTAAAACTCAGTAATAAAATGCATACTATACCAAGCCATAGGAGGTAAGGTGGAAGGAGCTTGCTGTCCATTTTTGTTTTTAATTTATAAAATTGAGAACAGAGACAACTTGAAAAAGGTGGCGGGACATTTGTATGATGGCTTCTGACCGAGCGCAGGACGAGGACGTGCCCTTCCTGTGTGTACATGTGTAACAATCACACCTGAAATCTACAAATAACATTGCTCTCCATTAAAACAAACTAAAATGACAATAAAAACAAAACACACAACAAAAAAACTTCTTATTTACATTTAAAAACATTTCATCAACCCTGACCGTGAAAATGTTAAATGCCAGTGGACGTGTTGCGATTGCTCTTCCAAGCATTTTTCTCTGCAGCTTGACTGAGCGTCGTGCGTCAGCTGGAAAGTCAGACTGTTTTAATCGGAGCAACAATCTGTGCTGAGGTTCTCCTCATCAGCACATGTTCACGTCCATATCTCTGGTCTGATTTGATTGTTTCACAGTGGTTTTAGGCTCCTGTCTTTTCTTTGATCCAGCCGCGGAACTTAGTGACCTTTGAGTAGATGCCAGGTTTGTTTCTGCGGGCGCAGCCGTCACCCCAGCTTACCACGCCGGCCAGGAACATGCGGCTGCCGGAGGGAAAGGACAGAGGGCCACCAGAGTCCCCCTGAAAACACACGGAACACAAAGAGATGCTTATATTAGTACGTGTGTTACCATCGAGGTACAACATGGGGGCAGTGTGGTACACTGATTCTATTTTCCTCAGATTTTTCTAGTTTCCCTCTTTTAATTTCTACAATCAGAAAGTAAAGACAAAGTGGAAAAAGTGTTGTCAAGTATTTTTTTGAGACGATGCAAAGAAACGAGAGAGAAACCGAGAGAAACCAAAAGAGAGAAAGTAGGTCAGTGTGTTCGGGTCCAAAGTCTTTTTATTACCTGACAAGCGTCGACTCCTCCCGTCAGGATTCCAGCGCACAACATCCGAGAGGTGAGCTGCCCTTTCATCAACTCATCACACACAGTGTGGTTAATCATCCGGACCTGGGCCTTCTGCAGCACAGAGGCAGCAAATCCTGCGTCACAGACAAACACACAGAGGAGAAAGCTTAGGATCGAAATGTCATGATTTCAGATTAGGGCCTCGGAGAGTCATTAAACATTCAATACAGGATGGAGTTAATTAAAGAAAAGTTACAGATTTCATTGGTTACCGGTATTTTATGTTTTAATCTGCGACTGTTTGTTATGGTATATATTTGGCTAATATATATATATATATATATATAAGAATCATTTATATAAGTGTAGATCCAGTAAATCTTTAATGTTCTTTAACATTTTAAGAATGGGTGTCTTTTTACATTTTCACCAATTTCTCAGGGAATAATAATAATAAATGAACTAATCAGGCATCACTGTATACAACCTCAACACCAAACCATAATATAATCACTTCTAAACCACAGGCCCATTTGATTTAACAGCACACAGAGCAAAGCTTTATAAAAGAATAATGTAATTTGATGATTTTTCTCTATTTAGGAATCAATTATTCTATCCGACCTGCAGGGGATGCAATTGCACATCTGTTAAACTATTAAATCAAGAACACCACCAACGAGGAGAAACCCTGACGGAGGAGCTGGACTCACCTCCTTCTCGAGTGGCCCCCCACCCGGTGATCCACACCGTGTTACCGACTTGAAAGTCGTGCTGCGGAGCCGGAAGGCAGATGGGCTTGATGTAGTCGGAGTAGGTGACCGGACTGTCCAGCTCCATCAGGGCGATGTCGTTGTCGAAGGTGTAGTCGTTGTAGTTGGGGTGAGAGATGACCTGCTTCAGGTTCTTCTTCACCGCGGGACTTCCGGTCTTCGACTGCATGTGGAGGCCGATGTACGCCTCCCACGTGCCGGGCTGAGAGTATCTGAGGACACACACAAGTCACAGGGATCAGAGGCTCAGCGTGTGGCGTGTGGCGCAATCGCATCAGAACATGCGTGTGCAAGAGGAGTGGCCTTGTTCGAGGTTACAGTTTGAATTGCAGAAAGTCAACAAACAATTTCAGATAAATAAAGATATGAATAATACTTAAAACATCCAGATGTGACTGAGCTTTACACTTTGTTGACGGTGATAAGGGCGAGGACGCAGGACTAAAACAAACATGGTAAACTTGGGAGCCTGGAAGAGTTCATGCGTGTTAAATTAGTCACGCACACGCAGCATTGTGTTGTTGGTAAAAACACAGACGACTCAGGTTTCACTTTGACAAAACGTTTAGAGCAGCCAACTGGTTTGTTTTGTTATGATTCAAAGAAGTGAAGAATGTTTGGGACTTTTTACATCGGCTGCAAAGACAGAACTAAGTATCTATTGTGACAGGAATGTTTTTGTTGTGTTTGTGTTATGACAATATTCTATAAATCCAAGGCCTTGACAAATATAACATATCCTGTAATAGTAGGAGACACACCAGTATCTATCAGGTGTATTTGTCTGGGAAATTCCATTGAAATACAAGATCTATGCATATATGCAAAACTCTTGGGACATTTTAAATAACCTGATAACACATTTAAAGCCAGAGCGGCTGGTATGAAAGAATAAAAGCGTAGAAACATATGTAGGTAGTTCACCAAACTGAAATCTTTTCAACTTGCAAACAATACTGTAAAATGAAAGCAAAGTTAATCCAGTTTCACGTCACATCTTTTATCCAATACCAGTATTAATAAGGTTTGAAGTTTTTGTTTCGCTTCACACAATTAAAATCAAACCATTTACATACTTTGGTCGTGACCGACAATCTGGATGTTACAGAGCCGCAAAAGGACGATTAGTTCTGAGTTTCCCTGCAACAGGTTTTCCATTCCTATTGAATTACGTCCCAATCATTTTTCTGTATGAATATAAATCCAAGAGAAAAACAAGCTCTACCTGAACCTCACAGCTATTTAAGGTTTGATGCAGTGAATCTCAGCCCCAGTAAAACATGCGACCATGTGACTTATGCACAACAGCAGGACTCTGAAACTGAAGCAGCTCAATGGAATTCAGCCATCATGCGTTAGATTATTATTTACAGTATTTGCCTGACCTCACAAAAAGGCCTCTTGGATTAATTTATGTACTTTTTGAGAATTTGCAGACGACTCTGATGAATCTTAAGATTCTCTAAAACAATGTGACCAGGACTTTGACATCATTATAGTGTTCTACCCGTCCTGATTCCCTCTGGATTAGAGCATCTGCTAAATTACCACCAGATGAAATCAGTCTGATCAGTGGGTGAGAGACGCCTCCAGGTTTCACTCCCCTTCCCTCATTCTGACAAAAACAGATTTGTCGTTTTCCGGTGAGTTCACAAAGCCGAAGCTGGGATTCTACCTGGTCTTGGCGTCGTCCTGCACACAGTGGGCGGCGGTGACCAGCCAGCGTGGACTGATGAGGGACGCTCCGCACACGTGGCCGAAGTTCTTCACATGGAGGCTGATCTGCCAGGGGAACTCCCCCGCCTCGGCTTCCTGGCCGCCCACGATACGGGACGTCTTGAACATGCTCCTCCCGCAGTCTGAGGAGAGAGAACAGTCAATCACTCACAGCCCAAGCATGTTGCAGCTTGTCTCAAGTAGGCGGAGGTTCACATTTGTTTTGTCACGCAAACTAAACAAAGCCCACGGAGATGATAGCAGCGTTTTAATCTGAGCACGTTTCCGATCGGGACGTACCACAGTTCTCCTCGTCAGAGCCGTCCTCGCAGTCCGGTGTGCCGTCGCACTCCGGGTTCACTTTGCTCAGGCACTTATTGTCCTGGCATTTATAGGTGAGCTCAGTGCATTGGATGCCGGAGGCTGCAGAGAAAGAGGAGGGAAGAAGAAGAAGAAGCCAACATTAAATTCTGTGGTCACCTAATCCTCAAGATCTTATCAAAGTTTTTAAATCTTCTAAAAACAAAACAAGACGGTAAAAGTGTCCAAAGAGAAAAACAGAGCAGGTGGATGAGGTCACTAAGACGTGGAAGAGATAATTTTACATTGTTTAAGTTGTTTGAAAAAGTATTATGGGCTAAAAAACTCACCAACAAACTACAAATCACACCTCTGACCCCCTGTTTGATCATATTATGGTGATTTACAGTGTTTGTGTCCACTTGACAAATGTAATAAACCTTCTAATCCTTTGAGCTTTGTTAAAACACAAGCGGTTTTTTTCCACCTGCTGCTACAGGTCAATTGTTTTGAAGGGATTAAATAATATTTCTGAAACAAATATCTTAAAGATGGGGCTTCAGAGCTGCTTGATTATTCCTGTAACTGTTATATTTCACATAGTCACCTGAACACATGGCTTATTCAAATATTCAGTAAATGACGATGCTTTTAAAAAACTGTGTGAAAACGTTCTGTCTGGATGGATTTTCATGTGGTTGTATTATTGTTTAATCCTCTTGTGAAGAACTTTTGAAATTTGATAAAAGAAGCTGTTCAAGTTTCTTACTCCTGCCACAGTCCAGCTCGTCAGACCCGTCCCCGCAGTCGTCCCTCCCGTCGCAGCGACTCTTCTCGGAGACGCACTTGTTGTTCTTACAGGCCACTTGTCCAGATTTGCATCCACCTTGAAAAGCAGAGAATCAAATCGTGAGAGAACGTATTTAAAGGAACAATGCTGAGGTGAAACACGTCGGCTCGATGGCTCTTACCACAGTTGAGCTCATCGGTCCCGTCTCCGCAGTCGTCCACTCCGTCACACTTCCAGAACTGGGGCTTGCACAGTCCATTTTTACACTTGATACTTTCTGCTTTGCACGCTGGGAGGAAAAAAACACAGTTAAAAACTAAGATTAAGATCCATTTATTTATCCCAAACACATGCACAGACATGCACAGACACACTCATGCAGGTAGGGAAATTTAGCCTCTGCTTTTAACCCATCTGGTGCAGGACACACAGAGCAGTGAGCAGCCATGTACGGCGCCCGGGGAGCAGATGTAGGGGGAGAAAGGTGCCTTGCTCAGGGGCACTAGACAGGGTAGGGAGAATCCTCTTGGATTTTTGGACAGATCAATCCAGGTTCGTGTTTTGTTTTTACTCCGTGGAGTTGAACCAGAGACCTTCTCTGCCCATAGTCCAAGTTTCTGCCACTAGTCCACCGCCTCTCCAAAAAAAAGATTTCATATCTAACTCGATGTGTTCGTCGGGAAGTAGTTTATTTTGTACTTACTGCATTTCAACTCATCGCTCATGTCCCCGCAGTCGTTCCAGCCGTCGCACCTGAGGGCTGTGTTAATGCAGCGCTCGTTGCTGCACTGGAACTGCTTCGGACAAGCTGAGGAGAGGGGGGGGGGAGGGGGGGGGAAAGGTCAGATACACGTCTCACCCCGTTCAGACATCATCTCTTGCTGTGAGGAAAACCCGAGTCACTCACGATCTTCGGAGTCGATGACCTTATACGTTGCGTTGAAGCCTCGGTCCACGTAGGAGGCGTCGGAGAAGAACACCACGGTCATCGTGTTGGATTTGCTGGTTTGCGTTAAGGTGCCCGTCGGGATGTTCTCCGCACAGTCTGAGGAGGAGACGAGCAAAGAGGTGACACGTCCGCTCTGCTGCTCAAAGCCTCATCAGAGTTTCTAAAAAGGAAAACGCACAAAGGCGCCGTTGACTCACTTCTTTCCGTTGACCTCCACGTAGTCTTTCCGACAGTCCTTGTTGTTTTCCTGGCCGGGCTCGGACAAGAGGAACTTCCTGAACGTCACCTTCACGGCCTTCCCAACAGGGACCTGAATGATCGATAAGAGGTCAGAGGTCATGATGCGTGAACATTCCTGAGGAGACGTTCAGAAAACAAACCTGCGTGAAACATGAAAGATGACGTCTCACCTCAATTGACCACTGGCATGACATCCGGGGGGGGGTAGTAGTTTGGGAAGTTGGGAGAAGAGAAGCTGCCTTTGTCCCCCGTCAGCTGGCCGCCACACGTTGTGCCTGTCACACAACGGGACACGTGTAAGTGTTGCACATATATCACACACGCATATTGTCGCTTGTTCCAAAGATAAAACACCGGCTCCAAACCTTTTGCTCCGCGCTTCATTTGTGAGACTTGAGCTCTGAACCCGGGGAAGTCGGCTCGCTCGTTTGTGGCCATGGTAACCAGCATCACGTTACCCGAGGAGAGAAAGGTGAGAGGTTCACTGGGGGAGTAGTAACCACACATCCTGTGGAATGAAAAAACAAACACACAAACGTCAATAACCCAAATTCTCTGATTGACACGACAGATTCTACATGTGATGCTGTTCTGGGTCTCGAAGGTAAAACCCTTCCGTTCTGGAAACTTTCTTTATCCTCCTCGATAGTTTTCTTTATCTCACCTTTTGGAAAACATGTTATAAGATTCATTTTTACGTTCGTCCTGTGCAACAAACTTTATTGTTTCTCTCGACACACGTGTAAACCGGCAACGCTCCTGACTGACCTACTTTTCAGTGAATACACATCACTGACAATATTAAGGTTAAACTGCATGTTCACATTCAGACAGTGCAAGGACTTAAAGAACTTATTTCTATTGACTCAAACACTATAAACTCAATTTCTGACGTTTTCCCCCCTAACGTCTGAATTCAAATTCTCATTAAAATCTTGATTATCAAACATTGATAATTGAGTTTAATTGAACAAAAGCTACAACAAACTTCTTATTTACAACTGAAGCAAACCTGATCTTCCTGTTGAGCTCCAGTTTGCTCTCTGAATACATGTTTATCTATCTTTAGCTGAGATGCTCCAAGATTCAGACTGGACTGTTATTTTGCAAGAATTATAATTCTGGCATGACGCTCGACCTTGACAGTTCAGATAGTCCAGTAAAATGTTTCACCACAAAAACCCACAACATCTGAGGGGTTTTGCCATCCAAACAGGATGGCTTATAAGTTTGTCTGATCTAAAAATCTTAAAAGCCCGGACAGAACTCACTCTTCCATGACGCGGCTCTCGATGGCCACCAGGGAGTCGTAGATTTTGACGAAATCGTTGTTGCAGTCCTCCTCCAGATTCATGGTGTCGAACTCCAGCTTGATGACGTAGCTGGGGTCGGCTCTGAGCTGCCACTGGATGAAGGTGTTGGGGGGGTAAGGGCTGTTGGGGAAGCCCGGGGACTGGATCTGCCCGATGTGGTTGGTCCTGGCGTGTTCTGAATAACTGAAAAACCCTTTGAGACGGAAACAGGAGAGGGTTAGAGGAGGAATTAACGCCGTCACACAAATACCATCGTGACCAGTAGAGTGAGAACACTTACTGCTGAATGACGTCGAGAGGAGGCGAGCATCAAGAGCTGTGAGAGGACAAAAGAAAACACACATGTAATTCACATGAGGAGAAGGACACAACAACCGGACTGAACCCCTGAGGGCGGCAGCTCGACTCTACCTGAAGACACCACGTCGTCCAGGACCAGAGAGTTGCCGGGTCTGTGCCGGGTGCGCTGCTCTTTGTCCACCAGGTTCTCCACGGAGGACATGGCGCTGTCCACCGCCGCCTCTTGGCCCGAGGGGACGGAGAACTCCGACAGGTAGTAGGCGATGACGCTTCCCTCACTAGGAGCAAGGACACCAGGAATAAAACCGTTAAAAAACAAATGATCACCGTAATAAAAAGGGTCGGACTCATGAATCTGTGCCGACACATCCAGGGTTTGTATTTGTCTTGTGTTAAATTATGGAATCTTGTGATTGGTCAGGGATGTTGGTGATTGGCGGTAGCTTTTAATCCAGCTAGACTGATTTCATTAGTTTTGATTTCAGTGGTTGAACTTTTATCTCAGTGACACATGACAGAGACTTAAACATTTCAAGATGAGGCTTCAAGAAATCAAAACATTTCACTAGTTTCCCAGTGAAAAAAAATCATGAATCTCAAGGAAAGAAATTTGACATATTTTGGGGACTGATATTTATTAGTGTGTGAAAGTTTTTCAAATTTCTCAGAGAATATTATTTATGGATCTTGAGGATTAAACTCAGAACTGGTATTTATGAGTGTTACAGATATAAATACAGATCTAGAGACTGTTGGGCCTCGGCGGAAAATTAAGTTAATTATGTTTTGAATACGTTACTTTACTGTTGCTTTATATACAAACTTATCTTTTGGTTTTTTTATTATGACAGAATGATATAATTTGAGCTCAAACAACAACAATCATTTGAACTTGAAAGTTTTATGTGTTTTGAATGTTTTTGTTCTGCATGAATCCACACACACTTGCTCCTTCACCTGTGTTTGAGATCCTAATCACCAACACACACAGACGAGCATGAAATGGAAACATGACTCTTTGCAAGCAGAGGCAACAACAACAACAACAACAACAACAACACATTGAAAACAGATCTACTTCTCAGTGTCTCACCTGAAAGCTTGAATTGTAGAACTAACATAGTACTTGGTGAGATGAGGACTCCTGGAGAAGATGGATTTAAGCTGGAAGAGACGACAACAGAGCGTGAATGCAAAGTTACTGTGGAGACACTTTAAGTTGTCAGGATGGGGCGGGGGGGTCGGGGGGGTTTCGGGGGGGGTGAGCTCTCACCTGGGTGGTCACCTGCTTCGCCAGCGCCTTGAACTCTGAGCTGTTTGAGTTCTCGTACTGGTCGTCAAACACCTGGTTGGTGATCCGCATGGAGCCGCTGTACATCTTCTTGACCCGCACATTTTTACGGACTGCAGCATCAAACACACACACACACACACACACACACAATGATTAGTGTTGAGGTCTTGGATCGAGATTATTCTCTTTTAAATGCTTGTCGCTTAGATTTCTTCTTCTATCATTTGTGTTGTGATGTTAAGTCCCTCTAGTGTAATTACTTCAACTGAGAGATATAAAGATACACATCTGACAATAAAAACAATTTCAAACACGTACGCACAATTTAAAATGTTACAAATAATGAAAAATCCCACATATGTTTGTTTACCAGTTTGCACTTGTGAGCACTTTGCATTTACAATAAAATATAATATTCTTGTTACTTTTCACATCTTTGTTAATTCAGTTTCTCTGTGTTTACAGCATGTTTACTATATTAGCTCCTGAGCTAGAGGGGTGGGGTGGGGTGTGTCTGTGTGTGTGTGTGTGTGTGTGTGTGTGTGTGTGTGTGTGTACTTACAGTGGAAATGCCAGACCAGCAGTCCGGTCATAAGAGCAATAACAGCAGCGAAGACGATCACGCCGATCACAGCCCCGATTTTTCCAGGACCCTTCTTCTTCTCGAGCTTCTTGTTATCGGACGCAGGCAGGAACTGGACGGCCGTGTCCCAGTCTTTGTCCTGGAGGAGGACAGACACACACACACGGACACTTTTTATTTATTTAATAAAAGACAAGATGACAATGCTGCGTCTCTGTATTGGAAGAGATAAAAACTGAAGATAAGTGACGGCTGCAGACGTAGCAAGTAGGTACTTGTGTATGTGAGGAATGTATCAGCCTGTGGTCAACTGCACTGACACAGATTCTCAAACAGGCGACAAACTACCGTCTTGTTCCTGAACACAAACTAAAACCTCTCAGCGTTTTACTGGAGCAGGTCGTAAAAAGGACCGAAAGGAGAGTTTCTGTGTCTGTTACTGTTAATGAACAAGAGGGAGACGTCAGGCGTGAGTCACGGCTCCGTGGTTACCTCGAGGAGGTGAGAGGCAGGAGGGAGGGAGAAGAGTACAAAGGTTTCACAATGTAAAATCCAGTCAAACCTGCTGGGAGCAAACTACTCACACATCTGAGGTGGAACACAACAAGTTTCTGAGCTGAACTGGGGCATGAAAGTAAAGTCTGCTGAAAAACAGAATCACTTCATGGGCCAGTGAAATAGATAAAAAGATATCTTAAAATTAGATAAAAGTGTTGTGGTGTCTGTAGAAAAAAGAAATGCTTCCTGAGAGCTTGACTTTGTGCCTCTAAATGTCATAAATCACGTTTGCTTAACAGAAACATCTGCAGTGGAACTTCGACCCAATTATCAAAACGTGTTGCCTCCACACAGAGCGGTTACTTTTTAACTTTTCTTTGTCGTATTGAATTCTCATTTTCAAGCCTCGATACCGAAACTGTGCAACAACGAAATCTTAAACCTCCGTCTGTGCGTCTCCGGCTCGTTCACTACATGCACCAGGAATTCACCGCCTGAGAGGTTAAAGGTCAGGAGCTACAAAATGAATTAGACTCGACAATTGGGAAAAAATGAAAACGTGTCCAAACACAACATCTCCTCATAAACAAGATTAATGAGTCTCGACTGTGAATAGTTTATAAAATAAGCAGAACTGTAGAAACTCTCATAAATCTCTACATGAAACATGGAAGATTTCATGAAGCGTAAATAATTAGTGGGTTTGTAAAGAAGTGCGTTTCAATCTCAACTGATTAGATCTAACACACAAATATCTGTCCCCTAAATATGCCAGATGTTTCCCATCATAATCCATGAATCTGGAGAAAAACGAAAACGTATAAATGTGCATTATCATATTATCACCTTTTCAGTCTCACAGCTGTTTTTAATACCCTGTATTTGTCCCTGTGGACGTGTGGAGTGATCTTGAATGACTCTCAGTCAACATATCAGAAGGACTCGAGCGAACAAGTCACAACAGGGCGGAGGAACCTGGAGGAATTCAGCTCGGAGACGGCTGCACGAAGAGCATCTTCCACAGAGACACATATTCAGAGGTTGCTGTTTGGTTTCAAGGTTGAAGGTTCAGCGACTGCATGTTTTCTGCTGCCTGTTGCACTGGTGTGTTTGTAGGATCTTTCAAACCGGTTATGGGTACAGTGTCCATTTAATGGGAGGTTTTTTACGAAGAAGAAGAAGAAGAAGAAGAAGAAGAAAAAGAAGAAGAAGAATAAGCAGAAGAAAAAGAAGAGTTTAAAACCACAACCTTCCCTCAGGAGACAAATCAGTCTTTGAACTTATCATATAATAATAATAATGTGAGGTTTATTGTGATAATTCTCAGACGACTGAAATGAAAAAGTTTATCCTGATATAGTCTTCAAGCCGTATTGTCCTAACCTTCTAACCCTGGAATGAATCTCAACCTGTAAATATTCATGATTCACAATTTGCCTCACAGGGCTTCACCCTCGACTGGAAACCACCAACCTTCAATAAACCATTACAGGAAATGCATGTGTCAAAAAAATGATTGTGACACACAAACTACATCTTGTGACCGACTACTGTAAATTGCACCTTTGACTTAAACCAGCCAGAGCAGAGAAATGAAGGATTGTGCAGGAGAAGAAGACATATTTAAAACTCAATGAATCAAGACGTGAAACTTGGCAACAACATGTTGGATTATTATTTGATCAACTCAGTAAGTGAATCAGCAAAAGACAGATAATAAACAGGGATGGGCATCAGGCTGGTTATATGAAGGGGGCAGGTTTTCTTCCTCCTGCTCCTTTTTTCCATTCAGGGCAAAACTGTATCAGTGACGTGTAAAGTTTGGATTCTAGATCAAAATGAAATAACCTAAACTTAACTAAACGTACAACTGAACCCGTTTAACCTTACGACAACAAGTGTGTGAGACTGTTGTGTTAAACCTGTTTGCATACACACACACACACCGTCACGTCTTTCTAAATGTGTGTGTACTTCATGTTTGACTGGTTTACTGAAGCTACATCCATTTGTCCCTCAGCCACATAAATCTACATCTAGAAAGAAGCTGGTCTCTGCAGCAGCTTCTCGTCTGATTCTCCACAAATCTGTTTCATTCCCGGTGACACCCAAACTCCCACAATCATATCTGTAACTGTTAAACAAGTTGAGCAGGATATATGTGTGTAAGGTTTCAGGACAGTCTCAGCAGGGTATGTGTAGATTCAGCAGGATAAATAAAGTTTTAGCAGGTTATGTATGAATAGTTTCAAGAGAATGTATGATATATATGTATAGTTCAGCAGGATATAAGATATTTGTCTATATATATAGTTTTAGCAGTTTATGTATGTTTAGTGTCATCAGGTTATATGATATATGTATAGTTTCAGGATGATAAATATGTATAGTTTCATCAGGATATATGATATATATATATATATATAGTTTCAGCAGGATAGTTTTAGCAGGGTATATATATATAGAGAGAGAGATTCTGATTCTAAATATATATGCAGTTTCGGCAGGTTATGTATGTAGTTTCATCTGGTTATATGATATATGTATAGTTTCAGGAGGATAGTGTTTATGTGTATAAATTCAGCAGTAGAGTTTTAGCAGGTTATATATGTAGAGCTTTAGCAGTATATATGATATATATAGTTTCAGCAGATTATATTTGTTTAGTATTAGCAGTATATATGTATAGTTTCCTCAGGTTATATGATATTTATATAGTTTCATCAGGTTATATGATATATTTATATATGTAAAGAGCAGGTGTCTCACCTTGTTGGGGGTGTACCTCGGCCCACTGTCCATGTAGTCCATCGGGGCCCCGCACCAGTAGTGAACTGGTGAAACACACAGTGAAAGCCCTGGTTTCTTTGACCTCTGCTGGTTTCTCGGCTCAACCTGTTTTGAGCTGCGGCCTCGTTCCTTCAGTTGAGGGTTTGAATCCCCTCCTGGGTTTCGAAACCTGCGAGCGAACCGAGACTCGACCCGAACACCCGCACGGGAAGTTGACCGAGGTGAAATAACCTGAGAACAGAAAAACTCTTCTTCTTCAGTCGACGGCTCTGCTGGTGTGTGACGCTGGTTCCATCGAGGGGGAAAGAAACCAGCAACAGAAATGGTTTTCCGGGAGCTTCAGGTTTCTGAGGGCGTGTCTCCACCTGGAGCCACTTCCTGTTTACCTGGCCCAGGTGAGAGCACTACTCTGCAGATATAGATATATATATATAAGCATAAATATATATATACCTCTATGTTTGAAATGTTCTTTAAATCTACAACGACTCAGGAAAGGTCAAGAAATCAATAAATATCAACATTGACTGATTTTTTAAAGTTTTTCAAAGTTATAGTTTGTTGTCGTGTTTTGAATCAGTTTGAGTTTTGATCCGGTTTCAAAGTGTTTAAACAGATTTAATAACACAAAAACAGATTTGAAGCGGTTCATTGTTGATATAATAAAGGTTTATTTCTTTTCCAGTCTATTTTTGGTATCAGTCATGTGACGGTTTCTGGTTGGGATTTTATTTTGAAATAGTGATGAGTCACCCGCCTCCATGTTTTTTACACCCACGATGACGACGATGATGATGATGATGATGATGATGATGATGATGATGATGATGATGATGATGATGATGATGATGATGATGATGATGATGATGAGATGTTCCACAGTTTCACTTTGACCTCCTCCCACGTAGAGGAAATTAACTTTACATTAAATATAAGACAAAATAATTCAATAGTATTTAACCAAAATGTTTAATTTTAAAATCTAATTTTATTAAACAATCTCACATCTTTTGGTTAAGCACTTTCAACTTATAATGTTAAACAATAAAGTTTATCTTTCTTCTGACTATAAATACATTGACATCAAAAATTTGTTTGTAGTTTTTAAAACGAGAATATCTTTGTAACCTTTGATTTCTGTAAAACATATTTAAATTTAAATTATTTCACCAAATATTAGTTTGTACCCAATAATCAATAGCTTATATATTATAATATTTGATAAAATATTATTTTATTTATATATCAATTGAATTTATCGACCAAACAAAAGAATATAAAAGCAAACACAAAATCTCAAATCATGAAGAAAAGGAAAATATAATCTGCCCCTTTTTCACATGACATTAAAATACAAAGCAAATAAATCAATATGATATATTTAAGGGACACATTGCAAAAATATATTAAGTCTGTTATTCACTGACAAGTTGCCTATGTATAGAGTAAATTAATATTGCATTGTATATGTTGATTGTTTGTAATATTACTATTTACTAATGTCTCTTATATAGGATCAATAAAGGTGATCTGATATTAATGGAAAGAATCCTACATATTATTCAATAATGATAATAGTTTAAAAAAAAATTGTATCACTACCCAAGTCCAAACTATGCGCTTCTTTGCTGTATCTTTGAAATACATGTATTTAATCATTTAATATTCCAGGTATACATTAACTATCTTGTTTTTTTTTATAACCACAAATCATTATCTTTCATTTCTTCTCTCTTACTTTATGAACAAACATTTAAACGTACAATCTCCTGAGTCCACGACAGTCTGTCCATGAAAAGACGACACGTCCATCTGGAAGTTGTGAGTTTATTGATGTGTATCCCCCTGTAACCATGAATCTCCATTGGTGTCAATCATTTAATTTTTTTCTTTCATTTCTTTATTTAAAAATCACTAGTATTTATATCATATTAGTCCCCGGTCCCCTCCCACAATCAAGCAGGCAGTTACAAGATCGAAAGCCAGTTTGGGTGCATAGTGAGACAGTCACGTACAGAGATACTGTCACAGGAAGAGAAAAAAATAGAAAACAAGAAAACAAAACTTAAAAATATAGATCATATCATTTCATATAAGAACAATGCACACCACAGGTAAGCCTCCAGAAAAAAGCCATGATTGCAACATCAACTATACAGGCATACGAAGACGATACTAAGAGAGAGAGAGAGAGAGAGAGAGAAGAGGATTCACTTTACTCGTCCGTGTCATTCTCTACCTTTAAATATACCCAAGTTATTCTCTTTCTTTTTTTGTATTGTTAGAAACCAGCTCTCCAGGCCTTTGTCCCCCCCAGCTCTAGGATGTGTACAGGGGCCTCTGGTTCAGGGCCCAACCCCGAAAAACCTGGATTACAAATTTGTACTCACACGAATGCCCCAAATTTGGTAAATTAAAGTTTTTGTCCGGGTCACAATTGGATTTTCATAACTTTTGGGGGTTTCATCTGGTTCATGACTCTGGGGCCGACCCTGTATCGGTGACTGTTCTACTGCTTTATGACCAGCAAAGCTAACATCTGCTCCTATAACGTGTGTACGTCATCCCCACGTGTGTTTTCAAGATGGCTAGTAATTAGTTTTCGCTTTGGACGATTTTTAGCCGCTTCATGTCCACTGTCACGATATATGTGCGACTCTGCGTTAAATCCGCGATGGAGCCCGACAGCTACATAGAATTGGAAAAATAAATTCCACAATACATTCAACTATGTAACACGTGTCAATCTGCATTTCCTAATTTACTGATTTAAACCGTTTCCCTGTTAAGGAGGGCTGTGGTTCGTGATGGAGGGGATTTGCCGTCACATTCACTTCTGACAGGTTCAGAGAAGGTTCTGTGGGATGTGTGTGTGTGTGTGAGAGCTGGGGGCCTGTGCACGTTTGCAAACACTCCTCACCACCGAGTCGAGAACCCTAAACAAACCCATGACCCTCTTTCCCCGGGGAACAGAAAGGTGGAATAAAAACATCTACTCTCATATATTTATATATATATATTTAAACTGTATTATGTATATTTTGTCTGTTAATCGTAACAAAGAAGAGAAAGTAAATAATTCATGATTTCATTTTTTTTCTCATTCGTTGTTTCACTATACATTTTTAATTGGTACAAAGAACCTTCATATACAAGCAATCTATTGAGAGGAGAGAAAAAGAAAAAAAGAACAAAATAAAACACCAATTATTTTTTTTGTTTTTTAAAGGAACCATCAGAAACTGCTCGGGTGACGGAGAATTAAAGTGAAGCGTCTGTCGGGCGATTCAATGACGGCTACTCCAAAAAACAACGCTTAGATTTCACTTGATTTTTGCCTCATATTCAATAATAAAAAATAAAGAAAACATCTGAAGAAATGTTATACATCTTGATCTGAGAGAGAGTCATTTTGATAATTACAGAGAAATCTGCAGGATCACATTTTTCTGAAATGCAAAAATGGCAGAAACGTCACCTTTTCAAAAGAAACATGATCAATAGGAGCTCTATAGTACAATGGTAGCAGTAGTAGAAGTAGTAGCATTATTTAAGGATCGTTTTCAACAAACCAGTAAAATGGAGTTTGGATGTTTGAAAATAATTGTAACAATAGCATCATGTGTTATTGGTCAGTAGTATGTTCCCCCTCCCTCGGACGAGACTCCACAGTGCCACCCTCAGGCTCTGGTTAGATCTGCATCTGCTCCAGGTATTTGTAGGTGGGGTTCTCGTAGCCGTGGTTCTGCATCTTGCTGAGGTGGCGCTCCTCCGGGGTCAGCATGGGGTCGACCTGCGAGACAGAGGAGAAGACGTTTGACCTCGACAGGAGGAGAAGACGTTTGACAGCTCGGCTCAGGACGGCACAGGATGCTGTGTGTGCCTTATGCTAATGTTCCCGGGACGATAATCTAATTAATCCTGCATTACCCAGGCTCCATTAGCACCAGACGTGATCGTTTAATGTAAATCAGACACTTAATAAGATGGATGGCAGTTCACTGTGTGTGTGTTAAACCCCCCCGAGGTTCAAATCTCCCCACTGTGATGCTCTCACCTCCACGATGCCGTGACTGATGGTGCCGTATTGCCTCTTCCTCAAAAGCACCAGGCTGATCACAATCACGGTTGCTATGGCCACGGCAATCACCAGCAGGCCAATCAGGGCGCTGCTCCCGAAGCTGAAGTCCTCTCCCAGGGGACGGTAGGACTCCTGACGGGTAGAACGGGCGAGAGCGAGACAGAGAGGGGACAGTGAGGAGACAGTACATGTAAACACAATGAAGCCCATTCGCTGTAAAATGTACAAAATCGTCCATTTGATATTTTCCTTACACTGAATAAACATTGAAATAGTTGGTTCCTGATCAACTGAACCATTTTTAAAGGGACAGAAAACTTTTAATTAATAAATAAATCAAGATGTTTACAATTTGGGAACTGACTACTGTCGTTTTAAGTTTGCTGTTACTTCTCCGAACTGCTCACAAGCTAAATCGAGCGCGAGCCTCACATTAATATGAATAAATCAGCGTCTGCACACAAATAGAGAAGATATCCAGTTGATCTGGAAGTGGATCTGCTCTGATGAGAACTTCAGTCTCCACCGGGATGTCAGGGGCTCAACGATCTGTGTTCACTTCCAGTCAGAGGAACCGCTCAGAACTATTTATGAGGATTTTAAAGTTTGTTTGTCGTGAAGGCTCAAAGTAATTCTCCTCATCGATATTCTTATTATCACCAGAAATAATCTACACCAGCGTCAATTATTATCCAGATCAATAATCACAACCCAGACGACACATCCAATATTTTCTGGAGACTGACCAAATATTTTTTAGGGATAAAAAGTTTCTGATAGAGATATATATTGGCCAGTATACATATATATATATATAAAAAACATATTACAAAAATAGAATTGATATTTTACAGTTCAACTATAAACTTTGTTAAATATAATAAATATAAATAAACCTTAAAAGCCAGATACAACCAAACATATAGAACTTAAATATTGGTGCATATAAGCAAACAAATGCTAATTATTTCCCTAAAAATTCGCAGCCACTCTTTTATCTTATTTAAAACCAGGACATTTAAAACAATTGGAATTTAATTTTCTGTTATTCAGATTGGATTTGAAATTAATATTCCTTGAAGTGTTAATCTCTTAATCTCTGACTCTCTGGATTCTTATGTAATAGAACCAGAGTGACTGCAGGGACAACATCCTTTGGACGGAGGATCTGTAGGAAACGGTCGACTTGTGAACACGTGTGAACACATGCATGAAACGTGTCTTTGTGAAAAGATGGTTTCAATCTGGGCCAATTGGGTTAAACACACAACCACTGGACCTCACGATGGGATCTGACACATATGACACAAACTAAAATCATATGCAGTCAGCCATTGTTTGTTTTTTTTTACTGCTCATTCTCACACATAAACCGAGCGCGGCCAGTTTGTGTGGATTCACATTCGTCATATGAACTGAGATTTCCAATGTGTACATTCTCATAACAAACATGCGTCCATGCAGAAATAACCAAAACGTATTATCCCTTATTAAAACAAGAGAGGGGATTATGGGTATATGTTCCAACGTTGTGTTTTCTTCACTTCTCAGCTACAGAGCTGGTTGTTTACACACTCCTTTCTTCTGTCCCCTCCTCCCCACTACAGATAACTAACCCAATAGCCCTGTGGAGGTCGCAGCTATACTCACCAGCTCATCATCATGCATAACGCTGCCTCTCTCTGCACTGTAAACCACTTCTTTAACATCCAGACTGTCAACAATCACCTGTCAACACAGACAGGGGATGCCCAGGTTAAACTCACCACAATGTGAGCGTCTTTGTGTGTGTGTGTGTGAGACTGTGTGTGTCTGTAATGTGTGAGACTGATGGAGAGGGAGAGAGGGAGAGAGAGGAAGGAGGAGAGAGAGCGAGAGGCTGTGAATGTTGCAACCAAAGTAAACTGTTAAGAATCGTCTGGAAGGAGAGAGGGAGGTTGTGTGCAAGCATCAATAACAGCCTCTTCTAAAACAGACTGTCTGGAGTCCGGGGAGTGGACACGTGTGTGTGTGTGCATGTGTGTGTTCAGTGTGTGTGTTCAGGAGGCAGAAACTAAAATCTGCTTTCTGTAGAGACAGAGCAGTCCGGAGTCCGTTTCTCACAGGAAATAAAAAAAATCTTATAATAATCATCACGAGAGACAGAACAGGTGTCGCCACAATTTGTCATTTTTTTTAACCCCAGATTGCTCCGTCGTATATAAAAAAAATAGCATTTCCCCAAAAAAGAAACACATGCACATGAAAACACACACACAGACACACACGGCTGGTGATGTGGATTAGCATGCAACTCTCAGGGAACGAGCCGTGAGGGAGAACGGTGCAAAGGGAAGTGGCGTGCGATGACCGGAGAACAAAGTGTGGGTCTGAAATGAGTGAGACGTGTGAGATCGCTGTAACTATGACAACGTAGTTACGGGAATAGTCCGAGTCGTTAATAGCTGAACTGAAGAGAGCTCTGTGGAGGCGCTGCTGTACTGGACTCATTTAATTCTCTCACCTCAGACTGAGGTTTGTGCTTATGAAATAAAAATATCAGGAGAATTGGCAGCTGTAGAAAAAAGGATTTAACTCAGAGGGTAAAACATGGTTTCTGCAGGTTTACATCTGCAACTCTTTATGACCATAAATAATTAAATTTAAGATCTATGAAGAAAGATATCTTTAGTTCCCCATAATTTCTAATGTCCGATTGTTGTTTTATGTCCAATGCACCAACCACACCAAGGCAATTTCCTGTTTGTGTAAATATACAGGAAATTAAAAGAATTCTGATTCTCTGATAAGGTGAAATTGCTTCATAGAGAATAACCGTTCTCTTAATAAGTTATAATGTATTTTTTGCATATTCTTATTATTTTTGTATTTCTATTTATTGTTATCATCTCAGTCTGAATATATTTCTATTTTCCTCTTGGCAGGAGAGACTGTAATGAAAACACATTTCCCCTCAGGGATCAATACAATATTTCTCATGTGATTTTTCTAATAATAATAATAATAATAAACCTTTAGCAGTTATCTAAATAATGTAACGATTTACTTACCAAAAATCATTGAAATATAACAAAACAGAACACAACAAAAATAAGAAAAGATTGCTTGAAGAAAATAACGTCCATTAGATTAATATCCATTAGAACCAGTTTAAAAAACAGGCAGTAAATGGCTTAATGGTTTAGTTGGAAGAGCTTCGATCCTGACTGGGAGCATGGGGAGTTAGTGGCTCTGCAATGTAACTGACTGTGCTTAATAGGTGATTTAAGGATCTTAAAATCAATCCTACATTAATCCAATCTGCTCTAGCATTTTCTATTATAATATATTTATGACTTTTCAAGGCCTAAAATCCAGATAATTGAATTTCAGACTTTTTAAAAGACACTGCAGAAACCCTGTACCGACCATTATCCTCACGGAGCTTCTCAGTGTTCGTGCTTTAACGACGCTGATCTCAGTTCACGTGTTGAGCGAGTTGAGACAGAAAATGCTTTCAGGCCCAAACAGAAGGACAAACCAACAAGCGGCGATGATCTCTTACCACCTTCTCGCTGATCTTGGGTTTGCTGTTGATGATTCTCTCCTCGGCACCGATCAGACCGTCCAGACCAGACATGGCGGAGCCTGCGGGAGGCGAAGGGAGCACGGTGAACAAACGGCAGAGCAGAGCACAGGGCGACAGACACACAAACAGGGATGGTGGTATTGATGGTGGGGCAGCTGCGACACAGATAGATTCAGCTTCTGCTCCTGACAACTGTCGCCTCAGTCTCCTGGTGACAACAAAGCCCTTTCTTCCCTCCAGCACAGTGTGAGCAGTGTGAGGACCAACACCACACTGACCTTACATCTCCTACAAAAGGCCCTCTCAAAAAACGGGTTGCTTTGCATAAAGCTGAGATTTCTCTGTAAACATCCAGGACGTGTGTGGACTCATTAAAAGAAGCCTCATTGGACAATTATGAGTCATCCTCCTTTAGAAAATCCTCCGTCGTCCCCTCAAGGTTTTTAACAGATGATCTTATGAATTTAAAAAAACAGCCGGGAGTATGAAAATAAAAAAAAACTGGGCCAGAGAGTCAAATATGCATGTTAGACTGATGGGTCTGAAATAAGCATAGGATCTATTTATACACACACACACCAGATATACCATGAATAAACCAAGAGCCGTGAGGAGAGCGGAGAGCGAGGGAGGGAGCGAGGGAGCGAGGGAGCTAGAGAGCGAGGGCCGGGTCATGAACAATGTAAAGCAGAGTCTGGTGTCAGCTTATTGTCTGCTGCTGATGCTGCCAGTCTGCCAGCCGCTGCCAAACGCTTAAGATTAGGACAATTGCCTCTGGATTAGGCGAGGGAACAATGACGCCTGTTTACAAGCCTGACTCAGCAGAATGGCTGACATGGTACAGCAGGGTACACACACCAACGCCACAATGGGAGTGACCTCTGAGTGGGATCAATGTGACCTCTCATCGGAATCGATTTGAAAAAGGGCTAAAGTTATTATTTGACGACTCAATTGTCGGGAAATAAGTGGAAAAATTCATAATTTTGAGGCGTTTATCCGTTGTTGAATATTTCCTTTGTGAAAATGATGTTTTCAATGAGCGACGGGTTGGGAAAACATCTGAAAAATCTTGATGGATCCACATTCCTTTTGACAAAGTTTTGGAAATTAATGGAGAAAATAATAGACTGACGAGTCTACAGGGAATATTCATAGCTTCAGCACGAATGCAGAAGGCTCGGGCGGGTTGCAATATTCAGATAGAATAAATCAATCAATGTATAATTTAGATTCAACCTGTCGGTGGGAGGTGTCGCCGTCTCCTGAGTGGGATCACAAGGTTAAGCTCAGATCAGACAAAAGAGATGAGGCGACCTCGTCCGAGTGTCGGGAGGAAGAGGACAAATGGGCCAATTTAATCTGGACAGCGGCTCAGCGGCGGAAACACTGAGCCTCAGACAGGATCACTAAATCACACCGGCCCCATCAGGAGGAGGGAGACTGATGAGGTGTGTGTCTGTGTGTGTGTGTGTGTGTGTGTGTGTCTTTGTCGAAGTTTCTGAGGACGAGACGACAGCGACTGAACGACCGACGACTCTCAGAGAGAAAATCTGCCTGTGACATTTCACTGCCGCTGCAAGAGGAAGCTACTGAACTTCACTATTCAGCCTGAGGGGATAATCCGAGTGGGATGAAAAGCATAAGTAGAACTGACACTCAAGCACACCGTCAACGTGAGTCATCCCCCAAAAGAATTATAATAAAGTTGAAAACTAACCACCAGAAGGTGTCTGATAAAACAGAAATGTTGGGAGAGAGAGGGAGAGAGAGGGAGAAACTGCACCAGGAGGAAAGGAAAAGGAGAAAATGGAACAAATCAGTCGATGGAAATGGCTCAGGGGATGAGAGGAGCAGGAAAACAAGATGCAACAGAGGCACCAACCTTTCTTGAAGGCACGTGGGGAGTCTGATAGATCGCCTTGGCATTAGAAATGAGCAACAGAAAAAGAAAAAAAACAGAAACAGAAAAGGGGGGAGGGAAGAAGAGAGAAAAACTTAAGTGAGAAGAGAACGGCAGGATTATCAAGCTGTGTTAATTGATTAGGAAGAAAAAAAAAGAGTCCAGCCGGGAGGAGTCCGAAAATGAATTTAGAGAGATAACCAAACTGAAAACAAGGAGCCGTTTCCCCCGAGTTGGCCGGCTGCGTCTGAGCCCAGTGGGGAGTTGGCACGTATATCAAATGTTCCACTGGGATCTACTGGTAATTTTCCTTCAATCAAGCTGGAAACGCTCCAGCCATCACTTTCTTTTTCCTTCTTCTTGAGGATTCAATCTTTTGTTTCGGGCACAAATGTGACAAAGAAGAGAAAACCATGACTGCTCATTTCCCCCCCCCGCCCCCCCTAAGCTATTGGCTCCAGCTCTGCAGCAGAGCCGGAGGCTTTGTGCATTTATCTGAACTTCACTGGTGCTGTGTTGAAGGCTGGGCCGGAGGGAAACTGTGCAGCCACAGATAAGTTCCAAACCAACGGCCCCGCAGCACAGTTCCACTGGCATGAGACACATTGTAAACCTATTCTTCCTCAATGAGCAACACTTCTGCTGCGCTGCTCTGTCACCGGTGTCCTTCAGAGAGAGGTACGTGTGAGAGCTGTTTGTTCCCCACGCAGCCTCAGTGACGCTCACTGAGCTGCTGCTGTCGGTGTCTGAGGCTGCGTCCGCTCACCCTCGGGCTCCGAGCGCGATCCCAGCGATGTGACCTGGAAGGGCCGGTAGGGCTTGTCCTCGGACACGGGCACCTCCACGCTCTCCTCCTCCTCCGACGACACGGTGACGTCCGGCTGGGATTCGGAGATGGACGACAGGAACTGGTCCATGTCGGCCTTCTGCTCCTGGAGAAGCTCGTCTGAGGGAGAGCGACAGAGAAAAACTACTTTTAGACAAAGATAACAATAATGCGATTAAGACGACCCCTCGTTATGTTCTTTATACTTCTTCTTTATACTAAACCCAGAGAGAGGCGGTGGTCTAGTGGCAGAAACTTGGATTATGGGCAGAGAAGGTCTCTGGTTCGTCTCTGGTTCGACTCCATGGAGAGACAACAAAAAGACGAACCTGGATTGATCTGCCCAAAAATCCAAGAGTCTGTTTAGACCCTGTCTAGTGCCCCTGAGCAAGGCACCTTACTCCCTCAAGTTCTGAATGCATCTTATTGCATCTGGAGCTGGTCTGGGACTCTTGTGTGAACGTCAATGCTGCAGTTTCACATGGAATCCAACGTGTTTTTAGACTTTCCAGTGATCGTATTCTGATTTGTTCATCTCTGATCCCCACAGGACGAGTGATACTTTTTCGTTAACTTGGTCAAATCTTTCCTCTTTAATCCAGATGCATGAGATTCACTGAGCCCCTCCTGGCTCATCTGCCACACGCACAATGACACACAAGCACAGGGACGTCGGACACATCTGTAAACTCAAGCTGTGCAAAGACAACATCATTTGGTCTTTGTCAAAACAGATGTCATACATATTCATATGCACACGGAGCAGGGGAAGTGGAAGACACACTCACGACTCATTTCTTTTGACAGGTGTGAACAGAGGAACTCTCTCAGGACGGATGTTAATACCACGTCTGAACAGGGACGACCTCTACAGCCGGTAGAAAGACAAACCCTAGTACTGCACATTCCATGTTCGTACCGTTGATGGAGAACGTGTGAACAGAAGTGCAACATTCCCACGTTAAACCTGTTGTGGAAAAAGGGGCTTTTCAAACTGGCACATGCTAACACCACTCATCCTGAGACGTGGCAGCTCTGTGCTCAATGAGAGGTTCACCAAATAGAACCAACACTCTCTCTTTCCAACAGCCAGGACATCTGCTGCTGCTGCTATAAGAGACGCCCGCTCCCATTCCTGCTAACTACCAATTAGTGTTTATTTCTGAGAGCTAGTTTCCATGTAAATCTGCACATCTCCCAACAGGATGCTCTTGCATGGTGAGAGCTGTGAGTGACCCAGTTCTGTCACTGCACCCACTTTAATCTGTGCTGCACCACCACCATGCTGTGGTTCCTTTAATGAAGAAAAGGAGACAAAGGGAAATAATAAAAAAAAATATGTGCCAGACGTTGAGGGTGTTAAATGGAGCCGCTGGAGATGAACACATCCCCGGCTTTAGATCCGACATTAAAAAATGAAAGCTGTTGAGACCCTAAAACGGAGAAAGTGGTGGCTGCATTAAAACCTCCTCCACAAATTCATCCTGAGGAGGAGACAATACTTCTCTCTTTGTCTCTGATAATCGCTCCACTGGTCTTTTTACCATATCTGTGTTTCCCTGTGCTCAAGGAGAAGACTGTTGTTTTGTCTGGAAATGTGCAGCATTGTTTTTATCTGTCTGGCCCATGAGCGAATTCCATCCCTGTTTTCATTTCACTTCATTTGTATTAATGCACACTGTCCCCTCCTCCTCTTCCTCTTCCTCCTCCTCTTCCTCCCTCCTCCTCCTCCTCCTCCCTCCTCCTCCTCCTCCTCGCTGCCTGGAGGCTTGAGAATGAACACGACTCACCGATTTCGTCCTGAATCTCCTCGGCCACATAAGGTACTTTGTAGAGCAGAGACAGACTCTGGTTCATCCGCTCCTCGATCACACGCAGATGGGTCATCACCTGTCAGACAAATGGAAAAAAGCAACAAGTCAAACCTCTTGGCTGCTTGGAGACGATAAGTTTAATTCCTGAGGGACATTTCAGAACAGAATCATCTTCTATTGGCCAAAAACTGCTGGTGAACCCTGATATCTGCCGGTGGTTGGCAACATAACATCAGGCTTTTGTGAAAGATAGATAGATAGATAGATAGATAGATAGATAGATAGATAGATAGATAGATAGATAGATAGATAGATAGATAGATAGATAGATAGATAGATAGATTACTTTATTCATCCCCGAAGGGAAATTAAGTCGTCATAGCAGCCGGTACATTTGAATACAATAAAATACAATACAATAGAATAAAATAAAATAAAAAGTACTGAGGTAGAAAGAATAAGAACAGAATCACAAGATAAATAGGTAGATAAGGTGCAGTGGCAAGATGACGGTAATAGTACTGATGATATGATGGTAATGTTATTGTTATTGTTAGACAGTATATCAAAATAGTACAGTATATATAGTATATAATATAACATAATATATATTTATATGTGATAGTAATTATACCAATATAATAGCAGTATATATTAATAATGGCAGCAACAGTATATATAATAATAGTAAGTATAATAATAATAATAATATGTACACATGTATAAATATGTGTTTTTTGGACTTATACATACAGTGAATGTACCAATAGTATGATATATAGTAGAGGGGTATAAATATAAGTATTTAACTATACAATAGATAATATAATATACTATGAGTGTAACAGAGTGTGCAAAAGACAGTATTATTGTATAAAATGATATAAAATGATATCTGGTATCACGAAAGATAAAAGATAATAGTGATTTGTTTAATTTATCTCATTTAAATAAGGAATAAAGTTGATTTAATATTTCACCTTTCTCAAACCAAAGTCTTTCACATAAGTAAAAAATCAAAGGAAAGTAGTAATACACAATAAAGAACAACAGAAATGTATGAATTAAAATGTGCATAGTGGGAATAAATGGGTTTTAAAGTCTACAGCAGATGAGAGGCAGGATTCTTTTGGGATGAATTACTTGAAATGATGAATCATTCATTACAATTTTCCATTAACTGAATAATCATTTCAAGTCTAATCCAGTGCCGACGACTGGTAGAACAAAAATCTTCATCCCAACAGTATTCACGTGAAAACTCACATTTAACCAGCCAGACAATATTCCTTTATCCCAGAAAATCCCTGTGTAACTCCATTCATGCTCATTGTCATTCAGGGGTGTTACAAGTTGTGTCACCTAATAGCCTCACAGATTACATCCTCTTTTTATGGGAATCACACAGGAGAGGCAGGGAAAACATGGCGGCGCAGTGAGGAGGAGATTAAGATTCATCCTCAGAAACTGGTATTAGCACGAAGAGAAGATTCAAATCCCTCTGAAAAGACGATGACAGAAGGCAAAAGAAAGGGACAAAAGATGAAGAAGATGACTGGAATGTCTCCCAGTAGAACGCACACCAGTGCCAGGGCCCAGTAGTCCCATCAGATTCAATCTAGCTTCACCAAATTTCACAAACTCATAGATATCAGAAAGTAGTCTGCCCATTTATCCTGATCCGCACAACTTCACCCAATTTCATGGTCATCTCTAGTTTAGATTTTGCATAACTTTGCATACAACCACACAAACGAACAGTGGTAAAGACATAAACTCTAACACAATAAGGTAACAACACAATGAGAAGTAAACAACTGCTCCGAGCGATAGATTCAGCTGCAATTAACTGTAAAATACTTTTTAGTCAAAGGAGCTGGCAGCCACATGTACTGAGGCATCTACAGCGGTCGAAGGTTCGATTCCCCTTCTCTCTTTCAATCAAATAAAGACAGAACATAGAATAAACGTTAATCCATTACAAATCGGTGGCCAGACAGCAGACTGTTCTCTGAATATAGATCCTATAAATGGAGCGAGTTGCTCGTGTGCACAAATTTAAAACTCGTCACACAAACGGCAGAAAATTCCTCCCGGTAGAGAAGAGATATTTCTCCCGATGATGAAGCGAGACTCGCTCACAGCCAGTCGACCCACAGACATGAAACAAGTTGCTGCATGAGATATTCAAATCAGAAGCAGAAGCTCTGAACCGACTCGACAGGATCGACTGCCTGTCAGTCCCAATGATCACCGCTGCATCACAGTGTTGGTATGAAACACACACACACACACACTCTCTTTTGATCCAATAGGTTGTCAGAGTTCTTGTCGGTTTCACGGTATCGAGCAGCGACGTCACGCTCAGTGAGGAGAAACATTTCCACATCTCCGTTGCCAAAGCGTTTGGCAGAATATGAAAAGCGACCAGCCACTGACCGGCTCTTGGCAGGTAACTGGTGTTTATTCCCCACCATGATGGTTGACTTTTCTAATCCTCGGCCACACAGCTGCAGTGCACCGGAGCTACCGACAGATGGCAGTAATGGACCTTTCCCCATTGAGAGGCAGGCTGCAGCTTCTCTGGCACCTTCCTGTGCACCACAGACACACAAACCTGCAAAGATTATATAAGGTCCCACTGCTGAAATCTAGATTTCCCTGCATCAAGCAGCCTCAATTTAACAGGTGAAGCTTTTTAAGAAAACAGAATAATCTCGATCCCAGAAGGTCCCGGTTATATTAACAACAAAACGTCAGAGGACGGTTTTGCCAAATCCACAAGCAAGCGGCACTAAACTGAACCGACAGATTTGATGTTGCTGCAGGATTCAGTGAAGAGACGACAAATAAACAAAGTGAAAGCAACACAACACAGATTCTCTTCTCATGGCTCCACACCGGACTTCACCAGCTTCCTAATCACCACAGTTCATCTAAACAGCAACCCCACCCCCGCCGGTGGCCGTCACCCTCCTCTACCTCCTCTACCTCCTCCCTGTGTTGTTGTGATGGCTGAGAACAACTGTAAATGGTGTCAAAGGGCACTGACACACACGGGCGGGTGCATCTAACGCAGGAGCTTCTTGCAGCCAAATCCCCGTGCAGCGGCTCAGAGTCCAGCGTTACACAAGACCTGCGCAATTTTAATCTTCGGGGCTGAGGCTTAAGTGAATGAAACGCCCTCCCTCCCTCCCTCCCTCCCTCCCTTCCCCTCTCCCCCTCCATCAGACAAGCCTACTCTCTCCTCCCGGGCTTCAACTCAGAGAAACACACACTCTCTCTCTCTCTCTCTCTCTCTCTCCACCTCCTACGCACTTAGAAAACAGGACCGGAGAGGCTGAGACATCATTATCCTCCCCCTGTCAGAGCAGGAGCAGGAGGAGTGTGAGATCTTGGAGTGGCTCAGCATGAGGTCTCAGATTCGATGCCTCTTATACAGAACATCTTTATTGTCATAACTAGGCTGGGGACGGAGGAAAAAAAGAAATGCACAGACCCGATTAACTATACAAATCTAAGATAAGTGTCTCCTACCAAAATGCTAAAGTATTTGCTGGTTCCAGTTTCTCAAATGGGACGATTTGATGCCGTATGCTGTCTTACATTGCTCTAAGATGAATATGAGTAGTGGATTGATTGTTGATTGGTTGATTGGTTGCTAACACTGACCTGTGACTTCATCTGAGCGGCCTTCTCAGGATCCACAGCCAGGACGTGCTGGTAGTGTCGGATCGTGTGCTGACGGTCTTTGTTCTCCGCACGGACGTAGCGTCTCAGGGCCTGCAGGATGCGGTGGGGCTAAAGGGAGGGGAGGGAGGGGGGAGGGCATGATTAGTAGTGTCGCATGGCAGCCTAACAACTATGATTTAATTTAGTGATAAGGGGCGACTGAGGTTTCAATGCATGTGATATCTGCAGCAGAATACATGTCGTGCCCCGCGTGCCGCCGCTCTACTCAGACGCCTGAATGCCCTGGAAATGTTCCTATTGTCGAGAACACGTCTGACCGGGACAATCTCCTGATGTGGATCTTTAAATGTGAAAAGGCAAAGTCTGGAGAACGTCCAGACACGATTTGTCCTGAACCTTTTCATTACTAAAGTCGAGGGGTAACACAGAAGTGATCTCAGCCGCATCATCTTCTGCAGCACCTCATGAAATATTGTCATATACTACAGATGATGCAATCAACAATTAAGAGCTGGAGATATAACAGAGGCAACATACATTCAAAATAAATGTATGAAAGTTATTCACTCAAAAACTAGGACAGGAGTCAAGACCAACTTTTTGCATCAGAGAAGCAAACGTTGTGGATCAAAAGATAATTTAAAAAAAGGAATTATATCAAAGAGACACATGTCCCAGGGGGATTATATCCGAGGGGTTCACATGTGATTGACTTTGTGCTCATGCAGGATTGTGGTTTGTGTGTTTTTCTGGCTGCAGTAATCACCTCATGGTGAACTGCGAGCTGGCAGAGGGTCTTTTTTACAGGATATGAGATTAGCCACAGGCTGTAAGTAGTGTGAGGCTGAGCGAGGTGTGACACACACGTGTGTATGTGGGTGTTAATGTGTTTGCACATGCACTGAGGAGAGAGGGAGAACACAACAGGCAGACAGAGGGAGGTTAGGAGAGGATAAAGGATGCACTGCCGCGTGGGGTTTACCCTGGGGGGGTCGGCCTGCAGCGCGGCCAGGTAGTTCTCCAGGGCCAGGCGGCGCCGGTCATTCAGCATGGCCTCCACCCGGGCGAGGTGAGTCTCCACCAGCTGCTGCTTCTCACTGGCTGCCTCCTCCTCCAGGGACTCCACCATGGCTTGGAAGTGCTGCAAACAAAAAATCAAGCATATAAATATGTACATGCACTTTAAACAGTGTGAGACAACAGAGTTCCTTCAGCGCCTCCTTAACCAAACAGGGGAGACCAGGTCTCGGTTTCAGTCCTGTCGCCTCGAAGGCTCATCAGGGGAGTTGGGGACTCATTTAGAAGTCTCCCCATTCAGGCTTTGCCCTAATTTAGCCTCAGAGCGATAAAGATAGAGCAGCCGGGGGAAGAGAGATATTTAATGTAGGGAGTGAGGGATCCAGTGTCTGGAAGCAGTCACATCTCACACCCAAGCATCAGGACAAAGGAGGGGGACTCCCAGGGGGACGGATCAGTGTCTCACCTGGATCAGTGTCTGTCTCTCAGCCTTGGGCAGGTTCTTAGCCTGGCGATCAGCCTCTTCCCATTCCTTTCGTACCTGGAGTGTGTGAGACAAGAGAGAGAGGGAGACAAAATGAAGTGAGATGCAAAGAGGCTTGAGAGCCCTTAATGAAAAGTGAACAGTTTCTTGGCTTTTTTGTGAATGAGCATTGATTTGTAGTTTCTGGATCAAAAGCCTTTTGCTGTAGGTTTCGGTGAAATGTCTTTGTTCCAGAAACTAAGCACCGTCCTCTTTGATTTTCTGGATTTGATGCTCATGTCATCATTTCACAGCAGGGGTCTTACTTATTGCCTCTTCAATCAGGTTAGTAGCGTCCTGCCTCGACCTGCCCACTCACCCTCTCCATGCGATTGCGGTGCCTAATCTCCAGCTGCTCCTTGGCCCTCTGGAAGCGACTGTGCTCCTTGTCATCGGCCGGCGTCTCAAAGTAGATGTCCACATCATCGGTGGGCTGAGGAGTCGGGGGCACGGCTGCGGATTCAGAGGCAGACGGTGAGTAGCGGCGGCTGCAAACTGACAACCAAGGCGGACTGACGAGCACAGGAAGAGACAGACGGGCTCATCCAGTCCATTCACCACAGTTAGACAGAGAGACGGAGACAGAGAGACGGAGACAGAGAGACAGACAGACAGGGCACAGAGAGAGGAGCAGTAGAAAGTGGAATGCAGCTTGAAGTTCGACAAAAATCCTCACAGAAGCACTCCTCTCATTGGCGTTCTTCCAACCTCCTGAACTCTGATGAATTTAAGGGAATCTGACAGTCTTTCCTTTTGAATTCTTTTCATCTTCCCGTCGGCTTTCTGCTGACAGGCCGCGTTTCCAACACTAATGGAAATATCTCCGTGTTTGACGGCTGGGTCATCTGAGGCGGGGCCACGGGGCTCAGTTCTGGCTTCTTTGCTTTACAGTCACGCAGGACTCGCTCCCTGCGTCGCTGAAACTCGCAGAAACAACAAAGCTCCAGGCGGGCGAACGGATAGAGTCCTCATCGACTTCACCCCGCCATCAAAAACAGGACGGCAGCACGGGCGGGTCAACGGATAAAGATATATATATCCTCCTCTAAATTCTATATCCTTTTCTGCTTCAGCCCCGAAGATCATTTTCAGTTTTTTAAGTAAAATCCAATTGGTGATGGCCATGAACTGAGTCTGAACTGATGGAAGAGCGGGGCTTGTTGACATGTGCTGGTGGGGTTCTAGCAAAACTTAGTGGCAGAGCAGTGAGAGCAGACAGACACACAAACACACACAAACACACACACACACACACACACACACACACACACACAGTGGAAGCGGTAAACACTGACGGGCAAACAAAGATGACAGAAAACTCAGTGTGATGTTAGCATGCATATTAATGAACAACAGGAGAAAAACGAAGGAAAGGAAAATTTATCGTAATGGATTTCTGTCAAGTAACTTAAAATGTAAATGTGTGTCATAAATGGAGAACATGGAATATGTGTAGAAGGACGGGGCATTGAATATTTTATTCAACTACTTTTGTTAAAACCATAATTGATGAGTAATAATAATGACCTTTAATAGAATAAAGGCAAATTTCCTCTTTTCATATTTTACATTTTTCAAATATTTTGTCAACTGGTTGGTACTAAAGAAATTCCGAATATAGAATTTTCTCTATGTTTCAACAGTATCTAATTATTTAATTTTATTCATTATATTTTAGTACTTTTTTTACTTTATTTATTTAATTATTTCAATAAGATACTAAATATATACAATACAGTTCCAATCAAGTGGAATATTAATTCAAGTGGAATATTAATTCAAACTAATGCTCAATAATTAGCATTAGAAGACATTTATTTATAACATATATTTGGATTGTAATCTGTTACTGTCATTGTTACTGAATATAAATGTGCTTTTCAGGCTCAAGGAAATTCTTATTAATAATTGAGGTGTAAGTTTTAGATGTAGGTTAAACAATTAATGAGTAAAATAATCAACACGTTACAATAATACAAATAATCAATAATCGTTGCCGCAGCCCTTCAGCATTTCAGTGGGATAATAAAACAATAGAAAATGATGATGTGGAGTGAGCTCAGTCGTGATTTTTGTGGTGATGGTGACATCATGTGATCTGTTCACGAGTCAGCAAAGGACCAAACCTTTATTATCTACCTATCGTCTACTAGAGTTTTCAGGGTCGGCAGGAAAGAGACAAACAGAGAGAGATAGAGAGTGTTGTCAGACCGGCCTCGGTCACGTGAGACTTACTCAGGCGCTTGCACACGGCCATGCAGTACTCCTCTGAGTCGAAATTGTTGCGGTTGCCGGCGCAGCCCCCGTATATGAAGCGCACGCACTTCCCCAGGCTCAAGTCGAAGTGCCAGCGGGGCATGGAGGCCCGACAGGGGCCGGTCTCACCCTCCAGGGTGCACACCGCTGCCAGGGGACAGCTCGTTAGATCATCTGGCCACTAGGGGCAGCACTTAAATTCCACTCTAACACCGCTACGACTACGATCAGGATAAAACAAGTGGGAGCAACTGCTTTGGGAAAGTGATGAGAAGGATTTAGCGTCAGTTTGGCTGCAAACAAGGAAGCAAGACTTGTCCTTGCCCCCTGATACAGAAGAACAGTACATCAAAGTGTCTGCTGCGAGATGAGGAGGAGGGTAAATGTTAATGCACACACTCATCTTATTACAGTCTGGCTGAGATGTGAAGGTAAGTGACTGTAGTTTAAGAGTTGAAAGGGTTTGATCATATTTAAGTGGGAGGCAAAGGGCCAATAAGGAAGGGGTGAGAGGGGTGAGGGCAGGGGGGAGAGAGAGGGGGGGGGGAGAGATGGTATATTATAATTTTAAACAGCTCATTACAAACCTTTCACTTCCTGCAGAGTCTTGTCCTCGTCTTGGCTCTCTGACATTTTGCTTCTCCTCTCATCTTCTTCTTCCTTCTCCACTTCCTCGTCCTCGTAGACGTAGTGGTACTCCTCTTCGTCTTCCTCCGCATCCTCGTCCTCCTCGTCTTCGTCCAGCTGCTCCTCCTTCTGTGTGGGCTGCTCTTCGGGTGCCGTCTCACTGAGGATGAGAGGAGGAGGAGAGGAGGAGGGGAGTAATGAGTGAAGGGGTGGACGCCAGGAAGAGGAATGATTTATCAAACGAGGCAGAGCAGCTGCCGTAGGTCAATGTCACAGAGCTGTATTTCATCCAGATGGCTGGTTGTACCTGCCCTTCGCAAGAGAGCGGATATTAAACCTGCAATATCCCAAAGACACTCCACCACCACGAGCACAACCCCACACGGACCCTTCCCCCTCTTTCACAGCTGCCCACCTGTCCTCTACGGCGTCCTCCTCTTCCAGGTCGGCCTCGGTGATCTCGTCGACCTCCTCATCCTCGACCTCGTCCTCTTCGTCTTCGTCCTCCTGCGAGGGCAGGGAAGCCGGGGCGGCCTCCACCATGCGAGAGGAGGGGCAGCACACGTACTCGGTGCCGTGGAACTTGTCGATGCCGCAGGGCAGCAGCATGCCGTAGCTGTGCAGCATCATGGTGCCCTTGGCACAGGCCTGACGGGGAGAGAGAGATACAGGTGAAATCTACGGAACACAGGGACAGGGCTTCACTGCTCTGAGGCATCGACATGAGCTTTATTTATTCATCAACAGTTCATGGAGCTGGATCGAGGAGCATGTAAAGATTAATCAATTCAGTTTCATCCTTTATAGGAAGAGTGCCCTAGATGTGATTTATTAACACTCAGATCTAACAAATTTTTGGTCAACTATAGGTCGAAGATGCATTTTGTAGCATCTTCAGGCTGTAGATGCATTTTAAATAAATATTGGGGAAGAGTAAAGCCTGTTTCAAACTGGCTTTTGTTTGTAATGGGAAAGGATTCAATCGACATTCACTCCTGGGTCAAAGGCTCACAGGATTTAAATCAGCTCCAGCTCAGATCAGCAGTAATGGAAGCGTGACACCTTGATCGCGCTAATCTGGCAAGACAACGAGGTGTGAGAGCGCCTCAGTTGACGGTGTGTTTGTGACATGGAACATGAGTCACCGGGGGAGAAAAATTGAAAGGCAAACACTCCTTCTGGCCAGGGGAAATGAGTCGAACACCTTTTTTAGTGGGTTTAAAAAACTTGTAAAAACCTTTGTCTAGTAGTTTTGGTGTAAAAAGAGGTGTAAGACTCAGGAAGAGGCTTGACGGGCTCAATGGGCTGCTGCTCTCACTGTCATGGTGAGAGTGGCCCCCAGGGGCCGGCTCTGTTGCTGCCCGGGGGAATTAGCAGCATTACAGGCACAACACTAATCTGATTAGGAGCTGAAATGTGAGTGTTCCCAGTCGGCCTGTGATCAGAGGCCCTGGGAGACTCACAGAGACAGGTGGAAAGATGTCAGGGAGGGAAGAGGAGAGAGCAGAGAGTGAAATTGTGGTGAAGGGGAGAAGGGAATCAGAATTTAGTTATTTAATTTTCCTAAAGTTAAGCTGATGCAGTAGCCCCAGGAGTGTTATTTTCCCCTTGCTCTGCTATCTCAGAGATCCAGCCTCCCACTGTTTCCTATGAAGTCCTTCCTGCCTCACCTCTTTGGCCACGCCATGCCACTGCTGGTGGCTGATGCACATGTCCATCCGCTCCTTGTGGAAGAACTTGCACTTCTCTGGAACCAGAAGCACGTCACTCACGAACTCGCCCACTGTGAAAGCAAATCACACGGACCAATATGCCCGTTAGTCACACACACACACACACACACACAGAAACACACAAATCCCCCCCGTGCCTGATCGCTGCTCTACAACCCTGCCTGGGTCCAAAACAATAAATCACCTACTGGGACTAAAAAATGAATAGCAGATGAGATGAATGGAAAAAGGGTCTGATTCAATAATTCATAAGTCCCTGGTCTATTCAATTTCACTGTAATTTCAGTACAGTATCTGACACCTGGACGTGCACCTGAATTCATCCATTCTCTGCACATCTGTCAATCAGCTGTCACAACAGTAGAAGAGGAAAATCAGGCTTCATACACGTGGCCCAGACTTTTCCTGTGAGTCAGTGAAATCATTTGCTTGATGAATTCAATTTGATATGTTTTATTCATGGAGAGTAGCTGACGAGGAGCCAGATCGGCAGAATTCAAAAAGATTTGAAAGGCATCTTGAATTTCTCTGCGTCGTGTTGAAAACCGATGCGTGTGTAAGCATATGCTGCCGGAGTCAAAAGACAGATTAGAAAAGACAGCGACTGCTGATGGGCTGGAAGTGTGAGGAGGTTCATCAGGTAGAAACACCACCAGCAGAAAGAGAGTCAGGCGGATGGAGCAAGAGGAAGGAAGGGGAGGAGGGGGTGGTGTAGGAAGGTTTAGGGCAAAGTCCAGGCTGAGATCAGTGTGGCTGAGGAATGAGCGGATTGGAAACACACAAATGAGGGTCTGGAGGTTTCAGCACAAGGCTGGGATCTGTCCTGTAACTGCTCAGTCAGTGGTTCCACCGTGACCCCGGCCTGAGGGAGCGCTGCCGGAGGACTTCACGTGAGCCGGGCGGAGGACAAGGCGGTGTTTTGGAAAATGAGAGGGTGGGAGAGGAAGAGGAGAGAGCTGGAAATAGCAGAGGAGTCACCAGCTGCTTCTCATCTCCGCCCAGGACACACAGTGACACACACACACACACCCACCTCCCTGATATTTTAGTTACTTGGAGGAGAGTATATATATTGACTCAACCACTGTATTAAAATACAGTTTCTCATGTCATCATTAGTTCTGAAACACTTCATTAATAAGTTTCAGGGGTAACATAAAATTACTCAACAATTCCGACTGATACCGGTAATTGTAAAATGTATCGTTAGGTATTTTATATGAGGTGCTCTTAAGTTGAGATGTTTTTAAACATAGAAAAATCCACCATGAATCCAAGGTTATTTCTGTTTCAATAATTAAATTGTCTTTATTGTCATCGCATGGTCATATTTAGGTTTGATATGATCATGGCATGTTAATAAAGGTATATTTATTGAGTTTAATCCAGAATCAGTTAATTATTTTGGTGAAAATGCTAAACATCATTTGATTCCAGCTTCTCAAATAAGAAAATGTTATTTGAGAATAGCAAAAAATGTTTGTGTTGTAGTGACTTTGGACTACAACACAAAAACCTAAAGGTGTCACCTTGCGGTCTAAAATCCTTTCTGACATTTTAAGGACTAAACACTAAATTCCTTCTTATTCTACTATTTCCACTTCAATACATTTTAAAGAGGTAACATTTGACTTTTATTCCATTTGGGTGACAGCTATATTCGCTTTGCAGATTGAGATTCATGGCTCATATTGGGGCGAGAGGCGGGGACACACCGGCGTTAGGAGGAAGCTGGAATACCCAGAGAAAAACACACAGACGCATTTCTAACATAAAATAACTCTGAAAGTTGTCATATGCATAAGGACATTTTTATATGGTAGTGGAATGTTTTAATAATAATCCTGTACTTTTACATGAGTCATAGTAGGAGTAAATGACCTCAACTGACTTAGTCACACAATCCTCTTACATTGTTTTGCTGCTGTTGCATCTGGATACTGAAAAAGGATCTGAGTCCGACTTCTCTCCCTTTAACTTCCCCTTCAATTAACGTCACAGGGTGAAACCGAGGGAGAGGAAATGAGTATGAGTATGAGTATGTATGGAGGCCAGCTGTTTGTGCTCTGCGTGTTTCTCTCTGTGTGTGTGTGTGTGAGAAAGCATGTACTCGTCTTTCTCTGTGTGTGTGCGTGTGTGCGTGTGTGTGTGTGTGTGTGTGTGTGATAGAGCATGTACTCGTCTTTCTCTCTGACCTCCTCTCCACCTCCTCTATTCACCCACCTTCCCTTTAACCTCCCTTCTAACACTGACACACTCCAGCACCCACGCCCGGCTGCACTGGGAGAAACCTGCTGGTATCATGTGGTACACAATGAACCGGAGACACCTTCAGTACAGAGAGGTGGTGGATTCAATTAAACTGAGATCTGCTGGTGGACAACCCGGCTATTGTGTTTCAAGGGCTTTCCAGAGGAAGCAGGCTGTAATGACATTTTGCAACAATCACAATGAGATCTTAAAAAAAAATGCAAATAACAGAAGTTAAGTGCACTTGATGGTTCAATCTGTTAAATATTTGACCACTTAACCATTGAGTTTTTGAGCCACTGACGAACATCAAAGATCTTTAAAAACATCATAAAATATTAATAAAATACAAATGAACTTCGATGAAGTTATTATCTAGTGTTTGCTTTAAGCAATCAGTCAAAGCTCGATATCAGGTTCCAGTGCGCTGCTTTGATTTGTGCTTTTTCAAGTGGGAGAAACCTGATCCACCAACATGAAGGGATTACATGCAGCAGACGTGACTCCAACCAGGAGGTAGCTGTCGGTGGAGGTTACATAATGGAAAGAAAGTTTGCATTATACTCCAATCCTTAACCATTGTTGTATTACATGACTAGAAAAGCTTTACCTGTCCCGCAATTTCAATTTGTGATTCACAATTAATCACGAAATAGAAACGTTTCAGTCCAACACCTCTGTGATTCACAGTTCAGGGTCATTTGGGAACACGTCCAGGGGTGAAGGAGGACAAGTGACCCGAGGTGTGGTCACTTATCAACTTATTCACACTCACAAGATGATATCAGCAGCTGTCACCGTGCGCCCTGCCCTCTGTTGAATCAACAGGCTCAGTCAACAGGAACAGGAATGTTTGAGTCAGCTCTGTAAAAGTCACTGATTAAGTTCCTACTTCTTACTTCCTTGAAAATAGAGATGGAGAGGAGCAAGAGTCAAGATGAGAGCGAAGGAGAAGAAGTCAATTACTGTGATAATGACTGATTACAGTGATTGTGAGGCGAGGATCTACCTGGATTCTTTGGGACCGATGGCGATATCAATATAAGGGAGTAAAAAGCTTTCGGTAGTGACATACCTGCTGATATATATGTAAAATGGTAATTTCAGCAATGATTCCTTACATGTCTTTCTCAAACCCTTATGTTAAATGTAATTGAGACTGGATATTTTAGAGTTTAACCATAAACTTAATGACTGTTAACGAATATAAAGCACAAATACAACCTCACCTATAACTTGAATATAGAAAATATTTAGTATGCGCTCTCCATGGGCTCCCTAGTTTTACATAAAAAATACACATAAATTCTGCATGGTTTATTCTGTAAAATACAAATGTTCTGTTTCATATCGGCCACTTATCAATAACAAAGTTATAAATCAGTTGTTTACCCAGAAAACATTTTGCTCTCAGGCTCTTTTCGAACGAGAAGGAGCAAAATTTGTCCCGTGCACACGAACCAACACGCCAATCGCACTACAGCCCCGTACTGTTCCCACCGTTCCAGACATAATAATGAAAAAAAAATAATCCTCTGCTGTTTGACAAAGACATCATGCTGCAGGGATTAGAGCGCCATGGAATGAAAATCACATTCATTTGCAGAGCTATTGTTTGGGGACAGGAAACACGTAAAAGGTCTGGAGCTCTGTGTCTGAGCCACGTGAAGATGGGACACATCAAACCCCGTCTCTCTCACTCTCCAACTTCTTTCTCTGCTTTTGCATTATTCATATGAACCTATTAACTTGACATGGCTGCTGCTCGGCTCCTTTTAATCATATCCTTCAAGCTATAGCTCACCTCCCTTTGCTCTATTTCCCTTTCCTTTTGATTCTGCTGTAATTAATGTAGGGTGATGAATATAAGGTACAAATAATGAATCATTTAGCGGCTCTCATCATTGCCGGATGGGCCTGACAAATTACACACCGGGCGAGGTGGGACGCAGCGCGGGGGCAGAGACATGCCGTGCCTCGTGGTGTGTGATCAGAGCCCTCCAATTAAGCCCCTAACACGCTCCATTACATCATTGGGCTGAAACCCTCGCGATAGCTTCCTCTTCAACAACACCTTATGTTTATCCTCCTTGCTCCATCTGTGTCTGTTCCCTCGGCTCAGGCAGAGACTCGGCCTTTGGCATTCAATGGGGCCTCGAGTTCAAAGACCCTTTAACATCTGTGACAAAAATCAACGATGAAGCCTTTTCAATCGCTCCAGAAGAGCTAATGGGATTGTTTTAATTAGATGGCAGTCACGGCACTGTTGCTGAGTCATTATTAGAGGTCTCGGGTTGATGATTGATGCACCATGGCCACTGTAAAGACATGGGGTGAAGGTATCAGGTGTGGCAAGTACACAGACAGACACAGCTTCAGGATGTAAGATGAGAGCACACTGGGGGGAACTTTTGGGAGTCAGAATCGGGGCCTGAGCCTCTCTGATCTGTATTCCTGTCCCGGCCAGCGAGCGGACACTCCAGTTGTGGTGTTTGCTGTCCCATGAATTTCCCGAAAAAGCCTTCTCTGCGCCTTTGCCAAAAATGCTCTTGAACGGTAGCCCATTTCACAGTCCGGTGCAACTGCTAATGGCTTTTTCATCTCGGAGAGCGGCACAACTCAATCAGCCAGAGGCTTGTGGACAGAGGAAGAGTGCTGGGGAAACGTTCGCCGTACAGAGGAAGATGTTTTCTCTTTTCCTTGCTGGTATAACTGGACAATTGCATCGAGAAGCCTTGTTTCACAGATCTATTTCTTTGTTATTGTCGCCATCAGAGGCAGCAAGAGTCTTCTTTGTAAATCAGAGGCTACAGGGGCGCATGGCCGGCAGAGTCTGAGCCTCTGCAGAGTATAACCACGCTGCCACGGCTGATCACAGTCATCCTGCAGGAGACAGAGCAGGTGAAGAGGTGTGCACGACGGCTCGGGCGGTGGGAGGAATGGGGAGTAATAAAGCCGGCCTCCTCTCAGACCCCCCCCTCGCTGACCCTGTGTGACTGGGTGGGTTTATGGCCACTGTCTTTATAAGACGGGAAATAAGATTGTGCTTTATTGCTGAACAAGCCTTGGCAGCAATAATAGCCGTCTAGCCCGTAGCTATCTGCTCTCAGAGACATTAGCCCCGGATCTGCTCCATCTGCAGCTCAAGGTCTGGATTAGTCGACTGAATCAGACTCGAATATTGCTCCATTTCACCTCTGCTTACGGTTATGGATCATAATCTCTCCTTAATTATATTGAATGAATGTGGTGTGTGCAATGGCCCCTTTCCAGTCTTTATAAGTGGTCTGCTTGATTTACTTATTAGTGGCGAAGCTTACCTAGGCATTTGTAAGGCACCACAATGTGGGCGTGGCCTTTGCACACCTTCTTCTCCTTCTTGCACCAGTTCTCAATACGAATGGGCTGGTTGGCTTCCACCACGTTCGTTATCTGGAGCTCGGGATACATCTGTTGAGAGAAGAAGAAGAAGAAGCAGAAAGTGTGTATCAGATAATGAGAAAATGATTTTCTTTCTCACGGTGTGCTTGTGAGCATCAGAAGGATCCTTTAATCTGTGCTCTCTACTCTAGATGCCATCTGCTCGACCGTGAAAGAACACGCAATTTACTCTTTCCCCAAATGCCATTAAAATGCCATCAATAAATGCAACTGAGGCTTGAAGAGAAGGCTGCTCGAAAAATCTACAGCGGCGCTTCTTTTCTTCTGGGGCAGCTGCATAATAAAACACGACAGTAATACCAGCAGCCTCCTGGGTTGGGAGACACACCGGCAGGAACAAGTAAATAAGAGCGAGGATATCCATGTTGTGGAGAAACATGTCCTTAATTATAAAGACAGCTCGAAAAGAAGGGTCTGTGTGTTGAGAATAATGTCCGTCTTTCAGGAGCAGCTCAAAAGCCTCATGGTAAATCACATTGAAATGAAAACTGACTTTTTCCATCTCACTAGCCGATTCCCCTTTGCCTATATAACACTTAACCATTGGATAATAAATGTCTACATGTTTTTTATTTTTATATCACTCTAGTTACTTGAATCTCTTGTAAAATAAAATATATTTTTCTTACACATTTTATCATTTAAGTGATCAAATTAAACCCTGAATCAGTAAAGAAGGATGCAGATATAATGTGATTACCTTCACCAAGGAGATTATGTTTTCCTCTTGTCTGTTTGATGGTTGGTTTGTTAGCATGACGACGCATGAGGAACTGATTACCAAAGAACTTGGTGGAGGATGTGGTGTGGATCAGGAAATCAACATTAAAATTGAGGTGGGGATGTGGATCAGGTGGCTTATCAAGGAATATCTCTTTCTTTAAAAAGAAATGGCCAGAATGGTAAGTGACTGATATCTCTGAGTGTGTTACATTCGGTTTGGGTGGATTTGGAGGTTGGAGGTGTGTCTGTGCCGCAGGGACTCACCTCCTGGCAGTACTGCAGCACGCCCTCTTTGGTTCCTACGCAGCTCTTGGTTCCGGACGGGTCGGGTTCCCAGCGGCCGGTCTGAATGTTGACGTGCATGTTGAGCCTTCCGCAGAACATCGCCACCTGTGGCTCGGCCACGGCAAAGCCTGTGCCGGCATTGGCTGCCAGTGCCTGCAGACAGAAAAAGAGAGAGACGGGGGGGTTAATGCAGTCAATCATTACAAAACCCATAAAAGCCCTGGAGCTCTCTGGCTGACAGACAGTATTTGTTCCACTCACTTCTTTCATAAACACTGTTATGAGCCTGACACAGCCGCCTGGTTCTGAGTCTGAACACACAGGGCAGGTTCTGCTCACACACTGCAACGAGTAACTATACAAGACGTGATGGAGAAACACCATCAGTCCTGCCTGTCAACACTTGGCTGCTACCGCAACTCAATGCTGCAGTGCTGAGAGAGCAGGAGGGTGGGTAGGGTGGGGGGGGGGCTCAGACACGAGATAAATGAAATGCACCTTGGGAATGTCTGGCTGAGTGGACGGTCAAACGAGCAGGGGTTTGATTTTTTTGCTCTGATGCCCATCGAGTGACTGGGAGGCTGCACAGAGAAGCAGGAGAGAGGAGGAAGAAAACTCGGCTCCGTCACGCCTCACAAACCAGGACATTCCTGAGGGCAGAGCTTTGCTCCTTCAGACCTCCTGGGACTGGAGTCTCTCCACAAAGGGTGGATCATTTACTCCTCAAGGTAAACACGAGGGGTTGTTGATCCACTATCCCCTCAGATGTACACAACAACAACACATGTAATTTAATGAAAATGTGTGCTCTGCAGTAGGATTTGTTAAACAACACTTCTGTGTCTTTCTGTGAGTTTCCCATCTTTGTTTACCTCCCGGCCCTTTGAGCAGCAGAGGAAATGTGCTATCTCTCTCCCCCTGTTGTCCGTCCTATCATCATTTACTGAACCCAGGCAGCAGGAAGCAGCAACACCCAGTCTGCCCCATCCTTCACCCCCCCACTCTGCAGAGAGTGGACACCGACTCTCCAAATCTACTGTGTAATCAGCTCTCCCATGATTGCCTTTCAAATGACTCTGTGCAGGGCGAGCATCCTTCAACTCATCAGCTCCTCACTGAGACAATAAATCACAGCCTGCTAATGCCTGCCTGATGCTCGGGGGGGTCACTGCACAGGGAACTCTGATGCATTAGCAAGGTGAGGTTGCTTAGCTTCCAGAACTATCCTCAAAAACACACAGCAGGGAGCCTCCAGAGGGGAAGTGGAACAGAACCCATCCCCTCGTTACTGTCATAATGTCGTCAGGCTGAGTAAACAAGGCTCGAGCCCCAGAGAGATGAGGGGACGAGCACTGGACTGAGATGTGTGACTGTTCGCTGGGACCCACGCCCGCTGTGTCCTCTGCAGCACCGAGCCACAGCTGAAGCAGGAGACTTGAGCCGCAGCGTGTCAGACAAAGCCCTCCGTCTGATTCTGTGCAGGCTCGCCGGCTGATAACGGGCGACAAACAGAGGAGAGCGAGGACAAAACAAGTGCTGTGTAATCACCAGTTGGCCGTGGTGTGTGATGAGCTGCAGAGCCGGCCAGAGCCGAGTCTGCACGCACAAACACACACACATTAACCAGGCAAAAACACACACATGCATGCATACGTTCAGTTGACAGGCACTGGTGCCCGTGCACACACATATGATACACAATCAACAAACGAAACTCAGAGAAAACTGGCACACAGGCACATGTTCATCCACGCAGTGAAGCGAACGCACACTGGACTGTCTTGATTTGATCCTGGAGGCACAACAGCCTCAGATTCCACCTCATTTCCCCTCCTTCTCTCTCTCTCTCTCTCCATCTCTGTGTTTTTGTCCTGCTCCACTCCTCCCTCTCTCTCTCTCTCCCTCTCTCTCTCTGCACCACCACAGGCTTGTTTGCTCTCCTCCCTCTCATTCCTTTGTCAGATTGGCTCGGGGTGTACGAGAGGAGCAGAGAGGTGGGGAGGAAATGAGGGATAAGGAGAGACGTACGTTCGGGAGGAAGACGAGGGAGGCAGTGACAGCCTGACCACAAGGAGACTCTGCGGCTGTGGAAAAACAAGCGCCGGAGCTTTTCCCCGACACCCCTAAGTCTCAGTGTGTCTTTAACTCCTCAAGTGTGACAATTGCAGGGGAAGCAGGGAGGAGGTGGTTAAATACCACTGCCTTTAAATCTGCAGTCACATGCTCGTTTAGTACTTCAGAGAGAGCCGCTGGGGGCCAGACAAAGCAAAGTGCCATGGAGGCTGTGGAGAGCCTGAGAAATGACTGAGGGCCCGAGGAGGAGCAGCAAGGCAGAAGAAGAATTCCCTCTCATCTGTGGCTCCTTTGTCATCACTCCTGTTACCTGAGCCAGAAGGAGAACTGGTCCCCAGAAAACAGGCCGAGCAGTTAGTTCTGCTGGGGGAGCCGACTTCCTTTAACACAGACACACACACGAGAAAGAACCGACTGAGCTCTTGAGACATCTTCAGAGTTTCTGTCTGATCTTGAATCTGACGAAAAAATAATTACCTGGCTCAGGCTGTGACTCAGTCCTGGACAATCATGACTCAGACTTTTATTCAAGACTTCACCCACCTCGTTTATTTTATCAGCCGTTATGAAACTGAATCAGACGAGTAAAATGAGAGGTCACTCTGAAGGGTTATTTTAAACATCTAAATGCAAGCTCTGAAACGCAGGGAGCTGTAACTCCATGTGGTAACAGGTGGACTAGAGAGTGGAAGAAAAGTTCTTGCTTGAGTTCTGACTGTCTGCGTGGTTGGTAAAAACTTTATGGATGATGGTATGAGTGAGCACACGCAATGCAACAATGGAGCAAATCGGCAAGTTCGAGATTTGTTCTTATTATTAGAAGTATAAGAGAACTGTGTTGGGACAAAGAAGAATATGGTGGACAGCTACAGACTAGATCATTGATAAAAAAACACAGTTTGGAGCTTAACGTGTGTTTTGGGTGTAACATGGAATAAACCAATCAGAGTAAGAGAGGATTTGGAAGCATGCTGTGCACCTGTAGCAGATATTAATATCTTGATAATGTTTCCCTAAAAATAACAATGAACTACTGTGCCACTGACTTCCTCACTTCCTGCTTCCTAAAGATAGCAAAGAGCAAACAATCCACCTGACCACACCTCAATTTGAGATGAACAGGCTCCTGGACATTTGCATTTTTTAACAATGTGTTCAGTGTATCAGCATGGAACTTGCTAAGATGCTTTCCATTGACCGTAAAAAGCTGCTTAGACTTGCAGAACCATCCGCTGTTACCCAACGTGCTCTTTCCAAAAATGTGCGTCAAGGCGACTGTGCGAACCTACTGTGTATAGCTTCAAAGAAGAAAACCATAAATCTGCCTTTTGGCCCTGAGACACAGAAAGAAGCCGAGGATGAGCACAAACTGCAGCTATCTGTGGGCCGCACACTGCTTCTTGCCTTTTCACTCTGATTTGATGTGACTGAACTCCTTAAAAGGTCACATGAAAGAACCTGACAGTAATTTGCTTCTGCAGTTTGTCGAGTTTCCACATGAAACAGAGGTTCGCTGAACTTCGTGCCAGCGATGACTTCGTTTTAAAGTTCAGAAGTGGATGAAACAAAGAAAAGCTAAATCGACAGTGACAGCTGCACTTCAGGATCACTTGTCCTGCAGCTTCTTCGCCTGATCGACTTCTGATGCAGAACTCTGTTGATGATACTGATCCTGCCTCAGAAGACTCGTGGAGCTGTGGGTGATGATTCAGCCTAATGGACCTGGAGGATTTACAAGACTTTAAGTGTCGGCTGGATTTCCCCAAAGTCTCTAATCACATGTTATTAACTGGGATTTACAGGATGAGTTATCAACAACATTTTGAAAGGTGGAAAGAAAAGAAAGAAAGGTGGGATGTAGATGTAAAAGCATAAAGATTGATCTATTGAGATTTAATCAGCATACAATAAGGTCCTAATAACATATCCTTAATGTTTTCAATCCTTCTCTCATGTTAATATATTTTACGAGGGCTTGAGGCTCTAGCTGATACATTTGCTCTGGTTCCTAGAATGGGATTAGTTCTGGTTTTGGCATCACTGGAAAAACAAATTCCGCCACACCTCACGAATGAAACTCATCCAGCGTCGGGTCGACTGACTCACCGCGGGATGTTATATCATGAGTACGTGTGAGCACCTGCTTCTGTGTGGAGGCTAAGCAAGGAGGAGAGGGAGGAAGGCCGAGGAGGATGAGGAAGGAGTGGAAGTTGCGAGAATAGGGAGAAGCAGGGAGCTCCGGCAAATAGACAACTGCGAAGGTGTTCTGATGGACTTCACATCGCAGGTTGACAAGTTCCCAAATAAGCACAGACTGTAATGTAATAAAGAATAGTGTGAGGCAACGTGCAGGGGGGGGGAGGCCTGCCACCACAAAGGCTGAGTGGGATGGGCATCATTTCGCTGGTTTTCAACGTGCCGCCCGTCTGTCGCTGCCTCTAGCAGTGCACACAAACATGTTTTATTAGCCTGCTCTGTGCGCCGAGCCAAGTTTCACATAAAACAAGCCTCTGCATGACAGCGCTTGCCGGGAAATAACGCGTTGAACATCCAATCCACACTCCAAGCACGCCTTTTTTATCCTCACAAACAGATAAATATACCTTCTAAGTCGGCTGCTCTAATGAGTATCCTACACACAGACACACACACACACACACACACACACACACACGTACACACACACAGAGGGACGTAAATCTGTACTTGTTTCTCTTTGATAACGTTACCCGGCAACACAGACATCTGAATTACACGACACCATCAATCATGCTGTGATTCACACTTAATATAGATTTACTTGTTATTCTTCAACACAGTGCCACATGAATCTAAAAGATATTTTTGAAATATATAAGTGACTTTAATTTCTTGCTGTGGATGATTGACGGCGAGCCGAGTGCAAACGAACCCATTGACAGGAAAATGCTGAGTGTTGCTGCAATAACTGCAAATCAAAGAAACTTTGACAAACCAAATTAGAGCTTTACATTTACTGTGATAAACGGTTCAGCTCATGCAATTACTAAGTCTGTATAAACTGTTTTTATAAAAGACAGAAAATAGCTTCCTTTAGATGTGAAGGGAGGAAATTTGGATTGTATGTAGACACCAGCAGGTTTAATAGAAACTAGATCAACTAAAGCTGTTTTCAGGACATTTAGATCTGGACTTTCTCTGGACTTTCTCCTTTCACATATGAATAACGCAGCAGGAGAGTCAGACAAGTTCAAGTCAACAGGAAAATGTCGGTTCTGCAGTTGAAATCATTTTGGTTTGCAGCCTTCGGCATCGGTGCTCTGTACCAAGACGCTCTGAAATCCTGTCTTAACAAGTTGTCGTCTTCACCAACATCTTCTACGAGCTTGGCTCATTTTTTGCATTCTCACATATACTCAGGAGAATGTCCAGACCAGTGGCACTAATTAACACAAACAAACACACACACACACACACACACACACACACACACAGACATGGTTTTAATTATTAGGTTTTAAAAAAACTATTACATGACCTTCCATACAGTATCTGGGCAGGACGCAAAGAAGCTAATCCGATCTGTACGTGTGTGTGTGTGTGTGTGTGTGTGTGTGTGTGTGTTTATAAGTGTTTGTGCATGTGTGTGGTCTCAGAACAATTACTAAGGGAAGTGTGAACAGCAGTGTGTGTGTGTGTGTGTGTTTATAAGTGTTTGTGCATCTGTGTGGTCTCAGAACAACCACTAAGGGAAGCGTAAGCAGCAGTGTGTATGAGTGTGCGTATGTGTGTGTTTGTGCGTGCTAAAGACACACACACAGAGAGGACAGTGGGGGCGAAATGAAGAAAATGAGGAGCAATAATTTTCATAACACAGGGGTTTTGAAGTCGCGGTGATGATCCTCCATACAGACACGGAGACGGTAACTTTGGCACAGCCATAACAAACCTGTAAACAAACTTCCAGACGGTCTAATGAACAGGTTCGCTCGTGGTTCCTGAAACTTTCCTGACAAACACTGACTGAGTCGGAGACAGAAGCAGCTCCACTGCAATCAGCTCTGGTGTCAACATGAAAGCGTGCAGGCCTCACAGAGCGGCGGCTAATTCTGGCGGTGGCACGATGAAGCCAATCCTCGGAGTCTGGCTCTTTTAAAAGCCGCTCCGGAACGAAGCACCGGTCGGGACTCGTGGGTTCCCAGAATGCTTAGTGTCCATGTGACTCCGCTGGGGAAATGCCCGGCACTGTTAATCCACCTAATCCTTCCCTGTGGTGACTTAATGCTTAAACAAGATAGACAGTGGTGAGAAAGCCCGACACGCATGTGCAGGAAAACACGCACAATGTGTAGGCACATCAAACAATTACTGAATTCCATTTCTTATTGCTTTGCAATAAAATTTGTTGATGTGTATATGAGGGAGCAGCGTTCACTGCACTCACGACGCTGTGCTAATAAGTGGAGCAAAGCAATTACAGCATTTTAATTTCTTTATTAGTGTCTATGATAGCTTTTATATAACAGTTTTTAGTAGAACATATGCTTGTTTATTGTATCCTAGGCTGAATGTACCTGGAGGTTCATTACAGCACGAGTTAAAGTCACTGATTAACGAGAACTTTGCTGAGATGCTGAGATTTCTGTCGGTCTCGAGACGTGAAAAAACACCTCTGTGGATTTTTCTTTTCACATTTTCAGCTGTTCAGAAATAAAAGGGAGGAGGAGAGAGGACATTTTCATCTACTTTAATGACATCATTACTGTGAGGCAGCCTGCAGGCTAATCTGACCTCTGTGGGGAACGGACTCTGGTGTTTACTGTTTTTGACATTAAAGAATTTCAGAGAGCAGTTTTTAGTCTGCTAAGGAGAAAATTATAGTTTCCAATCACTCGTTTCCACGCAGCTGCTCTCCAAACACACAAATTATTATTCTCAGAGAAATCCACGACATTGAAAACACCCAGAAGAAGTAAATTATCTGTCAAATATCTCATTTTATAACGAATTTTACAATTTCAAAGATATTTAGAAAAGCAGATCCTCCTCTCATTAAATGTGGCTCCAGAGGATATCGACACAAATCATTCGGATTATAAAGTATTACTGAAATAACATGAGTTACATCACCATGAATCCAATGTGCCACAGTGTCTACTCCCACACCAGTGACCTAATATTACATCAATACAGTTTATCACCCAGCTTTGCCTGGGCACTCAGTGATCAGGCTGAATCTATAGGATCGTGAGAGATAATCTGATTTTAAGCTTATTAAAAAGGCGTCAGAGATTCCTCCCTGCTCAGCCATGGATTTTACCAAAAGTCCTAAAAGCTCCTTTAATTGTTCATCAAACTAGCGTGGGAAGTCCGGAGCCGGAGCCACCGACACAGTCACTACACAAACAGCAGATAACGGCCGAGAAGTGGGAGGACAGTTCAGCCACAAAGGGACGGTGACATTTTCCCTCTGGGCAAACACCTCCACCACCTCCCCCCCCTGAAAGAGGGCAGACAGTTAAACCAGAATAATAAAAGGGAGGAAGGTGTCATGTTCTTAAGACTCTGAATCAAAAGGGCAACCCATCGCTGCAATGCAAATGAGCTCCTGTGTCTGAATGAAATGGCCTTTTGTCTTTGCCATTTGAAGTGTCTCCAGACTGTATGGGATCGCTCTATGAGCCACCGCTGTGAAGCCCCGCGCCAAGAGCTGCCCCCACACTTTGAGGAACAGACCATCCAGTCAGCTCCGGCGTCATTTCCTCGAAACAATGACGCGAAGTTGTGAAATTTACAGTTAATCGTAAACTGACTTTTCACTTCCTCTTGTACGGACTTTATACTCGGGAGGCCAGGGGGATAAAGTCCCCAGTAACATGGAGAGAGTCCGACTCAAGAGGATCTGTGAGCAGCAAATGAAAGTGACTCATCTAAATTATTATGAAGACATTTCAGAGGCTGAGCAGAAAAGTCCCTGGAATATGTCAGGAGCAAATTACTCAGATGTTTGCGTTTGTAGCTACAGCCCCTGCAGAAGGTTTCAGGGAATGTGCTGGAGTTCAGTGCTCATGTCTGGAAGCAGCAGATATGGAGTTGGAGGAGATTCTCCACAGAGAGCTGGATATAAAGCCTCTGTTCACAAGCGGTCACCTCTGTGTGGCTCATTTAACTCCCATCAGTCATACCCAGACGGGAGCAGACAGGACAGTCTGCTGCGTCCCAGTGAGCAGAGCCACACTGTCACCACACACCCTGCCTCCACCAGGGGAGACTGGTACTGGCCGTGACGCGCTGGTCTAAGATCAGCCTGTGCTTGGTTGAACTTGCCTGTGTTAATGAGACTGTACGGAGCGGCTCCACACTGGAAAATACCACCGATGCAGCCGCGTCCATTATTTCCTTTCATGTCTCAAACCGAGGAACAAAATATTCAGGAGGGAAACAGCGACGATGGAGCCGGGAGACTTCAAAGTGATGAAGGATTCGAAGGAGACTCACTGAGGAAACATCCACCTGTTATTACTCATCCTCGCTGGCTGAAGGAGAATCAATTGATTGGATTTCAAATGTATTTTTGCTCTCAAATACAAGTTTATCAGACTGGATCTAGTTATCTCACTTGATGAGTTTCCCATTGAAGTGATCAAACTGGGACCTAATGAGTTGGATGTCACACTATGACAATAAGTGCCAATATTAAACAAAAGATTATAAATGATTGATTTAAGAGAATAACTTTACAGCAACCTTGTTAAGTTTAGATGGAACTTGAATACAGAATTATCTAAATGGTCAAAAGTAGAACCTGACTGATTTACTGCTGATAAAATTGGCGTAATATGAGCACCAGACATAGCAATATAATGTTTATAATGCAAATATGAAAACTTTATTATTTTATGAATGTTTTTATTTGTTTGTGTGTTGTGCTACTAATGAATGATATTGTTATTATTATCTTTTTTCATATTATATTAAACATTTTTCAGAATAAATAATGCAGGAAACATGTGGATTTATGTTCATATGTTACATAAAAGATATGATTATTTTATTTTATATTTAATTTATTTACGTTATATTTCTATTCAGTTATTTTACTTTTACTATGTATTGTTATACATGTTTCAGCCCATGAACTGTTTTCGCAAATGTTCTACTTCCTAATATCAGTTAAAATAACAAATGGAAAAGGGTAATTGAAAATCTAGTAGAGTTAACTGCAAAGTAAACTGGATCCTGTTCTGTGGTAATTATTTACTGGTGTTAATAATATTCCACGTGTCCCACCTCAGAATAAACCTCAGTAGCAGTTTCCAAGGAGAGTTGTGATTGAGCTGCACACTGATCTGGTTGAGAGTCGCCCTGACGCCTCTGCGCTCGCTGCACGGAGATGAACGACAGCGAGGCGTCTTCCTAATTAAGCTCCAACCAGAAGATGTGAGGGAACTCGCTGTTTGCAAGGTAACGTTTGGGTCTGATTGAGCGGCGCAGGTCTGCCTGTGTGTCAGGCCCAGATAACATGGCCTCTCTCCCGGCCTACAGCAAACGGACGTGAATGACGACTTGTTCAAATGACCCGTCACTATGGAAACCCCTCTACAAAAGCATCCCAGCTATTCACACGCAGGAACATTGAGGCTGCAGGAAGAAAGAGAGGCAGAGGGGGAAAGAGAGAGGAGGAAAAGAGAGAGAGAGAGAGAGAGACAGATTGAAGAAGTGGAGCAGGGGGGGGAGAGAAGAGAGCAGGGAGATAGATCATCAGGAGCTCACAGCGACAGAGCGAAAAAGACAGGAAGGAGAAAAGAAGAAACGGCAGCAGAGGGGGGATTCGAGAGGGAGAGAGAGAGAGAGAGAGTGCAGAAAGAGGGAATGAGGCCACAGTTGTGAGAGACTGGCATATGAGACACAAGAGATGTGAGGCTGAGCGAACGGCACAGAGGACGACACTCACAATAACAGCTGCTCTGCCCCGTTTGGCACGAAGCCGTGTCCTTGTGTGCACACATGAAAATGACCCTCGGCTCCATAGGTCCGCACAAACATGTTCCGATGCACATACATGTCCCGATGCACATACATGTCCCGATGCACACGCATGCTGCAGCAACACACACAACACAAAGCTGTGTGCTCACTTCACACAGCTAAACGGGATGAAAAATGGCGCTCGTTTTCACGGCCGCGTTCAAGCAAATGCTTCCCCATCTGCCCGTTGGTGTCTTTTGAAATATTTACCAGACAGAAAGTGACCGTGCGAGTTCTGAGGGGAAACTGTGATCAGAAGCTCAGTAATGGTGGTTAGCAGGAAGTGTCTGAGGAGGTTAGTGCCACACAGAGTCTGGTGAAGTAGCAGATTATGATCCAAAATAGAGTCAAATACACGGAGAAAGCACAGAATGCATTGGGGGCACGGATACCTTTTGATTGACAGCTAGTTCCGTCCAATGGGTGCTGGTCACAGGTGTGGGTGGGCATGCAGTGTACCTGAGCTCCCTGCCAGGCTCCACCCACTCCCATCCCCACTATATGGTTCATTCTGGTTTAAAAGATCCAAGATGGTGCAGGTACCTTACAACGCAAGGGGGAAACTGTAGGATTTAACCTCTAATACAAATTGGTTCCAGTTGTGGTGCAGAAATGTAAATAAAAGGAATAAATAATCTTATTTTAGAAACAGATCCAGTTGGATCCACACAATGAGGTTAGTGCTGCCATTCATCTTGTTTTATCAATGATGTGAGCAGAGGCGACATGAACACAGAGTCAATGACGCACCAGCACAAAAGAACAGATCCACTTGATTTGAAGATGTTTTGACTTGGAGAGAAACCTCAGTGATCCTGTGTGTTTGTTTCCTGACTTCATGACAGGAGCAGGACTGACAGAGGAGATCCTTTGTCTGCTAGCTTCTGTAAACACTCGCTGCCCGCTGCAAACTTCAGCTGCCAAAATAAGACGAAATTCTAGTTTCAGATTTGCATTTGATGCAAATACAGCACGAGAGAGAGCAAACACTAATGTTCCAACTTTCAACAATACCGTTCACACCAGTTCGTCTGTGCTAGCAGCCAGTTGCTACTGGTTTGCGTCCATTCTTCAGCTCCACAATACATTTGTCATACACTGAACACATGCCTCCATCAATCGCTATAAGCCTGGTCGGAAGGTTTAAAATTAGAAGTAGAAAGTGCAGCTGCCAAAGGGTGGAAGAAGATAAAAAGTCAGTTTAAAGCATCTGGAGCATGTTAGCAGAGAGAAAAGGTGAGTTTTGATTCATGTTCGCTCTTGAAAGTCTTGATTTTTACACTTCACCTGTTCATCAGACCGTCTGGAACACCTCACGTTCAAGGACAACTTTTAAACCTATACCTGAGTGATACTTAGCACTAAACTTGAGCACCTTTTACACTCACCAACACACAGTAACATCTGGCTTTTGTCAGAAATGAGAATATATTATGTCTAAACACTGACGCTGCAAGTTTTCCGACACGAGGATATGATGGGCACCTCTGCACTTCAGACTCTAGGTTGCTTGTAACTGTTGTGATCTAGCAATTCGATTTTTGTGTGTTTTTTTCAAGTGGAATACTAAGCGTCTGCCATGTTAACGTAAATGCAGAGAGGTGGAGTGATGCTAGGCCAAGAGAGGAGAAGAAAGAAACTCTTAATTAGAGCAAAGTTCTTTTTACTCCTTCTCCCTGTGGTGCACTGGCTTCTCACTGGGGAGAAGGTGTGTCCAGTCTATTTATAAGCAGCTCCAGTTGGTGGGCCGGGGGGGGTCTCGTCTTCCACTGCCTGTCTAATGTTGCTCGTTCATAAAGATAAATAAACACTAGAAAACACAACATTTTATAAGACCAGCGGTGTCATGCTCATTAGAAACATAATTCAACTTGAGATATTTATTAAATGAGAGCTCAGAGGGGATTTTTTAGGAAAGTAGACGTCATGGTAGTAGACGCCATTTTCTCCTCTAATGAAAGATTCTGTCAGAAGAATGATTAATAAAGGTAATGACATTCTCGTGGGGCATTAAATTCATTTTCACTCTAAAATTACGAAAGGATTCAAAGTGATTCTGGTGAACAGTGTAAAGCCGTCACACTGGGTTCATGAGGTAAGTTTCCTGATTTAACTGGAGGTAGAATAAGGTAAAAACAGCCATTCAACAAGGTTTTGACCAAAAATGCAATTAATGTGCTAATCATGGATTTTGTCTAAGTCGCACCATTGCCTGTTTGACACATGCATGTTTGAAATGGTCTGTCTGACGCTCTGTGGTAGGGCTGGTTGCTGGTTCTTTCTGAAACTGACTAACAAACCTAGAGTTATTGAGCCACGCCAAGTTAAGTCTGCTGCTGCACCTGTTTATTTAAAGTTAGCTGAAACTCGACTCATTACACAGAACCTCATAATAGAGAATCAATCATTGGCATAGTTTGAACTGGCTGCTGACAAAAACGAAACAAAAGTTTATTAATATTGATCCGATCCTGTGTCCAAATGGCATTGAGCCTTTGATAATACACATCCCAAGATATGTGCGCAATATACAGACGGAAAGAGATTTATGGAAATAGAAGATTAAGTGTGACTCTGATTGGTATAAAAAGTGGAATCCTTCACCTTCAGTGATGCACTTTGTTCCTGGGATTGTTATGAGAGAGGATTTTACTGCACAAGTCGTTTTACAAGGGGACAAAGCTATTAACTGATGCAAAGTGGACCTTCGAGATTTATAATGTATGTCAGTGACCAAAGGGCAGCCAGTCACAGGGAGAGGAGGGGGGGGGATTATCTGAAAGTAAATAGCTGAACCACCACTCTCTCTCTCTCATCACAGAGCAAAGGTCATCACTCCTCCACATTTTTAATCCCGTTTCCCCTCCAGCACTTCACACTGTTCCTCCCTCCCTGACACATTCCCTCAGACACCCCGTGTTGTCGATGCTGTGTCTCATCACCATCTTTCTCTCAGCTGCTATCTGCGACGTGTCAGACAGACACTCAGGACTCCTGCACCTTGTACTTCATTATTCTTGGATTCCGAGGGGAGGGGCTGCCAGTGAAGCAGAGTAAGGAGCAGGGACTGAAGAGCCGTTCCCCCCCCCCATGGCTTAAGTTGACATATATTTCAAGCTGCACGCATCTCCCTGGAAGTTTCCTCCTCGACGTCCACCTCTCCAGCCGCATCACACACCGCCCTGAGGGTTATCCACAGATACCATAATACTGCTTTTGGGTTTCCCCACCTGACTCCATCAGGTGGATGCTGAGCAGATTGGCTGGGGAACAGGAGGAGGGAAGGGCGAGGGAGAATGAAAGAGAGGAGGACCCAAGGGAGCAAATTGGTTGCGTCTCTGCTCGGGGAACCATTTGCAGTGTCTGCTGCCCAATTTCGGGAGAGACCTGTCAAGGGACTGCAAGAGCTTGACTACGGCTCCCTCGTTAGTCCAATCACTGTCAGGAGAGTTAGGGAGAGATGCAAAAGGAGGCAGGAGGAGAGACGGGGTGAGGAGGAGAGGCGGGGCAGAAGAGTGCGAGTAGCAGCCAATAAGACACGGACTTGTGTTGTTGAAATATCTCAATCATGACAGACACATCTACTTCCCTCCTGTGTTGGGACAACAATTAGCTGTCGTCGTTAAAGAAGAAGAATAAAGACAAAGCGTGAGTTTGTATAAATTATTGATTGGTAAGTAATAGATGCAACTCTGCCTGGGGGATGTATTCATCATTAGAGCACTGATTGAATTGGAACTTCCACCATCGGATTTCTATATGCAAATAGAGCAAAAGAGGCAAAAAAAATATCATAGCCGAAGTTGTGTGTTGCTGCTCAGAAAGATGCTATCCGCATTAAAGTCAGTCAACAGAGAAATAACTGATAAGTGTGTGCTGCAGCGATAAACAGATAATTACACCGAGGGAGCGTGTTGCTTAGTTGCTAAGCTACGCAGGTGCACCATCGCATAAATAAGGCGCTGGAGTGTTAAAGCTATTTCTTGCCGGATGATGATAATTGCTTCTCATTTGGCATTAATGACTCGAGCACTGAGAAGATTCAGGTTCCTATTCAGGTACGATGGGTTCGAGGTGAGTCGTTGCTCCTCTCGGTGCAACCGGCCGTTCTTCCCTCCTGACCACTAAAAGCTCTACGCATGAGCAACCCCTTCAAACCTCCATCTCCCTCCTTTCACGCCAAATCGCCGTGAGCACTCGGGACAACTCTGAGAGCGTCCATCTCCTCTCGCCTCAATTATCTCTTTACCTCTTCACCTGCTCCTCCCTCACTCCCTCACTGCCTCTCCCCCTCTCTCTCTCTGTCAGAGCCTTGTGAGCCGGCGACCCTCTCAGCCCTCTCTATCCAGGCTTATGTTCCACGTGCCCCGAGAGCGGATTACATTCCTGACATCACTGGGCCAGATGTTTATGACCAAAATAAACACAACAACTAGCCTCACCTCCAAGTCAAACAAAGTGTTTGGCCTAAACCCGACACCCCCGTTTCCAATTTATGCATGAGCGGTGTAGAGATTCGCTTCTGTGTAATGATCGCCACTTTCTCTTTCCTCTTCATTTCCATGGTCAAGAGATTAAATTGAGTTGCTTACTCGTGGTTTTCACTTCATTGCGCTGCCCTTAGGTTGTCATTCCTCCTCCTGTAGCTTCTGCTTACAGCCCTCTCCAGTGAGCAGGACTGGAGATCAGATAGCCGATAAGCTGTCCCGCTGTAACGTACACATTAGCATGATTAAATCGCCAATAGCCTGTGCATTTATTAAAAGCCTCTCTGTGCCTGGTGGGAGGTCTCTCCATATCCGGCCGGTGAGTGGAGGAGGAGCAGCACGGGTCACGCATGTGTGCGGCTGCGGCATATCCCTGCCGTGTGTGTGTGCGTCTAAGCCAGACATCACCAAAGGTAGAGGAGTTAATGAGGGTTGCCGGGTATTTCTGACACAGCGCTGGCGTTCTGTGGGGGGGATTTCAGGTGATGAGATGGAGAGAGAGAGAGAGAGTCTGTGGAGAAGCGATAGCCGGGCGGGAAAAAGAGTCAGCGGCCGGTTCGGTGCTGGCAGTGCAACAGGGGAGATTTAGGGCTTAGGAGATTGTTAGACGGGGGCTCAGTTTGTGAACTATGGGCCTGTGTTTTCCGCGGGCAGCTTTGTGTGGACGCCGACTCTTTCCCCAATTTGAACTGCACTCTCAGCAGTTTAAAAGAGCAGGATTAGACACAGGAGTGTGCCTCTCTCTCGTCCGCTGGAGAGCACAAACTGCTTTGTCCTTTAGTGCTGAGGAGAGAGGATTTGGAAGAAATGATCTGTGTTCACTTCACTTTCTCCTCCTCGAGACTGAAAACCCAGCGCTGCATCCTTCCTTCCTTCCTTCCTTCCTTCTGTCACTCCCGTTTGGTGCCTTTTCATTTCCCCTGCTGGATGACTCTGGGCTCATCAGCATGCAGCTCCATGCAGCTGCTCCTCAGCACCCGGCAGGCTGGCAGACAGGCAGGCAGACTTGTCAATAAAGGAGCCACAGTAGCAGGGCACCTCGCTGAGGCCTCCAGCTCTGTCACTGACGTCTCTCTCAGCGGCCTGGGCTCCCTCGTTTAATGAGCACGTAATTGTTGAGCAAGCAGAAGAGAAATTGGGGAACTGAGGAGGTAAAAGGCAGCCATGGGGTTAGAGGTGTAATAGAGAGATAGTGGAGCGAGAGGGGGAATGAGGTGAGGGAGGCACAGGGACGGATTGTTCCAGTGAACAAAGTAAGACACAAAACAGCCAATTTGTCCTAGAATGTGTGTGGTACAGTGAGCATAGAGCGAGGAGAGGGGAGGAAGAACACTGTGTCTGAATCAGAGGGACTGGGGTAATGCGGCTCGGTGGGCGCTGACATTGAGAACAGGCGGTAAAAAGCAGTTTCAAGGACAACATGGAAATATCACGTTCAGTCGCTACAAGGCAGCCGGAGCGGGAGAGCAGCCAGAGAACGGCAGGAAGAAGAACGGGATCAAGGACACGCAGCCATGTTTCCAAAATATCTGACAACATGAAATGATAGCAGGTGACAGATGTACTGCGTGGGAATGCTGGGGAGGTTGACCTCACTGGTGCTGCCAGGGGGTCTGACTTTGATGCTACGGCTACTTTCAACATATTTGGATTCGATGGAACAAATCCACAGCAAACAAAAATGCAAACATTAGTTGTGTTGCCACATTTTTTTCCTTATAATAATTCTGATGCACAATAGGTCATGAAATATATTAATTCATTCTGTTTATTTGGTTTACAAATGAAAAAAGGATTTCTAAATGATACAGGACAAAAACTGTTACGCAGGAAGGAAAGTAGAGGGAAATCAAATATATATGTAGATCATAAAGGTCTAGAGTGAAGAAAAACAGAATGCATTTCATTATATAACCTATAAGGGTATTAAAAACAAAAGATATAAAAAGCTGAATATACTCTGTACAGCCTCACCCAGCAAGTCTGAGTCGTTTCCACGGGAACATTTTCAACCAGTTAACTGTGAGACAGCCAAATCCTTCACATATGCTATAAGCCCTCTGGGGGGGTGATGTTAAAATTCATTTTTATCTCGGGGACCATGTTTCTGAGATCATATAGAATAATGACGAAGACGATTACATTAAAACAAATGTTTCTAACGAGGGTCTACTGAAGTTGACGACGCTCAACTTTACCCTCATCACCATTTGGAAGCAGACGGCAGTTTGATTCTGGCGCCCTGCGTGCGGTGCCGCTCTCCCGTGACCACCCGGGCTGATTCTAAATGAATCGTGGCCCTGATTGCGTTGCTCCCTGCTCAGTTCTCTCTCCCCCTGCAGGCACAGAGCAGCGGAGCACAGACACAACCCACATGTCTGCATTAGCTGCGATGCTGCAGGCGATGCGAGGGAGGCCTGGCTGTACCGCGGGAAAATGATGGATGTAATGAAGATATGCTTATCTGTCATTAAGCCCCGCTCTGCCCTGCCTCAACCTCTCGGCAGACGGGGGGGATTTCAATCAGACTGGTGAAGAATATAACTCTGGTGAGACATTCTGAGGGCAACAGCTAATCAGTCATGTCTCTATGGAGGAGAGAGACTTCACAGCAGGAGCATCTATCTCTATGCTGTTCTACTATGCTCAGCTAGTTCTCAAGCGTTTGACCTTGTTCTCCCACCTCCTGTGTCTTTCCATACTTGTAACTTCTGCAGGAGATAAGAACAATCCAAAACCAGCATGATTACAGGGACTACTGACAAATTCCAGCGCCCCTTGCGTGACTAGGCCGCAATCTCAATCTGTCTGTCAGCTCCCAGCGCCTCAATAATAGCACAGTGGCACTAAAGAGGCTCCTGAAACATTAGGACGGGATGTGATGAGCACGGAAGGGAGCGGTTGGAGGGTAGGTGGGGAATGGAGGGGGTGGAGTCCAGTGGAGGCGGCCCGCTGCTCAGAAGGCTCTATAATTAGCTGCGGAAGATCAAATGACTTTTAATGGGTTTGTCTGAAAACAGCTATTTCAGATTTGCGCTCGGAGCGAATATCATATCTCATCAAACTAATGGAATTCTCTGGAGGGCTTGATTGGTTTTTATCTCAGATCAAAATGGCTGATAGAGGTGCTCAGCTGCAGCATTTACGAGCTGCAGCTTGTGATGAATAAAGTGCACTTTCAGGGCAACATTATGCAAAATGGAGACGGTTGTAACAAAAGATTTACATATGAAGCCAAATGACACGAGTCCTTCAGCTTCAGAATCCGTGGTTGAATGCACAATCGCTGTTTCCATACACGTCATTTCCCATGAATGTTTGAATAAGAATGGAATTATAATAAAGAAACATCTACTAGCCATTAGTTAGAGGATAAATAAACGGCCTCTACAAGGATAACATCAGGGTCGTAGATCAGGCACAACGAGGGCTGGTGCAGAATGCTCTATTTGCCTCTGACTGTACTTAAGAAGGCAGTAAAACACACAATAACACACACAATGACACAGAAGGACACACTTGGGGATCTGTACAGTGCAGAAACCTCATATGCAGGCCTGTTGGGGGTTTTAAAATGATATTCATATGTGCCTGTAATCAGGGGGAAACTGGTCTCGTGTCAGTTTCGGACAAAAAAAGCCAAAATGCCTGTTGAGTTTAGGTCAGACTCAGCTGCTGTACCTGCTCTCTGTGAAATTATATATTCACTCTATGTGTGTATATATATATTTATGTGTGTCCCTTATTTCCCATGGCGCCCTGATAGCATTCAAGCTACATTCATTTCCCCCCTCTCCGTCATTTTCTATTTTGGACGCTGGAAACGATGTCCAGTGAACTCCAGCCAGGTTGTGACGGTCATTCACTTAAATTATACATCACACAAGCCTCCTTCTCTTTATTGCCTCTGTGGGAGCAGGGAGGGGATGTGCAGGCTTTAGCTCTTCACCATGCATGAACACCTCACATTGAATTAATTACAGACTTTGAAGGTAGAAGCTTAAACATAAGTATAGTGGGGGAAACTCTGAAGGAAATTATCTATTGCCTCAAAGGACTGAGGTGGATGGGGCTTCTCTCCCTTCTGAGGTGAAATCTCCTCCTTGTCCTGAGAGGACCATCCGACGGAGCTATTTGTCCTTGGCCACCTTCTCCTTGAGAAAGTGCTGTATCAGACCGGCTGCTAACAGGGCCATCGCCCAGCCGAGGCAGAGGAGGCAGAGGCAGCAGTACAGGCCTCTCTCTGGGGGTATACAGTTACACTGCACTGCTTCTATCTCTTACCCAACTGACATTTTCCTCTTACCCCAGAGGAGAGAAAAAGGGAGAAACAGGATGGAGTCCGATGTGCCAGGGTGGAGGATACCATTTCCACTAAGAGCACCAGATACAGGGAGAAGAGATACGATAGAAGCTTGGGAAGCAGGAAGAAGGACAGGGAGGGGGGGAAGGGGGCAGGATCTAATATGTTGTGTGTTATTTGGCAATAATATGATGCAGATTTGACATGAAAAACACAAATTGTTTAAGATGCTTGTGTAAAATAAACCCATAATCGACATGACTGGAAATTCTACTTCTAATTAGAGCATGACTGATTCATCAGTTAGCCAATAGAAATTTGCCGATTTGGTCCTTTCACAGAACTTGATGTCTGTGTTTATTGCCAATATGAAAATGTATTTTACAGAATCAAAATGCAGAAGAGATGTGCATTTACATTTGAAGTACAATCTTTATTTTCTTAGACTATGTTCTATGTAATTGGTATTTATAGTAAAGTTTATAGTTAAACTGTAAAATATCATGAATCAATTAAATTTGTGTTGATAAAAACCTCTTAGGAATCATTTCAGTTTAAATTATTCATATCTCAGAATATGAGATGTTTTACTCAGCATCGGCCCCTATAACTCAATGTTGGTCCGGCTATATTATATCATATCATAAATCTTAAGCAGTCGGCTGAATATTCTGTGAGTGTAGCAGCTGTCAGTCATTCAGGCGTCTTATCAGAGTAAGAGCAACAAGTGCAATGTGGCAATCAGTGTTCAGACTGGGTCCTGCAGATAAGTTCAGAGAACAACCTGTTCCTACTGAGAAATCACAACATCTGAGAACACAGAGCGTCCTCCATCGTGTCTTAAAACACGGGATGACACAGAAAATAAAACATCCAGAGAACTCAAGGACAGAGGCATGATGCTCTAAGAGAGACAAATAAACACACAAACAGACCCACACCCCAAAGAAAAGACACATCAATTATAACTGAAGTTTGGGAAGCTGGGTCTGATTTGGCTCCTCTTTATTTTGGCAAGAAAAACCAAATCCAGTGAAAATAATTTCAATCACACAGGGAGAACAGAATACAGCTCCTGAGTCATTTCTGCTCTTTTATTTTCTGGTGCAGCACAAACAGTGGGAAGCGTCGCCTGGCACACAGTTAACTGGCTCTTTGATTCTTAGCTGCCTGCCTCCATTTTATTCCAGGCTACAAGAAAAAAAAGGAGACAAATCAATGTGTGTGTGTCTGCAAATGACTCAGTGATGTTACAACACCGGGAGACACACAAGTGAGGAAGACAAGGTGGGGACGGCGGGCTACGTCTTCATACAGACGGGGACAGACGGGGACGGACTGGAAAGACGTACGAGGCCATAGGCAGAGATACGAGAGCACTATAACTCATAGATAGCACACCGGATATTTTATTCATGGGAAGAAAAACCCAAGCAGCGAGAGTGACTCACAGAAGAGCTACAGGGACAAACACACACACACACACACACACACAGTGAGGAGGGGGTGACAGGGTTTAACCCACCTACGTTCACTTCCTTCTCAATCTCAAACAGAAAGTACATTAAAAAATAAAGTCTGAAACAGCTAGGCCCCGTTCTCTGGGATTACAGGGGATGTTTTTGTCTCCTGAACTTCACTGCAATCACAGGAAGAGAGCCGCTCGACGCACAATGCAGCGAAGCCATTTGCACTTCGGGCTATGCATTCCTGAGCACTCTGGCATATAAACCGACAAAAGGAATTCGCGTGGAGCCCGGGTTGTTGTCGTAAAGGAATACCACATTCTAAACTGTGGTCTGGTGGCGTTCACCTTTTCAGCTGCAGGTCTTTGAGGAGGACGGGCAGATTGGCCTACATGTGGCGGGAGGCAGTGATGAGTGTGTCGACTTGAACCCACTCACATCGCACCGATATCCTGCCACCCAGGATCTCTCACGGACTAAATATCTGATGAGACGAGCTGTAACAGGATTATGCACACACGCACAACTTAGAACGCAGATACACAAACATGCATTTCCAATTGCACACACAAAAAAAGAGAGCTAGAGGAGGCCACAGCGCTCATTTGGGATAGTGAGAGCGCACGCAGAGCCTGGGAGACAAAGCCAGGCGTCAGGAGAACAAGCCTCGTCTGATGAGGCCTCTCTATTTAAATCCCCGGGATGAGCTGAGAGAGTGACTGTTTATGGAATCGCTCCAGGAGACGTGCGCAGTTCTCGGGGAGGAAGAAACAGCCGCTGCAGTGAAAGGGAAGACGGAGAGAGACACAGCACGGAGGCTGAGAGTCGTGGAGCGGCAGGAAGGAATCTTTGAGGAAATGAAATGGGGCTTGGATTCAATCAGGCATCCGTTTCCTTCTGTTCGTCAGAGAGCACGGATCAGAGCTCAACGTCGAGCACACAACACCGATACTACACACAGGTGACTCACTGTGTGTGTGCTGTGCCACTTTGAAGTCAGGTTGCCTCGGCAGGGCGTGAAAACGAGGGTTTGACTGAGTCGGAGGGCGAGTGCGAGCAGCAGCAGGAGGGAGAGTAAGGCTCTGGGATTAGAACCTTTCCCTTCGCAGATCCACGAGCACCCAGTGTTTCTTGTCGCTAAGAGGATTCACGGGGATATGGGGCTGTCCCTACAATTGAAAAGCAAGGTTTTAGGCGCTAATCTACGACTTCAAAGGGCGAGCGAGGCCGTCACTTTGATTGACACGACCGAACGTGGAGGTCAAAGAGGTCATCTTCACAGCCTTGACGAGAGAGAGAGAAGCTTTGCCTCTGCACCACCTCCCACAGCAATGAACTGAAAGATCCTTATCAAACCCAAGTGCTACTGATTGTTGTTGTGTATTTTTTTTTCCAGGCATGAATTGTTGCCAGCAGTCTGCCATCGCCCCCGTCTCTGCTCCATATCTTGATCACCTCTGTATGGTTACAGCACCCCCGCCTTGTCCTGGCTATTCAGGACCACACAAAAGGAACTCGGAGGGAATCATTCACCCCGGCTAACGGTCGGCTCCACAGCACCCGCCCTGACAATCACAGCCAGCTATAGGCCCATTCGTTCACAAGCAATTGTTCATTATCGCCTCATATCCAGAGCGAATACACACACACACACACACACACACACACACACACACACACACACACACACACACACACACCACACACACACACACACACACACACACACACACACACACACACACACACACACACACACACACACACACACACACACACACACACACACACACACTGAAGCACATAGGAGCAGACCGTTATTACCAGTGGCTGCCTACAAGTACGCAGAGCCCGAGCAGGCACAGACTTTGAATGATAAGAGGAGAAATGCTGCTGCAAGACGACTGCAACCGAGGAGCAATGAGCACAGCACCACAGACATCTCTCTGGGATGCACTGAACAGAATTCTCTCACACTTCTTCTCCTGTGGTTTGGATCGGCTTGTCCATTCCACTGGAGCCACTGGTACACGTGCAGACTCTATAAAACCAAAGTCACTCCTCCAGCACGAGTTCAGTTTTTTATCTACTTCCACACAAGCTCAAATCACATGATGTGTTTGAGGTAAAAAGTCAAGTGGAAGGAAAACACCAATATTTTGAAATTGTATGACCTACACAAAAATGTGATGTTGTGTAACACCGTGATTTCCACATAGTGTGTCACGGCCTTGATAATAAAATGTTCCGAATGTATTAACTGTTCCACATATCTGGTTTTTCCATTAATCCCACTGGGACTCTGTGGCTGTAGCCTGCTCTCTTCTTCTACAGTCGCTCCAGAGAAGGATGCAGCCGCTCAGCTAGGAAGCGAGTGAACGAGAGAGGGAAAGAAAACCATGTTACAAAAAGGAGGTACGGAATTAAAAGGGCGAGAATAAGAGTGCAAAGAGGGCACAGCCTTTTCTGAAGCCAGTGCAGTGACTCCAAGATGCTGAGATGAGGGAGACACAGCTGAAGAAACAAAAGGTCACAATCTGGCACTCTCACAGGTATCTGACAAAACAAAGCCGTTTACACAGCTGAAGTAGCTGGCTAAGCCCAAACGCTCACAAAAGGAAGAAACTGGGAAACAAGACCTCGACCACCACATCGCACACAGAGAGAGCCGAGGAGCGAGGGACAGGCCGAACGAGGGGGAATAAACCATCCCTGAGAGGCGGAGAGAGAGAGCGTCTCCGTGGAGCTCAACGCCGGGTCGTAAATTCAGGCTCAAGGTCCAGGGGCAGTGAGTGCAGTCAGCGTAGCACCCTCTACCTCGGCTGAGCGTCCACAGGCTCACCAGCCGGGCACAGACAGCACAGACCAACGGCTTCACTGACAACAGCCGTCCACAGCAGGCAGGTGTGTTTGGGCAGCGCAGGCCTGACAAGGTCCAAACAATGAGAGTCACACAAGAAAGGGCAGCGACGTTTCAACAGAGACGGATATTTTGATGTTTAACTTCCTCAATTGACACTGGATTAGTAATATTTGACTATGGTTAACTAGGAATGCAACCTGAGGAGTCATGCGTGATAAGATCTCTCCGGGGCAGTTTGCTTTCCTCTGTTCTCTCTCCAACTGAAAGGTGTTCACTGTTTGTTTTACCCACAGGTGAATGTTCAGGTCTGTTTGTTATCACTCCAGCAGTGAGTCTCAGGTTTCCTGTCAACAGCGGTGTGCGTTCAGGGCCCAATGAGGCAGGCATTAAAAAACTGAAATCTGAAAATCCATATTCTATCCACACCGTGTTATAGCGCAAATAACAATGCTGTATAAAACAACCTCGTGCTTCAGGACAACCATTGATTAAACCCCCAGGAATCCTCGAAAGTAGCCGGCGTTCACATCTCCATTTAATCTGGGTGACTGATCAGAAAATGCATTGATTTCACCCATTAATCATCTCAGGAGAGTCTGTGTGATATCGATCAGCAGGTCCGTGCAGCCAGGAGACGAGACTGAGGAGACAATCATCACAGAGGGGATCGGCCTTTGTGGAGAGAGAGAGAGAGCAGCTGCATAGATTTTGTTGGGGACATAATAACCATTATTCCCCCCCACATAATGTCAGCCAATACCGGATCAAAATGGCCGAGGATTTTTTGTCGCAACGGGGGGGACAGGGAGGAGCAGCCCCCCCCCCGATAACCACTTTGGACAACACACAGTCGTTCCAGGAGATATCTTGTTAAAATGTTTTGTCATGGGTTCCTTTCAACAGTGAGCAGGAACGCTGGTGTTTGCCCTCTGAGGGTCTGTGTGTTTGTGTGTGTGTGTGTGTGTGTGTGGTGGTGTTGGGGGGGGTCTTCGCTGGGCCTGTTTGCTCTGTTATTGGGTGCATTGTCGTCCGATGACACACACGTCTGACACTGCAGGCGTTGGGTGTACGGGGACAATGACTGGTGATCCACTGGGAAAATAGGATACTCAGGAAGTGTGTGCACATGTGTGGGTGGGTGTGTTTGCACAGGAACAGCCACATTCGGCCTAGCAAATGGGACTCACAAGTGCAGTGTGTTGGTGCTTTTAATATCAAAACAAGACAACAAACTGGTGAATGCATGACATTAAGAGAGGCCATACAGTGCCGTAAAGCTGGAAACTGAATAACAAAGTACACAATCTCCTCCTGCAGGGCTGTTCACACACAGGCGTGTTGTCAGAGGTCCATGTGTGTGTCCCCACGGGCCTGACCAAGCACCAGTTGTCTTTCATGTGATCTCTGCTGCAGTAAACCCCTGCAGCTATAATCCTGTTACAGAACCTTCCTGGGTCACAACTCAACAATCAACACAATCAACACACTGCTGCAGGAATCAGGTGGACACACAACTTGAAATCAGGATTTAATGTTGAACCTGCCACGAAGAAATCTACTTCCAGGCCTCGAAACTGTGTAAAATAAGTGTCTAAATATGGATTAAATACCGATACTTATGTTTGGATCATGGGTGGGGGGTCTTATCACAGCCTGTTCAATATAAGTCCCAGTAACACAACACCACACAACACAACACAGATGTGATTTAATAGTGTTTTTCAGCAGAATGGAGCCGCACACGCCTGCTGTGGTATACGGTGACAAATAAAGGCTCTTAAAGAATCGAGCAAACACCGGTTCATCGACCGAACCGACGATTAATCGGGGAAACGAGCGGATCACGTACCTCGATGTATCCGGCCAGCGCTGGCACCACGATGCCCAGAAAGAGGACCGATATGGCGGGGACTGAACCCATCTTCCAGGATCTGCGGCGGTGCTACGGTGAAGAACTCGTATCCTCTGAGCGCGTGTGTGTCCCGGAGAAGAAGGAGGAGAGATCCCGGTCCGTGGTGGGTGAGTCCCGGGCAGCGGGACGCGTCCTGCTCCGCTTGTTTTGTTACCGGAGCTCGACTCAAAATGTTGGAGGTCGCACTGAGACTCGTCTCCTCTGGAAATGTGAAGCCACACTGAGCTGTGTGGTGGCGGGGAGCTGAGTGTCTGCTGCCCCCTCCCTCTGGATCTCTGCTGCCCCCTCCTCCCGGTTCTCTACTGCCTCCTCCCGGTTCTCTACTGCCCCCTCTTCCCGGTTCTCTGCTGCCCCCTCCCGGTATCTAATTTTTAGGTTAGATTAGATTCAACTTTATTGTCATTGCACAGTACAAGTACTTATACAACGAAATGCAGTTTAGCATCTAACCAGAAGTGAAAAAAAGGCAGTAAAGTGCAGAGTATTGTGCGTATTTAAAGTGGAATGTAAATAAATGGATATGTACAGTAAAAAAATTAAGAGAATAGTACAGTATTAACAGGTATTGTATGATATAAGAACTATGAGCAAGATAAATATATAAAAATATATAAATATGAATATACTATAGGCGAGATAATACAGTAATAAAAAAAGTAATATAAAATGCAAATAATGCCCCCTGCTGCTCTCTACTGCCCCCTCTCGGTCTGTGCTTCTCATGGATGGGCAGTATTTATGATTCATGTAACTGAATTCCAAAATAATAACACAAATAGCTTTTACTGATTTCTCATTATTTGCTTATGACCATTTCATACTGTTTGCCCTTTTTAAAACTTGTAAAGCACCATGTGATATAGGGTTTATTATAATTAGCTTATCATCATTATGCAAGGTGCGTGGAAATTAAGCATAAATTCTGTAATTTGTGCATTCACGAAAAACAGACGAACAACCTATATCTATGAAGTGCAGTATTACCGACAGCAGAGAACAGGAATATCAACATGTACATAGAAGAGTGAAGAATGAACTTGTTAAGGTGAAAGTGGAACAGTGTTTTTAAACAAAAGCCTCTTACAGGTCAATCATCTCTGGTCTTTTACACCTTGATGGAATTAAACATTTCATGGGAAACACAAATGATCCAATATGAGGAATTCTCTGTGTTTCGAAAGTGTCTGACAAATACAAATGTCTTCATTCAGTTGGTAATATTAAGAGACAGACACACTAACACACAAACACACAGCAACACGCACAAACTCACACAAATTGGCCTTTCATGATTGGATTATTTTGCCCCCCAACTCATTTTTCCTCATCCTAGATGTCATTAGTGTTTCTCTCTTGTGGCTTATTGAAAAGAAAAGAAAAGAAAAGAAACATCATGTAAATTGAGTGTCTGCTGCAGGCAAGACATTCAGAGCAGTTATTAATTTCCAAAGCATCAGTCGACAGATGGGTTGGAATGAATGAATAGAATGAATTTGCACACGTTGAGTGTAATCTTGGGACGTGTAAGATTGATTCAGTTTTAGTTACCGAGGTAACAGACGTCCAGGTGGAGCAGGTCACACAGTGGAGCAACTATTCCTGGATTTATCAGCTCATCAGAAACAATCTCTGTCTCTTTCTGACTGCATTTTAAATTTTCTATATGAAGTCTTTATAACCAACAACTGTATAACAGATTTCCGTTAGTTTATAGGAGGAGAGTTGTTGACGTTTCTTACAGATGTACAGACTGTGTCATTACTGGTGGAATCACTGACACTGGGACGTCAGGTATTTTCCAAATAAAGATCCACTTGTTGTCTGAAGATGTTTTTACTGATTGTGTCGTTGTGTAATTTTAAATGTGAGTCATTTTCAATGATTTCTCCGACCATCTTCAATAGAGGTTAAAGAAAAGGCTCCTCCAACATTCTTATGTTCCCTAATTATTATTAATCTTTATTAAACAGACACAAAACATCTTTCTTTTGTCTCCTGTATATATTTACTTTGTTTAGAATGCACTTTTTACAGTTGACTTTGCTGTATCCTTATAAAGTATTCACCGGAAGTGTGACTATGACCTCACGTCTGCATAGATGCCACTTGACCACTGGAGGCAGAAGAGAGTCTTGATCATAAGTAGTGTGTTCACTGCCTCCTAGTGGTCATATTGTAGCATTACACTCGATTAAGCAGCTTTAGTGCAGACATGAAAAAATACTGCTTCAAAAAAAATCACAGACCATGAATCACAAAATATTATTTATTTACACAAATACTGCAACAATATCACATTTTGTTGATTTGTTCACTAAATATTCAGTGGCGCAAGCTTTTCATATATGATAAATTGTATTTGAAGAATTTCATATAATAGTAAACTCAAATTTGTGCGCCTTAAATATATTGTATATATATTTATTAAGCTATATTAATAAAACAGAGTATGACGTTATCAACATCTTGAAATTCTTATTAGAGGAATAAAAAAATTGATTGGATGAGAGGTTTAATTCCATTGGACGACTCGGACGAAGGATTTTTCTGATTGGCTGTGACTGCAATGACATAAAACTGCTCAGTAACTTGCAGTTGTAACATTTCCAACGATTTTACGGGGAAATCTAACATTCAGACATTTTATAAAATGTCAACGAGCGCACGAGCTGTGTTGGATATTTAATAATAATAATAATAAAAAAACTAGAAGCTATTTCTGCTCCTCGAAGTCAATGAGCACCAATCGGAGGCCACGCTCCTCCGTGTTGCCTGGCAGATTATGGTAATATATGCAATGCGGCCATCTCTGCAGCTACCAACTCTGAGGTAAGAACAACTTGTACGTTTTCCACCAAATGTAAGAAAAGCGGGGATTCCTCCACGGCCGCCGCCGCATCCCCGCTTCTCCGGACTATTACCGCGGATACACGTCAAATGTTCGCGGTGTTTTCGACGGATTCTGGCCCGTTTCGAATCGTAATTTCCCCGTCGCGTCTCCTCGGATGCGGCTGCTGTTGGTAGTTCCACCCAAAATGGAGCCGGGTCTTCCTTGTTCTCGGCAGCTCCGGCAGGGCTGGGCCCAACTCGAAGCGGGGGACGGGTGGGTCTCCGCAAACAGTTATCCGCCCGAAAGGCACCCCAGTCGGGGATGACAGCCTGCACTCCACGTCCCGGGGCCCGACAAGCTTTAAATGTCCGCCCGGTCGCCGTCACATCGGGACTATTTAGCCGTGGAGCTAACGTCGCGGCGCAGCGAATGCCCGGGTTTCTGCGGCGCTGCTTTTTGTGGTATGGTCCGGTTGGGACTGCGAACCTGCAGGGTTAAAATAGGGGGGGATCGGATTTGTTATTGATTATACCAAGTGGGTTTCTGAACGGGTTCGGGGTCTCTCGCCTCTTCCCCGGAGCTTCTGTGGCGACATGCGGTTGTTTTTCAGGAACATTATCCCATCTCACGCGGCCTCGGGAAGCTTCGTCCCCCCGCGGAGAGGCTCCGTGCGGCCGCTCTGCGTGCAGCGGGGACACGCTGCTTTATTTTGGCTCCTGGAGACTCGAGCCTCTGCCTCAGCTGCCACACGGGTTTGAATCCCGGGGTCTCTCAGCTCAGATTGACCTCAGGCTGCAGCTTCTCCCCAAACACACAAGTCCAGCTGATGAATACTCTGATAACAGCTGTGACAATAAAGAAACCCACTGACATGTGCACGTCTCCTCTACAGTGTCACCTTTGACCCTGTCAGCCCCACTGTCACTCAATGCATTGTTATTAATCATAATCTGACACCTACTTATTACTCTCTGATTCCTATTTTGACTCATGCTGCTGCAATATATTGCAAAGTTCTAATAACACCTCATTTATCTTATCCCATCTCATCTCAATCACCCACATCATCTTGTCCTTGTGCACTACAGGCCTCCGCCGGCTGTCTCAGGAGGGAAGTGAGCTGCCATGGAGACCAAGCAGGAGCCCTCCGCTGTGTGGAGTCAGGCGCCGAGCAGCGATTCAGAGAACGCCACACAGGTCTGCACGGCCTCCCCACTGACACCTCTGAAGGGATGTGGGATGTGGGGAGAGGGTGGTCGCACATTTGCTGCATCAATGAGGATTTTCAACTTCTCAGATTTATTTATAATAATAATAATACGCTTTATTTATAGGAGCCTTTCACAGCACCCAAGGTCACCTTACGAGGCAGAGACACAAACAACAATCTAACAAAAAGATCAATATGATATAACAGTGAATAAAACATTATGTAGGTTTGCCAAATGGAAAACAATCAGACTGAATATGCCAGTAGAGCGGCTGAAGGTCAGGATTTTATGGTGGTCTGATTTTATGGTGGTCTTTTTTATATACACTCACATACTGGACTAGAAAACCCACTTCTTCATCTGCTGAACATTCACCATCTACTTTTATAACTTCAGATAATAGAATAGAGTGAGGTTTTCCATGTAGTGGTTTTCCTTAACCTCCAAAAGGAAGTGGACAGATTGTATGGCCCCCACTAAGCCCTGATCTCAGTGTGATAGGAGTCCGTTCGGGTTCATGTGAAGAGACGGATACAGACTTAATCCACTGTGGCAGCGTCTCCTAGTTACCTGCAGCAGCCTACTCGTGTTTTTAGGAGAACTGCTGCTGGGCGGTGACACCTAATACTGAGATGATGTAGTTTAATTAGTTTTGCCCACTTAATACTAAATTAAAAGTGTTCTTGACTTTATTTTCAAAAAGCTTTACCTTTAGTTCCTTAAATGTTTGCACAAAACTCTACATTTAGTACCTTTCTAAATAAGAACTAGCAGTTTATTCATGTGTGCTGAGTCCCAGTCAGAGGGTGCACTAGTGCTGCAGGTGGTTCAAACCCTTTTCTGAGACCTGTGCTCGTGGGTTCCAGGTGCATTTCGAAGGCAGCACCGTGGCCCAGATAGTTTACAGCGGAGACCAGGCGGACCAGGGGCAGCAGCAGGTGGTTTACACAGCGGATGGGAACTCCTTCGCCTCTGTGGAGTCGGCAGAACACACGCTGGTCTACATACACCCTGCAGACGGCACTCAGGTAAGACTGGGCTGGAGATGTTCTGCTGAAATCCCCCAAAAACAGCTTTGACCTTTGGATTTACATCAAATAAGACGAAAAATTTACAACATGCATGATTTCCTCACACCGTTGTCGTACCTTTTTGTTTCAGGCTGTATTTGCTGATCAGCCACAGGTGGCTTACATTCAGCAGGATGGTACGACCCAGCAGGTTGGTGTTCACCAGGCACTGTCTCGTTGTAAGCTCGCTGTGTGACGCATTGTTTCTACAGAACCATAACGTAGCTGACTTCCATCTGTAGGTCACGGTCTTGCTGCCCAGTGGACAGAACATGAACACTGCCAATCTGCACGTTCTCAGTAATGTAGCAGACGCCCCACAAGCTATCCTGGAGACTGTGTCGCAGGTGAAGAAAAACATTTTTATTCAGCTTTTGTTTTACCTGCTCAGAAGTATATTTGTGTAAAACTGTCTAAGAATACATTTATACCTTTTATTTTTTGGCCCAACCGGAAGAGAACTTGTGTTACGTAGAACAACAGACTGACAATTATCTCTGATATGATCAAACACACAGGAACAGCTGACTGTGTCAAACTCACTCACCTCCATGGCGGACATGGCGGAGCCCCCCTCCAGCCCCCTCGGGGCTACGGACTCCACAGATGATTCTGAAGAGGAAGAGGAAGAGGAGTCTGAGATTGACGAGTGGGAACCTTGTCAGCCTCAATCATTTAACCCTCACAATCTCTGTGAGTGACGGCCTCATCAGTGAAATCAGGCTTCTCTCGTCTGTCTCTGTCAAGTGTCTGTCACTCAAGTAGATAAGACGAGGAATTTTTTATTAATAACATGTATTAATATTGCTTTCGTAGCCGTTTAGTTACAACAATAACACAAAGTAGGCCCTATCAATGATGAATGGGGCATTTTTCCAACATTTTCTGCAGAGCTTTTGTTCTAGATCCTAGAGACAATTATATTCCATTCAGATTTTCAGGGCTCAACAGTTAAACCTCATCAGCTTTGTATTGTGGTGATTCTGACTTTCCCATTCTTGTGGCTCCTCAGGGTGCGAGGAGTGTAACAACGCCAACGTCTCCGTCTGTCTGAAACACGGTCCGCTGCACCCCATCCCCAGCCGGCCGGTGGTGTCCAAGGCCCGGGCCAGTCTGCCTCTGGTCCTCTACATGGATCGCTTCCTGGGCGGGGTCTTCTCCAAGAGACACATCCCAAAGCGCACCCAGTTCGGCCCCGTGGAAGGACCCCTGGTTCCTCAGAGCGAACTGCAGGACCACTACCTCCACCTGAAAGTAAATAAGTTAAACCATTAGTTGTGACATTTTTATTTTGGCTTTCAGCCGCACGGTGTTAAACGTTCAAATAATAATATCCTACGTAGCCTTAAGTGTTTTTATTGGGTAGATGAACCTTTTGGCCACAGGAAGTTAAAACCTGAAACTTTAAAATCTGAAGTGACTTCACATGAATCACTGGTAGTTTTATTTTGGCTTGGAATCAAGTAATCACAGGGTTTTGATACTGTCGCTCTACAGCCAGAAGAAAAAATCAACACTTTATAGCGTCCTAGCAAAGGAACAACATTTTTTGATTTGAAATGTTTTATAAGTTTGATTTGTTTATGGAAACCAGAACCTTTTGTGTGTGGACTCATCTAATACCTTCCTGCTTGCTGTAGCTGTGTGTGCTGGATGCAGACAAAGACCAACTCAAGGCCAGCGACATGTGGTTGGACCTGTCTGATGAGGACAGCTGTAACTGGATGATGTTTGTGAGACCTGCTTTGAACCATCTGGAGCAGAATCTGGTGGCTTATCAGTACGGCTCAGAGATATTTTACACGACAATCAAAAACATCCGGCCCAAACAAGAGCTCAAGGTCAGTCCTGTGTAAAGAGCTGGATATTTGGCTGGTGGAGAAAAACTAGAACTTATAGAAGAATGACTCCTAATCACTGAAGTTTGTTTATTCTGCAGGTGTGGTACGCAGCATCGTATGCAGAGTTTGTTCATCATAAGATCCACGACGTGACGGAAGAAGAGAGAAAAGGTCAGTCTACACTCTGTGTCAGCTGCTTATCATCACACATGTCTCGTTACAAACTATTATAAGAGTCTGGTCCTCACTCTCTGTTGTTTCTTCAGTCCTGCACGAGCAAGAGAAGAACTGGCCGTGCTACGAGTGTAACTGTCGCTTTGTGAGCTCCGAACAGCTGCAGCAACATCTCAACATGCACGACGACAAGTTTAACGCTGCTACAAGGTAACACTTCACTTTCTTATTCTCACGTTAGTTGTTATTGCGCTACAGCTTTTACGACTTCTTCACTGTCTTTGCTCTGTCAGATCCAAAAGCCGAGGTAGAGGAAGAAGCAGGAAGAGGTTTGGGACAGGAAGAAGACCAGGGGCGGCCGCCGAAGTTCATACGCCTGGATCCACCAGTAGAGACTGGTGAGGACAAGACAACAGTAAGAGTCACATTAATACTTCCAGTGTTGATTATTGATTCATTCATTTGTTTAGAGAAGTTCTGATCAACATTTAAAGCTAGCGTCTATCTGAAAAGTTCACCAGCAGATTAATTTATTAAATGTTAACAGAAAAAGATGCTCACCAGGATTATCCCAAATAATGCATCGTAAATTAAATGAGCTTTAAAGCTACATTTAAAACAATCTAAATTTCCGCTCTAATCAGGAGATGCTGGAGCTGACGGAGAAGCAGCCGCTGGAGGAGCATGAGGAGGGAGCTCAGAACGGGCTGAAGGTGGTGGAGCTGGAGCTGGAGACTGAGGACGGGACGGAGCTGGAGGATCAGCTCATACCTCCATCAGAGGAACCGGTCACAGAATCCATCATCCCACCCTCCATCCCGGAGCTGCCTGTGACACTGAAGGAGGACCCGGCCCAGCACAGCCAATCAGAGGGCCACCTCACGTCTCAGGATATGCGCCGCGCCAAGAGGATACGGGTAAGATGGGAGACTCTGTGTTTTAGATTCAGTCTGTTAGAGTCAGCGTGGCTGTGATTTGCCTTAAAACCGTGTGTCTCTCTCCCTCAATGCGTGGCTCCTTCAAAGATGGATGTGCAGGTAGGTGGGACGGGGAGGAGGCCAGAAAAACACCAAGTTCCAAGATTCCCTCTGTCATTTTTCCATGGTGTCAATGTTCATGCGACATTTCAGGATATTCCCCCGTCCTGCACACTCCATCGCATCAACCCGCCTCCTCCCGTGTCTCTGCAGATCCATGTCAGGAAACACAGTTGGAGGTTTTCTCTTAGCAGTTCCTCTCTCTCTCTCTCGTTTCAGAATGCAGCCCTGCAGCACCTGTTCATCAGGAAAAGCTTCCGTCCCTTCAAATGCACACACTGTGGCAAGGCCTTCCGGGACAAAGACAAGCTGGATCAGCACCTGCGGGTCCACGGCCGCGACGCCTACACCTTCACCTGCCACATCTGCAGCAAGAGCTTCATGAGCGACTCGGCCCTGGAGGACCACCTGCTGGTGCACACGGAGAACCGATCCTACGCCTGTCTCCTGTGCCAGGACACCTTTGAAAAGCTGGACCTGCTCAAAGACCACATAGGGGTGCATGCTGTGGACGGGTGCTACACCTGTCCCTCCTGCAAGAAGAAGTTCACTGACTTCATCCAGGTTAGTAAATGTTTGTGTATTGGCATCGGCCCCAAAAATCAGTATCGGTGAGGTTCTAGTTTTGTTAAATATAAAGAAGTGAATTGTGAATTGTTTGAGCTGTTAAAAAAACATGTAATTAAAAAAAAAGTGTTCATTTTTAATCACCGAAAAGGAAAAACCTATGTGTGTTCTCTTGACTGAAGCAACAGATCTTGTTAAAGTCTGGTTTGAAGTTATACAAATTGTTCTGGTCTTCAGGTGAAGAAGCATATCCGCTGCTTCCATTCAGAGAAGATCTTCCAGTGCCCTCACTGCGACAAGGCCTTCTGCCGGCCGGACAAGCTGCGCCTGCACATGCTGCGCCACTCGGACCGCAAAGACTTCCTGTGCTCGACATGCGGCAAACAATTCAAGGTAAGATGAGGGTTGAAAACCCTGAGAGGCGACGTCTTGGTGCGTGGATCCATGAGCTCTTACCCGTAACCCTCCTGTGACCTTCAGAGGAAAGATAAGCTGCGGGAGCACATGCAGCGAATGCATAACCCGGACCGAGAGGCCAAGAAGGCGGATCGGATCCTCCGCTCCAAGACCCTGAAGCTGAAGGTGCCCAACTCGGACTTCGAGAGCTTCATGTTCAAATGCAGAGTTTGCATGATGGGATTCAGACGCAGAGGAATGCTGGTGAGCAACAAGTCACAGAGCTGATCTTTTTGTTTTTTATATATTTCCAGTGCACGTTTCACAGCTTCATCTTTCTGGTTTCAGGTTAATCATTTGTCCAAGCGTCATCCTGAGATGCGGATCGATGACGTGCCGGAGTTAACGCTGCCAATCATCAAACCCAACAGAGATTACTTCTGCCAGTATTGTGACAAGGTTTGTTTTTACAATACAAGTGTTGACATCTTCACCTGAATCAGATCAGAGGAGACCAGTCTTCATTATGATATGGATAGGTCTCTGTAATGAGCTGATCTCTGTGCAGGTCTATAAGAGTGCCAGTAAGAGGAAAGCCCACATACTGAAGAACCACCCGGGGTCAGAGCTGCCTCCCAGCATCCGTAAGCTGCGACCAGCTGCTCCCCGGGGAACCGGACCCGATGCTGAGCACCCACACGCAGCTGACCGGCACCATCGCCACCGCACCGGTCTGCTGCCCACACTGCGCCAAGCAGTACAGCAGCAAGGTCTGTAATGAAACTGAGCAGAAGAAGTTCTATCCCAGTGAAAATCTTCAATGTACCATTCAACATCATTCAACGACAGACCTGACCGATGACTTTCTGTGTGTTCGTGTCTCAGACTAAGATGGTTCAGCACATCAGGAAGAAACATCCAGAGTTTGCTCAGCTCGCCAACTCCATCCAGGCTCCGCTGACCACAGCTGTCATCAGCAGTTCCCCTGCTGTCGTCAGTGCAGACGGAACCACAGCCGAGGCCGTAGTGGTAAGAAAGAGTTCTGGACACTTGATACAGGAGAAGAAAGACGGAAAACAAAGGAGGAAAAAATAACAAATGATCAACTAATTAATTCTATGCACAGACCACAGATCTGCTGACGCAGGCCATGACGGAGCTTTCCCAAACACTCACAACAGACTACCGCACGGGGCAGGGCGACTACCAGAGGATCCAGTACATCCCCGTGTCTCAGACAGGAGGCAACCTGACGCAGCCGCAGCACATTCAGCTGCAGGTGGTGCAGGTGGCTCCGGTAAGATCCAGAATCTGAGTGTCCCAACAACGTCCTTCCTCACAATCACAGTCATTTACTTTGATAGGTGGGAGCATCTAGTCAGAGTAGACTGAAGGACCTGCATGTCTAATATAGGAGTATATGAACCATTGTGGCTGAGTGTTGAGGTGATTTTTATAAACCGTAACGTGTCCTTGTTGTTTTCTCTGTGTTGCACAGGCCTCCTCTCCACACTCACAGCACCCGACAGATGTGAGTCAGCTGCACGACCCTCACGGCTACAGTCAGCACTCCATCCAGGTCCAACACATCCAGGTCACCGGGCCTTCAGGCACCGGACAAGGCGCCACGCAGGTAAACCCTCATCACACTCACTCTGGGACTAATTCCATGAAGAATTTAGGACACATGTATTATTGTTTTCCAATAATCTCAATATCCCGTTGACCTTTGCATTTTGTTACGGTAATGTTGTTTTAACATGATAACCACCTCTCCTCCCTCCCTCAGGTAACTGGTCAGCCACTAAGCCCCACCTCCCAGCAGCCCAGTCAGGAGCTGAGCCCCACCCAGTTGACCCCCGTCACTTTGTCTCAGAGCCACTCGCTGCAGACCAGCGGCTCCCAGTCGCAGCAGGGGACCGTCCAGCACGCCTACATCCCCGGGAACTGGAACTACCGCGGTTACTGTAAGTCACGTGTTCTTTACAGTGTGACGGCTCCATACTGTTGGATTGCATGTTAGTTAATGTGTTCACGTCTCTTCTCTCCAGCGTCGGAGATCCAGATGATGGCTCTACCTCACGCACAGTATGTGATCACCGAGGCCAGCCAGCCTGGAGCCGGAGTCAACAACAACCAGGTGAAAACGGTGAGTGAGGCAGAGTCGTGTTGAGAGGAAAGGATTTAACTATAAATCAGGATCCTGTACATCTGAAGCAGTTACATTTTCTCCCCCCACACAGTGGAAACCAGATATTAGGAATCAACTGTTTAAATGGATCAAAAAGCTAAGAACAGAATGGTTCCTACAAAGAATACTGTTTAAATTCAGTTATCAAGTAATCTGCTTCCAGTTTTTTGTCATTTCATACATAAAAAATATATTTTTCAAGGTTTTTACGGCTCAGTCAGTATTTTACTTTACTGCTCCTCTCTGTAGAGCGGGCCGCCCCCTCTTTCGGCTCTTCATCATTCTCATACAAATTCTGATGTTTTTACCCAGTGTGAGTTTACACATGTGTAAGTGCGTGTGTCAGTTTGTGTGTGGTGACGTCATGTGATAACAGAACTGTTCTCTTCCCCGCCGAGCAGACGCACTACGTGATCTCCGAGGGTCAGACCGAGCTGGAGCCCAAACAGCCCGCCCCCCCAGGGCCCGACCCAGGCCCAGGCCGAGCAGCTGGAGCAGCAGCAGCAGCAGCAGACCAACAACTCACAAGGCCCCACGCAGTACATCATCACCACGACAACCAACAGCAGCGGCGCCAGTGAAGTTCACATCACAAAACCCTGAAGTGCACAGTGATGAACTCTCACAGAGACCGACCACGCATGCAGACCTCAGCTGCTCGTACGCACACAAACGGACACACACAAAGTCATATGCAAACAGAAACAAACAGATTCATAGGGAGGTGAAGGATGAAGGTGACGAGCACAGTTTTATGTGTCTGTCAGTTTAACAGAAAGAAAAACGCAAACAGAATATTTAAAAAAAGAACGGAATGGACTTTTTCAGAGATATGTGCAGGGTTCCTGCGTGAATATCAAATTTGACAGTAATGTAAAGGTCTGGAGAAGTTGCACAAGTTTTGTTTTGCTTAGTTCTTACACTTGTTTTGTTGCCATTTTACATATTTATAAAGTTATTGACATCTCTTGAAGTAAAGTATTTGTAAATGAATGTCTGGAGACAGGGTGGAAAAATATGGAGGACACTGTACAGGACTGTTTGTGTGAGTGAACCACACACCCTCTGTTGTGTTGTGTGTTTGTCACTGTGGCTGAAATCTGGTGTGATTTAATTCTCCCTGAACTTCCTCCTTGAAATGTGTCACACGTTTTGTTGTTTTAATTCACATGCTGTTTTTTTTACTCATTTTTCTTTCTCATTGTCAACAACAACAACGTCTGTGCTTTTGTAGTAAAACTTAGAAAAGCAAACACAATCAGTTCTGCTTCATTGGATGATGTCAAGGGCTTTGCGGGTCAGTTATTAAAAAAAAACTTCACATTTGATTTTACAAGGTGATGCAGATTTACCATTGTTACACCTGTAACCACACCCACCAGTGATGTCACAGGGTTGTGGGAAACACCTGTACACAAACAGGAAACACTGGAAATCAAGAGGAACATAGAAGTTGTGTGATTCTTTCGCCGACACTTTAATGGACTTGAGAAGACAAATGTTCAGCTTTTACACATGGAGGTTATTTCTTTAACCCGGTGCAGAAATCCATCAGCTAGGAGCCAAATAAAAAACAGATTTTCCTCTGTGATTCACACGTACAAAGAAAATAACTTGAAAGTAAAACATATCATTTTAGAGCCTCAGGTGTTACCAGTTAAATATTTAGAAGCAGTATCACAGGTTTGCAGCTGAACAATTATTTCCCAACAAAAACCTGTAAAGTGTAGCTTCGTATTTTAGGGCAAACACCAGTAAAGTATAATTTCACTCATCACATCTCATATTTTCTTTGCACATAACTGAGAAAATGAGACTTGAATTCAGCAGGAAGAGTTCAAATAAAATATAATGAAAAATCCTCCTGTGTTACTGATGTGCTCACAAACAAGGCATGTCTGTTGTTCTTGAAAACAATGGTTCCTCAGTGACAACAGTTCTCGCAGGAGTGAAGCTGGTGGTGCACATGTTGATGCAGGTCTATGACAGAAGAAACAATTATAATAATAGTAAATTATATTACAATTTATTTGTGAACAAAACAAACAAAATCCATTAAATACTATTTAAATCAGGCATTTAAAGGACACTAGGATAAACTTGTATATCATAATATGTTGAAGAAATAATTCATTCATCAGATAATTATTACCATGTGTTGAAGATTTTTATTGTTTTATATATGCACATGTTTTTATGTTCACTTCGATATGAATGTGTTGGTCTATGGAGCAAAAAACGTCCAAGTAATTTCATCGCAGTCTTCATCAGTCGGGTTCTAATTCATCAGGAACAGTAGAGTTCTTCAGCATCTTCAAACAACAGAAAGATTTAAAACCTCAGATATGAATGAATTGAATTGTGTTGTCTTGTGAAGATGAATTGTTTGCAGGTTGCTCACAAGGTGTGAACTACACAAACGTCTGTGGCTGTGATTCAGAATGAAGTGACTGCTGGACGGGTGGTTATTTGTCTCCTGGGTGGAGCAGGGCTTGTCCTTCAAACAATTGAGATCAGTATGTTCAAAACATTCCTGCCTGGGTCAGAATGTGGGAAAGGGAAAGAGCCGCTGCCCAAATAAAAACTAATCTTCCAGCAGAACCAGTCCAACCAGCTCGTCCTGTCACAGCAACCATCACATATCAAGCAGGTGAGTGCTGCTCCAGTCACTTTAGTTTCCGGCAGCATGTCTGTGCCTGAGTCGCTCTCATGCCTCAGCTGACGGCCGTCCACGCCGCGGGTCAGAGGGCGGCCGGACCAGGAGGCCGTAGATGGATGGAGGAGGTCAGAGAGGACGGGGGGGCTGCAGGGAGGAGAGGAGATCTGCAGAGGTAAGTAGAGCTGTGGGTCAGGGTTTGAGTGGCAGGTCTCTGATCAGCCGCTGCTGCAGGGAGGAGACGTCTGAAAGCTTCTCTCTCCTCAGACTGCTGACAGAAAACTGCTGCTCTGCTCTATTAGTCTGATAATCTGTCAGAGTTCACCTCTTAACGCTTATTAAACAAGTTCTGAGCTGGACTGGTAAATAACCACTTGGCCATCATGATAAATAAAGGCATTGATTAAAACCTCAAAGTCTTTTTAATATTTATTTTAGAGTAGAACCTTAGCGCTGAAACTCAATAATTGATTGCACCGAGAAATGAAAACAATGCAGAAATAACAAGGAGCTCTGAGGTGACGGTAAATGTTATTGCACAGAGCTGATTTGGAAAATTACCATTTTGATATATGCATTGATTTAAACTTCTCTATTCTATTCTATTTTAGTTTTCAAATGTGCAAAAACAGGATGAATATATTATGAACTAAACAAGCACGACCAAAAAAACACGAGACACACTCATCTTAAATCATAAGCTGTATGTTGCTGAGACACTTCGACCAATATCCCTGAATTAAACTATAAAATCTAAATCCTAAATTCTAATCCTGATCTTAAGATTTACAAATAAAACCAGTTGTGTGAAGCTGAAGCACGAGATGTCCTAAATTCTAACTGTGATGCTTCTCAACAGGAATTTGGGGAGAGAAAATGTTCAAACAAATGTTTATTTAACTAATTCTTCAATCAAATTTCTTCACCTTGTGTGTTTGAATCTTAAATTCATATTTGCATCACAATTTATTCCAATTCTCTTCTCATTTGGCACCAGATGTTGTTCCCATTTATTTTGAATCAACATCTCCTCACTCTCTCTTTCCACTGATCTCTTTCTATCGCTTCTTCACTGCCACAGATACAATCCGCCACCAGTTGATGCTCATCCTCGTCTCACATCCTGGTCCCAGTTTGAGAGGACTCTGCGACCCTGGGAGAAGCTACTGGTACTTTGCCCCAGTGGGTGTAGTGTGGTTATTCTGCCAAGAGGAGGCGCCGCCAGACGTGTGCTGGAGGCTGCTGCTGGTGTGTTTCCTGTGGACGGTGCTGGGAGGCTGTGTTCAGGCCCTGAGGTGCTGCCTGCGGCTGGGACTCGACCAGGTGAGCGAGGCCTCCTGAGCCGGATCTCACTTCATCCTGCATCTTAATGGTCTCATGTTTATTCAGGGACGTTGCTTTCATTCAAGGGGGAGCCAGCGCAGAGGGATCAGCCGGAGGAGGTGATGGAAAACAGAAATATCCAGTGTTCATGGTGAGACCTTGTTATTTTCATTGTTACAACTGATTTATGCGATTGAGAAAAGTGTCATTTAAACGCATGCAGAGGGAACCACCTGTGTACACTTTTATTTTTGCATGTATTGTTGTTTCAAAGCATATGTTTCAGTTTTTCAGTGACAGTCATTCCTCGTATAAAACCCCATTTTACTTGTATCTGTACCAAATTGAAGATTTCAGTCGCCTAAACATTAATTTCCATCAAGATCCGTGAATTATTCCCTGAGAAAGTAATGAAAATATGATAAAAACTAACCCTGGATCTGCACAAAAATGTTATGAGCTCCTTTCGGCTCTCTATCATGTCTTTCTGCCAAGTTTTGGAGAAATCTGTCAAGTAATGTTTGTGTAACCTTGCTTATTAATGAGCAAACCAACAAACACACAAACAAACACTCAGGGGTGAAAGCATAAACCTCCTCTCCAGAGATAATCAATTAAAAATCCTCGTACACCTACAATATATGATTTTACCTGATTTGTCGTCTTCTTGATTTGTCGATGTGTGATAGATTCACTTTCCTTTCACCTGGCTTGCATTGTTTTTGTGTGATTCTGCTAATGAACAAACTAACAGACAAACAAACAGTGGAGGACGATGAGCAGCAGAGGGACATGTCCCCCCTTCAGGCCGATCACATGCACATCAGCTGCATAATAAAGCAATGGTCACCGTGTCTTTATTCCTGCAGGGCGTCCCCGTCCCGGAGCCCAGGCCTCCACGTCCCTCTGGCCCTCGCCCTGGTCAACAGCCTGCTGCTGTGTGTCCTCCAGGAGCCGATCCCCGACCCCAGTGTCCCCCACATCCAGGCCCTGCTCTCCAGGCTGGAGGTAAGAGAAGACAAACCAGCCTCCCTCTCTCACACTCGGCCGCCTCCAGCAACCCCTGTCATCTCCTCTGCTTGCTCAACTTCCTCTCTGCGTGTAGATCAGTGTTAAAACATTTTTGTGTTTGATGTAACATATTACAGAAACTCCGACGTGTCACTCAGGAACACACAGATATTTTAACCCCGGGCGAAACACACAGCATCAGTGAGCGGCTGTCGTCTGAGCTCTGAACCAACCAGACTGCCAGAGGAGATTTATTTCAATGTTTCTTTTCCATCTGTCTTTCCTGTGAGAGCAGCATTAACTATAGAGGCTGTGAGACATAAACCAGTTTGTCCCACACGTGGTTTTTTCACTTAATTCACCGGCAGCTCAAAATATCCAGATGTTCAACATCATTGTTTCTACAGTAGATTTAATTCAACTTATTTACAAATGTAGTGACACGTTGGACTAAGAACACGATCTCTGCTTCGTGCACCAGCCTCAGGCCAAACTTGAACTTTTCCTTTTTTTGCCAAGCTAAAGAAAGTACCATTTTCATAAAAGAAATTTCATCTTCATAAAAACCTCTCTCTCTAAACTTTTTTTATCAGGTTTGAATGATATTCCTTTTCTTTTAATGTTGTTATTTCCTTCACAAGGAATTTATGTTTTCTTCTGTCAGTTAGTTAGTTTGGCAAAAACGATGGGTCAGGGCAAAACCCATTAAATATAAGATTTGGGAATGAGATTTATTTATGAGTGTGTTCAATTTGGTGCAGATAGAAATAAAGATCTGGATCTAGTGAAGTTAATCGTGGTTTCATGAGGAGACAGAGTGTCGGGCCCTGGTGGAGGCCTGAGCTCTACTGAGGGACATCCTGGTGAATGTTAACTGTTGGTTTTATCATTTAATTTGTTGGAACTTTTTTGGTGAATGTCACATAAATCATTTCTTAAATCTCAATAGGAAAATTGAGAGTTTTTAATGTTTATTGGCTTTTTAAAGTGAATGAAATGTGTTGAACAGATGTGTCGGCGTATAGAACCGATATGAAATGCAACAGGGAGAATACACTGTCTTCGTCTGGCACCCTGGTGCATTTATTTTAAAGAAGTCATTTCAATGGCTTTGCTCAACCAAACTAAACCCACTCCTCTATTTCCCCCTGCAGTCAGTGTCTCTAGCTCTTGAGGAGGCTGATCCTGGATCAGAGGTGACGCTGGACGAGGAAGACGGAGTCTCCACGCTGAAACACACAGTGAAGCTCCTCTGCACCTACCTACAGCAGAGGTGAGGCTGACACCATCTGCTTTTCCTTTTCCTTTTGAACATGACTTCAGTTTGATTAACGTCTTGCGCTCGTCTCTGACAGGATGAGGTCGCTGCGGGCTCTGGTCCAGGTGCAGGGGGACTTCGAGGCCAGCGTGAAGGACATGCTGGAGGGTGTGGACGGCCTCTGGGCTCAGCTGGAGGAGCTGCACACCGGGGTCACACTCACCAAGGAGGGGGGGGAAGACCAGGGAGACGTGGCCCTGGCCCGGACGGACGCAGAGGTAAGCAGGTGTGGAAGTCTGTCTTCAGTTTGGTTTTATTAACAGAAATAAGACACATGCTTGAATCTTGGTGCATCAACGTCAGCTTAGCCTTTGAGGCCTAATTTCTCATCTCATTTGTCTGGCCAAGAATCTGTTTGCAGTCCTGAGTCACTACAGGAGCAGACTTCAGTGCTGCCAGACTCATCTGAGGGACAGCACGCGGCAGCTGCAGGTGATCCTCTCCTCATGCAAGAAAAACACCCACCTGTGATATCTCCCTGCCGTGTTCACACAAACCCCTGTTTCCATGTTTCACAGGAGTTAACCTGGAGTCACACTCACCTCAGCCACAGGGTGAGCAGCAGCAGTGAGTCCGTCTGGCCCGAGCTGCTGCTGCAGTCCAACATCGAGCAGGTACAGTCAATTCTGCCCCTCAGTCAAACAGCTCAATGTTGTTCGTAGAGTTAACCCCTCTCCCTACAGTTTGACAAGGTGCAGGAGAGTTTCTTCTCCTTGGAACAACAGACCTCCACGTTCCAGGCCCACCTGGAGGGGCTGAGGAAGGGGAATCAGGAAGGACATGCGAGGCCCCTGGCTGGTGCCAACGGGGCCGGTTCACGTGCAGCCTCACCACAGGGGTCCACACGTCTGGGACACACAAGTGATTCATCACTGGAGCTTTGTTCCACCTCTGTCTCCTCGATGGAAACAGACCTGGAAGACGATGCTCCTCTCTCCCTGTGCGAGAGGTCGGCTCTGCAGTTCTCCTCCACTATCGGACGCCTGCGTAAATCTGGAAAGAGGAAATGATTTGTTTATTATCTAAATGTGTTTGTGTGTGTTAAACAAAAAAGGCTTTTCATTGTCAAATGTTGATCATTTGCTGGTTTCATAAAGAATAACTATTTATTGCTGTTGTGTCATTTTTTCTTGTTGTTGTATCAGAAATCCAGAATTTCTTCATATTCTCTTAATATGTCATTTCAATATTTGAACACAAGGGGGCGCACTCTCACAAGTCATTACAGTTGAAGTGTCTCACAGCAGCCATTCAACAAATGATCCAACATTAATATATATGTTCAGCTGAGATCTGTCTGATTGGCTGAGACCCTTTCTCTCAAATCGACTCTAACGTTAAACACATGGATCTTTCTTCGAGTCGGGTCAGTCACAACTTTAGAATCTTCCATATTTCTTATAAATGGATTCCAGACACATGTTTTTAAGTGTTTTCAGAGTAATCATTTTCTGGTTCGTTCCATCAAGCATCCCAGTTTCATGTTCTACTGGATATCTGCATTGTTCCAGTGACTTGTTCCTGTTTCCCTTTGAACCAGTGACTCGTCCATGAGGGGAGCGTTCTTCTGATGCTTCGCATGTTAAGAAATTCCAGATTTTCTTCCTTTTCCACAACAATTTTTCATTCTGTCTCTCTCGATCAGACTGAGCCGTGACTTGAGCCCTTCAAAGCAGGGATTTCAGGTCGAGGGCAGGAGGGGTGGGGGGAGGGGGTGGGGTAGGTATACAGAGGCACTGGAGGTCAACGCCGGAAGCGTTTCTGTTATTACTAAAAAACTGAGCAGCCCTCTGGACCTGTTTGAAACACATGAATGTCTTTGATCCAAATTCAATTACCCTGCCGCTGCACACTGAAGGCCTGAGAGATGACAGTTTGTGAACCAGAGGCTCCGACTCGTCCAGCTGAATTCAGGAGAATCACTGGAGGAGCTGGTCCTGTGGAGGCCGTACAGTACGCAGGGGTGTGGATGATGTTTGACCTTGGACTTGCTGACCATCTGCCAGATCCTGCATCTGTCTGATTCCCTCCCACTAGGGCAGTGATTGGGCGAGGTGGGGGCCCCCGACCCCTGGGGGGAGGGTGGGGGGATCTGGGATGAAAAGAATGCGAGCTGAATCCTCCAGGATCCGAGCTGTCACAACAGCAGACACACAAACACACCATGTCTGGGTGGAGCGGGGGGGGAAGAGAGATGTTGTGTGTTTGGTTATTTAAAGTTAGTGACCAGAGGCATGAATACAAAAACATAAGATGTGTTATGACACGCTGCATGAATATGGAAAACCAAACAACCTCTGCTCCATGTTCTCATGAGGCCCGACTGGATGAACTCATGCCTCACATAGTTGGCATGTGATGTCACGGCCAGCAGAGGGACTGGGGACAGAGGGCCCCGGCTATCTGCTCTGCTCAGAATGTAAGAGTGAGCCAATGAAATTACCACCGGCTTTGTTTGGTTACACTCAAAAAGTTGATGAGCAGCTTCCTCGCCGTCCCGTCCCCGTCCCGGAGCAGAGGCCGTTTCAAAGCCAGCTCAAGTGTGTGTGTGTTGTTTCAGAAAATATGGTTCATGGCAAAGGTCAATCCTTCGCCTTATCCTGACAATTACTCAAGATCGGGTGTCACCGGCCTGATCCCTCCTGTGATGGCCCTGCAAGTCAGGACGGACGGCCGCCAGCTGATACCGACACACTTAAGACCTCCTCACAAAAACCTTCACAAGTGCAAAGTTAAATAAACTGTTTTAAATCCACTTCCCTGTCGGGTTGTGTGTTTGTGTTTCCTTCACAGTGTCACACTGCAACATAATATTATCAACGAAATGCTGCAGAGGAAGTTAGGAGGCTTGTGTGTGGACAGATTAATACCAAAGAGAAGAAGCAGAGCATGGACAGGTGTGTATGTGTGTGTATGTGTGTGTATGTGTGTGTAAGCGTATGTCCAATGATCTGAAGCCTGTGACTACGTTGTCATATCTTTTAGCTTCAGTAGCAAAGCAGCTTTTCCCGAAGTCCTCAAATCATGTTTTACTCAAACAATGTGAAAAACATAAACCTGGTTGAACTTGATTGCATTTGGTGTTTGTTAGGACATGATAATAAATAATACAAGAGAGATAATATGAAAATGTGTGTGTCATCTGTACTTGTCACTCAATGTCTCGTTTTAATGGGATGTCCTTTATTCTTACTGGTGTAACTGTTAGTTTCATGGGACAAGGTTGGAATTAGCGAATATGAATTTCCCCACATCCGTGAATTTTTATATAACTTTTCATAAAATAAGAACAGGTTCATTAAACTCTAAATATATACAACATGTATATACACTTTAGTCCAGCAGATACTTGCTATCAAATCAAATGTTTCTTTAATGTTTAAAGGTCATTAGTCTTTATTCCTCCATTTCTTTGACACTCTTTCCACGAGCTGCAGGTGTCTGCTGGATGTTACAGTCTGAACCAAACCAGTCATCGGCTGTTGACTCTTTAATGGGAACTTTGATTACAGCCCAGAAACTCAGCTGTGCTAGTATGAGGTTCAGGAGAGAAGGAGGAAAAGAGCGACGCCCCCCCGGTGAATCACAGAGCACCGCTGCATGGCTGCTATTAAAGGGCCTGACACAGATAACACTGAGGCCTGGGCACTTTGCACCAGAGGCTGTTGGAAACACAACTTGCAGCTGCACGCGGAGACAAAACATCAAAACACCAGCAGCACATGGACGCAATTAGCAACATGGTAGACATTTGGGGAGCAAAGGTCCATAAACGTGCGAGTTATTATGGTCGATCTAACGTGTCTGGAGGGAAGCCGAGACTCCAGGACGGTAATGGGGTTTCAGTTCACGTTGGAAGTTTCCACCAACGAGAATCTAATGTCAGTGAAGGCCTCGTTAATCCAGCATAACATTTCAAATCAGTTTCTATTCACACACCAAGTTTGATCCCATTCAGAGAGTGTTATGTGTGATTGAGAATCTTTAAAACATAAAAAGTTATACACTATAAACAAGTGATGAATTCATAACTGGGAATGTGAAATATCTCATAAAAACAAAGCCTGATTTCTGTCAAATGTTAGAAAATAATCAAATAAACTGTGACTCTACCTGTTCAGCCACTACTCGTGATACCTGCAGCGTCCTGAAGGGGGAGCTCTGGGCCACGAGGCCTCTTTCTCTGTGAGGACTGAGACCTGAGGAAGAATCGAGTCTTTGTTTACATTTCACCTGTTGCAGATAAATTACCTGAAATGTTTGTTATGTGTTTCTGTTTTGTTTTTATTCTGAATATTGATTTGTTATTTGTTAAATGATATGTTGTTATTAAACTAGTTAAAAACGGAATTGGTGCTTGGAGCAGAATTTAAGACAAAAGTTGTATTACAATAATTTAATAATACTTATTATGCTTACTTGATTTATAAGTATATGAAATGGAATATTCAATATATATAAATATGTTTTTAAAGAAAATTTAAGGCAAAGTTTGCAGCTTTTTCAATTTCTTTTTTTTCATAAATTGCTCATATAATATAAATATATGTATATATATTTTTAAATCCTTGCGAGGTGACACTGATACTTCACCTTATTCTTGTTCATGGTGACCCCCTCCCCCCCACACACACTCTTTATACTGGAGGAACTTTGTAACCATGTAGAAACTGTGAAGAACTGTAAAGAATACGTCCTCGGTGCAGCGGCCACAGAGGAGGCTTTGTGTCTGAGAGTCCTTATTTACATTTCCCCTTCTTCAGGGTGTAACATACACTCTCCCATCGTGTGTGTGTGTGTGTGTGTCTGTGTTGCGTGGGGGGCAGGGACTGAATGTTCAACCTGTTTCCACTCATTAGGAAACGCTAAGCTTCCTGTTTGTGTAAATATTTTTCTTATTGTGTTTTTTCAAGAGAGAGGGGTAGAATAATCGAGGCTGACCTCTCTGACCTCCTGTTTCCCACCCATCACATGGCCGCTCACCTTCTGCACCGACACCACTGACCGGAGGTGGAGGCCTGTCCAGACCTGTCACTGGAGGGGTCAAGAGTGGATGGATTCTCAAGAGGTCACGAGCAGCAGCCATTGATCCCAATGGGAAACAGCTGTGGGGCCAGTTTAAAGGCTGTTTTTGATGCTTAAGACCCCAAGTGGATTTTATATTCTTTTCAGGTTAAAAGTGTCATTCCATGAATTGATAGTTGCAAAATCTAATGTGCTTGAGAAATAAGTTGCGCCACATTTGAAGGAGTAGAAACCCACCGAGACTTATTTCTGATAAAACCTACGATTCCAGATGTGGATGTCTGCAACATTGAAATATCACATCTTAAATCTTTCTTGCTGGTATTTTTTTTCCTATCTCCTTTGGACTGATACCCGTAAAATCTTTTATCTCGTGTTTATGTTTTATCTGTGCTGCCAACGGGACTGACAGTTTGATTTCTCAGGATTCCTTCCTAAGAAATAACTTTTGGAAACGTTCTGAAGCATCTGCGACCAGATGCTGCTGCTCTGGACTCGGTGGATTTTCCAAATGTCCCACTTCATATTTTGTTCAGGCAAACACTGATCTCTGGAAACTTTGCCCTGACTAAGTGTCCTTCAACAAAAGAAGCGTTCAGCTGATTAGAAAATTATGTAAACAAGCCACAAAATCACTTTAAAGTAGCAAAATACAAGATTAGCTCTCGGTTATTTTAAGGTATAAAAGCTGCTTAATGTTGCTTTAATCGGGGGTAAAATCCAAAAGTTAATGCCCCTCAGATATTGGTAATAATCCCTTTTTACAGTGTGCATTCACAATGTTTATCCTAAAACTTACAACACAAGCATACGTCAGTACACATCCTTTAAGTCACATTCAGGGTCCAGTGTCTGAAGCATTGTTTTCGGGGCGTCTGATGCTGGAGCTCATCCTCTCTGTCTCCTGTACGAGGCGTCAGTGTGTGAGGCAGCTCTCTGAGGAGAAGCTAAACAAACAGTTCGGCCCCGGCACAAAGAGTCCGCCACTCAGGAGACATGTGGCAGCGAAACCCTCTCAATCCATGTCACCCGGACCCCGTCCACGTCCCCTGAGCGTGGAGCCAGGAGAAGGAGGAGGGAAGGATGGAGGAGGGAGGGGGAGCGAGTTCTGATTCCTATTCACTGGATGTCACCAGCTCACAAAGGGGGACCGCATCACACTGCCACTAAATCAGAGTTAATGGACTCCTTCCTCAGTCCCGCGAACATGACAGGGGGCGTGTGTGTGAGAGTGAGGGGGTGTGGGAGGGGGGGGTGGGGGCTGGTGAGGGTGCCTGGTTGCCCCATTGAAGGGGGCACATGGGCCAATGAGCCTTGTGTGATATAGTGAGGGCAGATTGGAGAGAGAAGTGTGTTTTCCGGGGGAATTAACATCTCACTCAATGGAGAGGACCTGCAGCTCCACACTCATGTGTTCTCCTCAGCGCTCGTTAACTCAGAGGAGAAACGTTTACCAGATTGTTAGTGATTTTAAAAAGCAGAGTGTTAATCACCTGCTTTGTTTGACTGTTCACGTCCCGACTCTCTCAGCGCGACTGATTGGTGCGTAAGAGGCAAAAATAACACAACGTCAATCAGTGACCTGTTTAACACTAAGTGCAACGCAACACAAACCGTGCTGGTGTGCAGGCAATCAATCACACACCCCGAGCTGAAGGATTTTTTGATTTGCATGTGAACACTTATCACACAATGAGGAGCCAGACTGCAGCAATTTCTGTTCTGAGCTGTTTGTTATCTTCCCTCCAGGCCGGGACCTGATACAAGTCACCCCCCCCCGCCCGGCAACACAACACAACACAACCTCAAAGGGCACAGCTCCGAGGCGGCAGCGGGGATGAGTGAAGATGGCATTGGTGTCACTTGGCAGGCATTCATGGGCACTGCTCACCGCCTATGACCACACGGGGGATATGCAGAGAGACAGAGGCCGAGAGACAAGGAGCCCCAGGTACCGACCTCATTAGCAGATAAAAGCAACCTTTCCCCCGCGACCCCTGACCCCGGAGGTTGCCATGGAGCCTTCCAGTCGAGTCATGGATGGAGCATGCTGGGATTGCTCCCAGCAGGGCAGAGTGAGTATGGGCTGCTGTGTGAGTTATTAAGACACTCTCCACACACACACACACACACACACACACACACACACACACACAGACACACACCCTCCCCTCTCACACACAGATCCATATTGGTCCACTCTGTGCGCTGGTGAACCCGGCGGTGCTGAGCGCCTCCTGCTTTGTTTCTGTGCAGTCAGACAGTTAAGCTCATTACGTCTCCGGGTTCGACTTTGATGTGCACGGAGGAGAAAGTGTGATCGTTTACATAAGACCGAGATGAAAGGACGGAACCGCGACCTCTCTCTTTTCCTCTCTCTCTCTCTCTCTCTCTCTCTCTCTCGACTTTGTTTCTAATGGGCGAACTGGCCCAGTGTGGTTTTTCAATGTGTGCATTAGCTGCGCTGCATTAGTGAGGCTGTTGGTTGCAAACTAGTTTATATTTAATATCTGCAAAGGAGGATGAGAATTCTCTTCCGTTTGTTGGTTTGATGTTTGTTTGCAATATTTCCCACAAAAAGCTCAGTGGAAGAATGAGTCTGAAGAACCCATTGAATGTTGGAGTGTTTTTTTTATCACTTTAACACAACTATATTTATTTTAGTGCCATTGGAAACAAAAGGTTGTTATTATTTTTTTTTGCCAAGACGATTGTTTTCATCTGAATTTGTTTGTTAATCAGCAGGATTTTACGAAAACTACTGGACGGGTTATCGGAATAGTTGGTGGATAAAGATGTAGGGTTGTTTTGACACTCTTATTAATTTCCAAGGAAATAATTCCTGAATATAAATGAAAACAATTGTGTTTATTTAGGGAAGTGATATCTATGAGTCTGTTGTGCATCTTGATTGAGTTTAAGGGGACTGGTGTTGATTTTCTGCCAATGACTCAACAGACTCAGCTCTTTTATGATTTTCCTCTTTGCCATAAAACCATATATGGTTATTATTATTATAATTGTTGTTGTTGAAAGAAAATCAGAAGATGCATAAAAACAGAAAGTTCTTGAGTTAGGATCTGAATCCTTGAAGTGAAAGTGTATCAGTGTCAGGTTGCGTGTCCATGTCTACTGTATGTATGCATGTGTGTGTGTGTGTCCATGTCCGCGTGTGCATGTGTGGTGGTTGGAGAATGGGGGGGAGGTGGGTTATATCTTGGTCATGCTGACTGAGTTTTATAAGCTGTGGCTAACCCTGCTCCCCACAGCTGACTGAATATTAAATAAACAGATCCAAGTGGCTGAACTCAGTGGAGTGAGCGCTCGGGCCGGAGCAGCATGGGGTCCCCACATCAGCCTGTCTTATTCTTGGCAGCTATAGGGCAGACTATGGGGTGGGTGGGCGGGTTTTATGGGGTGTGTTTTCTGGGGTAATGTACAAGGGGGATGTATAGTTGAGTTAGATGGAAGGAGAAAGTTTGTTGTGGGCAAAAGGAAAATGGGGGCCGGTGTGTTTGCCGTGGGATGGAACGGATCGAGCAGCAGAAAGGAACCTGAGCTCTGATCCGTCACTCTCTGAGGTTTCTTGTGGTTTTTCGAGGAGAGTCGGAGGAAGCTCTGCTCCCGCAGCTCGCTCTCGTGCACACAGCTTTTCACAGGGATGTTTCATGTTTGGAGATTTTACACGATAGCACCATAAATCGACAGTGGTGCTTCAGAGATGCAAACAGAACATCTATTGTTATTCTGATGATTGTTTCAAATACATTCTGTGTTAAAGAATGTTTAGCATTAAAAAGTGTATTTGGTTTAACAGTGGCTCTGTTGACTTCATTCAGGTATGATTGTCCTGCATTATGAAAAGTCACAAAGTCGACTCTTACATTTTTTTTAACGTGACAACAACTTATAGAAGAAGACAGAAAATATTTAGATTGTCAGTAGAACTCTGATAGAACCCCTGAGCAGATTTCTGTGACCAACGAAGGATCAGACTCGGATCGAGACAGAACTAATTCAAGTTTCGTGGGGATCCAGATCAGATTCATCTTCTTTTACATTGTGAGAATTTTTTGACATCTTCACCATTTTCCCAGAGAACAATTCATTGATCTTGATGAAAGGAATCAGGCAGATCTGATATCTGTGAATGTGTGAGTGCTGGCAGAACTGTTCTAGTGTTAGTTACACATGACTACTGTACTTTGACAAATTTAAAGATTTGTTGTGAGCCAGACCTTTTGTCGGCCAATCACGATGACAGTGATGTGATTAGAGAAACCACCATATTTCAAAGAGCTGTATGAATCTGTGAATGTGACCTGTCCATGTAAAAAACTGGAAAAAGTATATTTACCATTACGATGCAGCAGGTGTTCAAGTTATGACAAATCTCTTTTATATATTTTTGCTCAATTGTGAAAGTTTTAAAAGTAAATAATGTCAAAAACCTTTTTTAAAAGAGAGTTTGAAAACAACAGAACTCTTTCACTTATAAACATTCTGTATTATGGAAAAAATCCTACTCCCTTAGCGACAATGATATGACACACACCCTTCACACACACACAGAACCACAGACACACACACACACACACACTCCACACACTGCCCTTTCTGGAACCCCCTCCCATCCCACTTCACAGCCTCACACATTTCTCGAGGGTTTCCTGTCTTGTTATTTTTCGTCGTCTCACAGTTAAAAGAAGATCTGCGGCTACAACCCCCACGTCACCCCTCCAACCGCCGTCATTACACACACACACACACACACACACACACACACACACACACACACACTGTAATTGTCTTTTCGAGAACCCCAAACCGCCCTTTCCCCAGACCACGAGTTCACCCGTGGCAGACAGGGAATAAAAAAACCATTTGATATCAAGCTCCTGTTTGATTTGCACGGCGCTCCCACATGAACGCTATCGAGTCACTGGGAGCATCTGGGGCAGGTCATGGGAGCCCAGTCCTGGATGCAGTGAATCCGCAGGGCTCCAGCCTCCCACACCCTGCTCTGTAAACACAGCTGTCAGTCTCGTGTCTCCTGTCACTGCCGGCTCCCGTGTTTCCCTCTCTCCTCCGTGTAGGACCGAGCAGCCATGAGAGCGTCCTGTCAGCATCCTCCTCCTCGGCTGCCGGTTGGATGAGGGAGAGTTTGAAGCGATGACACAGTGAGAGATGTGTTTGTGGATGCGTTCCCTGTGTTTATCTTTTTCCTGGAACGTGCACTGCTGCAAACCGCCGGCCGTCTCTAATGACTCATGGAGCCCCGAGTGAGAGTTCAGCTGATTGAAGCCAGTGTCTGAGCTTCTTGATGAATCCTTGTCCTCTGTGTGTCCCTCCCCGAGCGTCCTCCCACACTGTGCGTCAGAGCTCCCGCAGGAGACCCACAACATGCATTCATACACATCAGGCAGACACACACACATACATGTACACACTGCACTCGGGGAAAAGGCCGTTTCATTTTTGACCCTGGGGAGAGCAGGGGCACGAGAGCAGCTCATTGGTTTTCAAACGGGAGAAAAAGGGAAACAGAAAGATGTAGAGAGGTCGACAGAGAGAGAGGGAGCCTTGTGTGTGTGATGGAGGAAGAAGGAAAACCGAGGGGAAATGGCGAGAAGGCTGAAAAACTCTCCCTGGCCTCCGCTTCCCTCTCCTGCCTCCCCACGCAGGTCGGCGTCCTAACCCCTTCGCTCTCCTTGTGTGGTCCGGAGCTCCGAGTCATTCCCAAACAATCGGCATTAATCCAGGGAGCGAGGGGCCTGGAGCACAGAGCTGCCAGACTGCCAAAGCACCCGCACCCTCACCCGGGCCTGCACTGCTGCATGCTGCTCTACACCTCCTGTACACACACACACACACACACACACACACAGCCTTTAATCAGGCTCTGTAGTGTTGTGTAATGTACAGTGTGGTGCAGCAGGGGCAACATCACACCACATCACAGACATGTGTCAATGAGCTGCTGTCAGACTCAGGTTTTCAAAGTGGTAAACTTTTACCTCAGCAGAGTTTTTCCTGTGGTCTTAAATCTGGAGCATGGTCAATATCAAAGGACGTCTCATGAGGGCTTTTCCTACATTGTCTGGTCCGGACCTTTGGGCTTTTTTATTTCAGTCTGAATAAGTTGATTTAATGTGTGAACGACCAGGACGTTGATTTTGCTTGACGTAAAACCAGTGGCAACGAAATTTAGAGAACAGGTTCATTAATTTTCTCCTTTTAAACAGAAAGATCACTTTATTCTGCTCACTTCATTTGAAACAAGACAGCGAATACAATTGCAAGAATGACAAGACTCTAATATCAGGTGCTCGCCATCTACTAACCAACCAATCAGTGTCCAGTAAACAGAGATGTGGTCATCACATGACTCACTGATCATCCCTCCTGTTCCCTACAGCTGTATTTTGGCCCTTTGCATCCAGCCAGTGGTTTTTAAGGTTGGTTGTACACTCAGCCCCACACTGACCAGTAACTGTACCGCTCCTGCCCAGCCCCTCCCACGCAGGCCCGAGCATCTGGGATTATCCAGCATCGTGTGCTGTGGCCTGGAATGTATATTCCTGGCAGTGCTCAGGGTAAATTGCAGTAATCAGCCATTACTCTAATTCAGTCATTTACCTGACTTTACACATTCATCACTTTCATATAACTCTCTGCACACGGATGATGATTGGAGGGTTTGTACCCCCCCAGCCCCACACCCCCCACCCCACCCTACCCTGCTTTAACAGCCCTGACAACACGTCTCGCCAGGGGACCAAGCTGGACTCCCCTGCAGCCTCTCACAGCCTAATCACCGGCTCTGACCAGCCATTAGTCAGTGGGTTCAGACACCACCTCCGGTTCCCCAGTCCCGCCCCACCCGCTCCCAGCACGCAGGCCAGAAGGTGGGTGTCCTGCTGGGAGGCTGGCTGGATGGAGCTGTGGGGAGGAACCAGGTCACTTGCTCCCTTACGGCCATTACTGTAATTAAAGTTGGCGTTGTTAATTGTTTTTGGTTGGGCCTAATGAGGTGTGTGTGTGTGTGTGTGTGTGTGTGTGTGTGTGTGTGGGTGGGTGGGTGGGGGGGGGGTGATGCAGTTAAGGAGGACGAAGAAAGGTGGAGGGAGGTGAGGAAGGTTTGAGTGAGACAGGGGGAAGCAACTTTGGGGGGGGCGGGGGGGGCGGGGGGGGTTGGCACTGCAGGATTGAATTGTCAGTCCGGGTTATGATTAGGAGGCGCAGATGTGGCCATGTGAGAAATGAATTTCATGCCTGTTGATTCTGCGATTTCTCCTGGAATGTGCAAGAGAGAGAGAGAGAGAGAGAGAGAGAGAAAGAGACAGAGAGAGAGAGAGAGAGAGAGAGAGAGAGGAAGACACAGAAGAAGAAGAAGAAGAAGAAGAAGAAGAAGAAGAAGAAGAAGAAGAAGAAGAAGAAGAAGAAGAAGAAGAAGAAGAAGAAGAAGAAGAAGAAGAAGAAGAAGAAGAAGAGTGTAAACAAGGACTCGTGATGTGGGAAAAGTGCTTTTATCGCTGCCTTTGAAAAATCCTTTGTCTTTTAGAAGCTGTGCTACGAAAAAAATTGCACAATAAAAGTTTGTTTTATGTTTTATAAATACACATATTGATTTATCATTTATCTAAATCAGAAGACGGAATATAATCATCGTAGATATGCACCAATCTCCCCCGTGTTTCTAAATCATTGAATTATAAGGAACACCACACTCGTGCATATTGCATTATTATGGATTTACAGTGTCTCATGAATCTGACCGAGTTCCACCGCTCACAAAGCAGATCTGAATCCTGAGTCACTCCAGGTCAAACTACGAGCCGGAATATTAATTAAGGGAACGCCAGACCAATATTCCCTGGTGTTTTTTAAAAGGGCTGAGTCTAGAGAAACAGGGCGGGGGGGAGACGTTGTGTATCCTTCACTGTGGGAACAACAGAGCCCTGTGTACACGTCTCTCCCCTTCGACTCCCTACGTGAGCACATGTTTTCCATTTCTGTTCCGAGTGTCAGCGAATTGTGACAAATCATAGATTGAATGGATTCAGAGGGGTTCACTGAAATGTGTTCTGGTACAAATGGCCTGCAGCTCTTTAAAGGAATGTAAATGGTCAAACTTGAGACTGTTCGACTATGAAATTACAAACTGAATGTGAAGTTAATGTGACGGAGGTGTTCCAAAAGCTAAATGCCCTTTTCATCACCTTTGCAACACATAAGAAATGAATTTTCATAGATGCAGAAATCAACATTTGTATTATTCACTTTTCTCTGGACACTAACTGTAACCACCTCCGTGCTGTTTCCTCCTCGTCCAGACGGTCACAGGGTGGTGAGCCCTGAGCAGCCGGTGCCTGAGCGGTGAGGTAGTGCACATGCTGTAATAGGGTGTCACAGTGAGAAACAGCGTTGTGTCTGTCCACTGGGGACAAATGGCATCATGGAAAACCCAGCACAGACCTCTGGACGTGAGGTTCTCAGCAGTCCTGTCGGAAACGAGTCACCAGATTCCCCAGGGAGAGTTCATCACGCCCTCTGTCCGGTCGTCACCGCACACGAGTGTGAGAACGAGCAGGTGTGGATCACAGAAGTCGTGCGTGTCCATGTGTGTGTGTGTGTATGTGTGTGTTTGTGCATGTGGCTGTGCACTGGGCCCTGTTTGTGCCTCTCCTGCCGGGTGTGTTAATGAAGGAGTCTAATTGGATTTCTTGGGCTGGTGCAGGGGCATTCAGGAGTGGGCGGGGCCGGTCCAGACCCCCCGAGGGGAGAGGAGATGAGGGGGGAGCGACCTGCCGGCTGGATTACCACTGTGCCCCTTCCTCTCCCGCTCGCTCTTCCCAAGGTCGGGGATTATCGTGTGCATGTGCAGTGAGGCCGGCGAGGCGGCATCTCATGAGCTCAGCCTGTTAAGATAAAGGACGGGGTCATGCGAGGCTAAACAAATTCTGCTTTGAACACAAATGTTAACGGGATAATCTGGTGTAGGTCAGCTGTTGCTATTCAAACCTCCATTACACCCGTGGACTATGGAAACGTTGGTATCGATGGTGAATCTTCGCCCACTGGCCTGTTTACTCCCTTTTCCCCTTTTTTCCCGTTCACTGAACTGACTGAATCAAAAACATCGGAGGTGGAGCCCCTCAGATATAACACGACAATGGTGAAGAGGAGAGGGAGGTTTTCCCCAACAACAAAAGCAGTGAAACAGAGGGAGACGTGCAGGGAGGGTGAATACAGGTCCTCCCTCACCCCCACCCCCCCACCCGCCCTGCTCCCTCTCCCTCGGCTCGGCTATTGTCCGCTGTCCCCCGACCTCCTCGTCTTCCGGCCTCGACTGGAGCGAGTCCCGATGGCCCCCAAACAGGATTAGCAGCGGCCACGGCTCCGGTCATTCTCTGTGGATTTGGTAGAGTTACTGCGGCTTGGCTGGGCTATGGTACTTTAATTACCCTGCCACCAGGGGTCCTCAGAGGGGCCCGGCGGGTGACAAGCGGGAAGTGGGGCAACAGGGTCTCGTTTTTTTTTCACGTGGGAATGATCCCCGAACTTGTGCAAAGAGCTGACAACAACTTTTCAACCCTGATTGTTAAGCTTTAGTGTCAACTGTACATTAGTGTGTTAGCATCCTAGTAATGTTTACAAGATAAATTGTATTTATTAATTGCGATTAAATGCAGATTTACCTTTGTAGCATAACTTTAAAAACAAAACAATTTTTAGATTTTCTTTATATCCTTGCATCCATCATGTAAACCACTTATGCTCACATTTATTTAATTACATTTATTCAATTTGGAATTATTATTATTAAACATACTGTCGCAATATGGTTCTGCAGCCAAGTATGTCGGCCGTAATTGTTTGCACCACGCTGCACACTGATGCATCACAAAACATCCTATCACTTATCACAATTACATTTAAATATGTCAAACACATTGAAATTGTTTATTTCTCCCTCAGCATCATGTGTTCTGCGTTAGATTCAATCAACATTTCTACAAATTTGTGTAGGTTTATGAAAGTCTGTGTGTAACAGGTTGTTTATTTGTCTCAGTGACAAAATCGAGAAGATGTTGATTGGGAACCGAACTTCTCCGTCTCTTATCTTTTTGGTGCCTCGGCTCCATCAGTGTGTCTGTGGTCCTTGTTCAGCTCAGACCTGCTGCACCTGCTAATGATCGACACACTTCATACAACCAGAGAAAGTTCTCACCTCTCTCAGCCAAGGATGATGTCACAGCCATGAAACGAGGGGGAAAACTGATTTCATGCATTTGACTTCATGCATTTCCATGTGATGACACAGAGAGAGAGACGACTTGTTTATGATTCAGAAGAGGCTGAAGTGAGATGTTGTTCAAATCTCTTTCCGAGAGGTCACTGATGCAAAATACAGCTGGAGGTCAAAATGACAAACAGCGGAATAGAACAAAATATGGTTCACGTTTGAAAATGCCAACATCTGGCTTCATGGGTATATTTGTGAGTCTGTCTGTGTGTGTGTGTGTGTGTGTGTGTGTGTGTGTGTGTGTGTGTGTGTGTGTGTATGTGTGAGAGAGAGATGGCAGACACAGCGAGTGTGTGTGTGCTGGTGAGAGAGCAGGGTCTTCAGCGAAGGAGGCAGAGCGCGGGCACAGACAAAGGTAAGTCTGTGCGCCCCTTCCACTGACGACCTGTGGAAAATTCCCTGTCTGTGCTGTGCCAAGACGCCTTCCCCTGCGCTGTGGGACTCAGCAGGAATCTGAGAGGCAGACGTGACTGAGAGGGTCGGCATCTCACCAGAACTGGAGCAGGAGCGTGTCCTGAGGAGGTGGACGGCTTGAAGACATGGAGTTCTCTTCTGTTTTTATGACATAAAATGAGAACTGTATCTACAGTATTGATTTCTAATGAATAGAAAGAAACAGAAACACAACTCACTTATATCCAGTGCAGGTGATTTGCATCAAAGTCAATAAAACTGAGGTAAAATCCAACTCAACAAAGTTCTGTGAAATGAAAAAACATTAGTTCTCCACCTGATATAGGAGCTAAAATTAATTTCCATCCTAGACAATGGTTTGTGACCAGAGATCCAAGATGTTTACACGAAGAGTGTTTGTGTACAAACAAGTGAAATACTTTCTGAGGTAAGCTCCATAAGAAAAACCCTGTTTGGCACCAAAATTATATTTTCCCCGACCCCCACCACATCCTTACACTGAGTGTTATGGTAATCTGTTTGGTAGTTTTTGCATAAACCTGCAAATTCACAATACAAACTGGTAGTTCAAAAGTGAAGGAGTAAGATAATGATAGAAAGTAGTACAATTAAAATGAATATAATTAAAGTTTACATAAAATATGCAGTGCAGATATGTAATATGTGGATAGCAGCAACAGCTGAATATTTAATACTGCAGAGATTTATGGTTGTTTAATTCTCTTATGGCCCATAAGAGGAGGAAGCCCTTCTGTTGTCTGGTGGTGTGAGTCTGTGGAGTCATGTGACTCACACCATAGGACAGGAGGGACAACACACTGGTCTGAGGGTGAATGCTCAGTTTAAGTTGTACAGCTTCAAGCCTGATGAAGAACTGACTCTCACTGATGTCAATGTCTGTATTTGTCCAACAGAGTCCGACTGTTTCTGTTACAGTTTGCATTAAATGGTTAAAACCAATGAGAACAACAAAATTAAGAAGTAACATTCAGTGTCCTGCAGCGACTGCTACCATCAACAGATCTTTCTCTGTCACTCAAATGAGTCAAACCAGCCCTTTGCTGTGTCCTTGTCTAAGGCAGCTGTCCTCGGGCTCTTCACCTGGTTGCCCGGCCTTGAGGTGTCAATCTGGACCAGGTGTCCCCCCCCCTACCCTTCACCTCTCTGGTGTCTGACTCACAGGGGCAGCCGAAACATCCCACCTGCACGGGCGGCCTGCATCTCCTCTCACTTCCATCCTCTCGACAGCTTGAAGACACGCTACAGTGACTGTGAACCTCCGGGGGTTGGAGCTGCTTAAAATGAACAAATCTGCTAATGAGTGCGATCCTGCTGCCTCGGATGGTGACTGATGAAGAGTTATGAGCAATTATTAGGGCAGTAGGTTGGCATGGCGATTAGAGAGTGTGTCTCTCAGGCATAAAGTCCTGGATTCAATCATGTTTTTACAGCTTTGATCCTCTTCTTCTACTCTTTCATTTGTCCCTTTGTGACCTCCAGGGAGCTGCAGCGAATCATCCCAGTGTGATCAGGTGTTGTTGTGTTCACCGTGTTTGAAATGGGCGCAGGGAGGAAATTGTCCCGTCTGCCAAGCCTCCGTGGATCCTGTCGGAGGCTCCACTGGGGCCACTGAGCCTCCTTCAATCAGGCCCGGGAGCTGCCAGGACCTTTTGCATCTGGTCCTGCTTAGGGCAGCCCCCCCCAGCCTCTCCTCCCGAGTAACGTAAGAATCCTTTTTTCTTTCTTACTTTGGGCTTTTTGTCTTCTCGCTCCAGTTTTCCTACCAACACAATGCTGCAGATGAGTGTAGAACCATTTGCTGGGTGTGCTCCTCAGCTGGGCCACCGAAGCATGCGTGAAACCAGTCAGGGTTCGGAGGGAACACATGCACAAATACATAAATAAACAACCCATATGGGGAGTTACATGCACAACAGAGAGAGACAAAGGTCAGCTCTGCCTTGCCCCCACCCTTGAAGACATTCCTGGTGCACCTGCACTCACTTAATATTTTGGCAGGAGTGGGAAAAAAAGAAAAAAGTTCCTGCAGCTCCAGCGCCTGTCATGTTTGTTCACTGAAGGAAACAAGCTTGGTTTTAATTAGAGCTCCTGCCAAGAGCTGAGGTAATTGCCACTCCGTACGTCTTGCTTTCTTTTTTCTACATTTCTTTTTTTCTCTGTTGTTGCTTCATATACTTTAAAAAAACCAGCGCTGGGTCGTTGGCAGCAACAACACAAAACAGCCATTGTTAAAGTGTGCGTTCAATGGGTGCATCCATCAGGCAGAGCCAGACCCGTGTTGTCAGCAGTCACACAGGACCTACAGTAAATGATTAAGGGCAATAATAATTTGGATAATTGCCGTGTTGGCCTCCTCCCTGTGTCTTTGTGTCATTCACTCCGGCTGCTTTTGGCCCGGGACGAGGTTTTGTCCTCAAGGCCGCCACCTGTAACCCAGCTGTGGCCTTAAAGCAGCTCATGAAAATTCCCACCAAATTATTCTGACATACACCAACATCTGCTGCAGGCAGTGTGTTTACGTGCAAACACCTATTCACATATACAAGCTCGACTCTCTGTTGAGTTCTGCGTGTTTACGAAGCCACGACGGCCAAGAGAGCTTTACCATCTCAACAGAGTGATGCTGCAGAAACACACAAGCACACAGACCCACTCTGTGACAAAGGTCCTGGTATGACTGGAGCCCGATATGTGAGTGAAAGGCTCAAAAACTGTTGCACAATCATATCCACTGATTCCAGAAGTGTGTATGTGGCTCGCACATCTCAAGAACCGTCCTTACATGCTTCACACTGGGCGTGTTGGTTGTTCAAGGCCCAAAGAAGTGCAGTGTAAGTGCCGCTGATCACAATAACAACGGGTTCATGACAACACCGAACTTTGGATGCACAGTCTTTGTGCAGCAGCTCCGGTGAAGCCTCGGGGTTCTGCAGCCGAACTCTTTTACTTGCAAGTCACAGTTTCAGCTTCAAATTGGAAACACAAACCCCATGTTGTTACAATATCTGGAGCATTCCAGTGACAAGAGGTGAACGTCATCAAATCAAGTTCATCTTCATCTTTAGTATCCCCCCTGGAACTGTGCAGTAACTGCACCAGTTTGTTGGATGCAGCTTTTTGCATGTTTCTGTATTGTCTTGTATTTCTGTGCTGCAAGTTCTTCTGCCAAATATCTCTTCCCCTTCATTCCTGCTCATGATTTTGTAAGATGCAGTTCACCGACTTCAGGATTGATGGGTGGAGGTAAAACCCATTAACACACACACCGGCTCATCCCCCATCCTGGCTCTGCTGTGTTTCACCTTGTGTCACAGCAGTTCAGATACAGATAGAGAGGGTGTTGTGCTGGAGAGCGGAAGACAATCTTGATTTGTGTGTCTGTTGATAAGTAGATAAGAACCAGGGATGTATTTTCTCGTCAGGGCCTCAAATGATTTGAGCACATGCTGAGGCCTTTCAAAAAGGGCTTTTAATTTGATTTGCACCATGATGGAATGGTGCCTGGTCGGTCTCTCTCCATCTGAGCCCCCGCGGACCCGTGGAGGCCAGCTCCAGTCCTGAGATGAGACGTAACAGATCTGATCTACTTGTCAGAGGTTGTTTATCGCCTATGGACAAAATAGACAATTGAATTAAGCTGTCGGAAGAGTCGGGCTCGACCAGGGCGGCTCAGGACGGATGAGCTGTGTGATGGATCCTTCTGAATGCTTCAGGCGACTTCCTGTTCCTCTGATCGGCTCTATGTGCTGATGGAAAGCAGAAAGAGGAGATCTGTTTGGAGTCAAGGTCACGGTTAGTCCCTGAGACTTCTGCACAAAGCTCAGGGTTAAAGGTCATCCTGCAAGACCTTCCGTTCAGGATGTGCATGGACACTATCGTGGTCAGGGATATATATATGATTTGTTTCCACTCATGTGCTCTATCAGAGGAAGCATGGAGGACATGTCCTGGAGTGAGTTACTGGTAAAGTGATGATTGATTACTTTCTTCAGGCATTTGAACAATGTTAGTTTTTTGCTGTGATTCTGCGTCTCCACTGGAATTTATTGCGACGTCTGTGAACAAGGACCAAGTTCATAAATATATATTTAAAGTAACCTTTCCACCAAAAAACACTTTAAACACATCAAAACAAATCAAGATTTCAATATGCATTTATGTAATTCTACTTTTTTTAATTAAATCTTAATATTAGGCCTATAATGTTTTCAGGTCGTCTGTCCGATTCTCGTGATCAATATCTAAAGTTTAGCCTAAAGGGAATTTCTTCAAATTTGGTCTAAACATTCAGGAAGAGGTGAATAGATTTTGGTGGTATAAACCCACAAAGCACATATTTTGCCTTGTGAACACAATATCTCCAGATAGTCTCAAGGGAATTTCTTCAAATTTGGTTCAAACATTCAGTAGGACTGAGGAATGAACTGATAATAATTGGGTGGCTGAAGGTCAGAGGCCTCATATTCTAGTGGATGTGATATATCGAAAACCCCGAAAGCAAATTTGTTGAAGTCTGTGACATCACAAATCCTTTTTAGTCTTGTGAACAGGTTATCTTAGGAACGCACCTCAAAAGAATCCTTTACAAGTTTGCACGAATGTTCTCTTAGACTCACAGATGAACTGATTAGCTTTTGGGCGGGGCTGCAAAGGTCAAGGTCACAGTGGACTCATAAAACATGTTTCTGGCCTCAGGGAAGTCATTCTAGTTGAAACATGAAGCGGCTGACGCTCTACTTGAACTCCTGATGCTCTGTCAAACACTGAGCACACTGACCTGATCATTGTGTCATGTGTAACACGTCCAACACATACACAACGCTGTGATGAAGCAACAATCATCAACCAGTGTCTCGCCTGTCGGGTCTGAAAACTCAAACACATGTTCCACACCCAGCGATACAATTATTTCCTGGATGATCTGCTTCCTCCGCCTCCCTGACATCATGTTGTTGGTGTTGATCCTCCATCAGTTAAACTAACTTCACAGCAACACACAGATTAAACCAATATTTTGCTGCCACATGTGGAATATTTAACTCACAGTCATGTCCCCGGTGAAATGAACCATGAGAGATTCTCATTATGAAACGCTCTCCCCAAGAATTTGTGGCCACATTCCCTGTTTCCTCTAAGATCACTTTTTGATCACTGCTGCAGAGATGTGTATGGCAGATGCACCCAGGTGTTGGCAGGACTTTCCTTGTTTTTGAGGAATGTTTTACCCATTTCCCATCTGGAATCCCTGATATTAAAAATCGAAAATACACATTGAAATCCCAGGACACACAGATTGCATGAATTTGCCAGCATCACGTCCAGCAGGGGAGTGTGTTGGGTGGCCTCTGCTTGGAGGGTGGCCCACCATGGCATCGTATGAGTGCTGATTGTGTACAATGTGAGTATCAATTGTAAATACCCCCTCCCCAGAACATCGCTCCCCTGCATCCCTCACCTCCCAGGACACAGAAGGTGAGCTGGACCCCGGCCCAGATCAACGTGGCGTCCGTTCCAGCTGGGGTTGGGTCAGGATCTCCCGGGCGGCGGGGACAGGCCCGTCTTTGTCCAACGGGAGCTGCGTGTGGTTTAGTATCTTAAGAGAGTCATAATCACATCCGTGATTGGGGTGTTAACTGGCCCCCACAGCTGTCGGAGAGCAATGCACCCTGGGAATGCATGACGAAGGAACCGCTGGCCCTTGGCGTGCGCGGTTGCAATATGTGTTTATCCCTGTACACACACGCAGCACGCACATATCCATCTCTGCGAGGGTAATATGGGCCGACGCCTCATTTCTTGTCCAAACACACCAACAGCTATGGCAGCACATTAGCAGCTTCACCCTGTGCAGTGTAAGTGCCTCATGAAAAGCATCTGTCTGGGACATTGTGTCCGACCAGGCTGGGCGCTGTCGTGATATATGTCTGAACGAATGCCGAAGCCACAGCAAATGACAGGAATCAAAAATAAACATAACAACGTGAAACAACAATGTATTTTGAGAACTTTTAAAAAACCCACAGAGCATCATCTGCTTGAAATCGACAGAGAAACATTCCCTCTCTTTGCTGAGCAGACGCTTGGAGGCCTGTCGATGCGTGACGGGTGACCCAAAAATAGTCCAGTGATTAGCCGGGAGGACCCATAGAGCACTGAAGGGATCTCCGTTCAAGTGCCTCCTGTCCAGGGGCTGATTCATGAGCAGGGGTCAGTGCTTCAGAGTATATATCAGGTTCTCAGTTTGTTGCTTTTAGCAGCTGTTATTGCATTCAAGAGCCCGAGCCGGCCCCGGTGAATCACAGGCGTGAGCGGAGGGAGAGGACTTTGACCTCCAGGGCCACGGCAGGCCCGAGCTGTGGGCGGGGACACCTTCCCGATGACGCCGTGGTGCAACAGCCAGTCCCAGGCAGGGCTGTGGTAACACCGGATCATGCCAGGCCGTGTCCAGGCTGTGGCAGGCGACGCAGCACAGGGTAGGTGGTCCGGCCTTGTTTACTCCTCCAGCCGCACGCACGGGCTTGTTTAAACAAAGCGGGTGCCTTCATAAGCTTCCCCTCGGCCCGTGGACGTCATCAGGCAGGCGTGTGTTGATGTGGCCTTTCCCTGCAGCGCCCTGGATTGTGTACTCCAGAAAGAGAGAGAGGGGGAACGGCGTTGCCAGCTGCAGAACTCAGACCACAGTGCCCTGCTTCTCCCAGTTGTTTGACCAGATAACTCTGGGCCAGAACGACGTGGAACAGAATCAAAACTCTTGGCTCTCTCTCTCAGGCCTGATTAACAGTCGAACCCTCCCGCCAACAATTCGACATTCCTCCACAATGCGGAGTGAAAAGTGCTGCCAGCTCTTTCTGTGATCATCGTGCACTCAGCCGTCACCTGCTGCCTGCGCCTCACAGGTGATCTTCACTCACACCGGCCTCGAAAGTACAATTCACCAGAGAAATATCCGGATCAAAGACACAGATGGGAAGCAGAGACAAGTTTTAGCTTTTTGATCACAGGGCGCTGGCGTGTGTCCTAAAATAATGATTCACAGGAATTATTAGAAACAAACCAGTTCAAAAGAAATTCAGACTTTTATCTCCTCAGTTAAATGTCAAACACCTGCAGCATTGTCTTAGTTTAATGACTGACCTCTGCAGGATGTGGAGAGAGATGGGGGAGGTTACAGGACCCGGTTGGCACCATCACCATCACAGAAGAGCCACAAGTGACAGGAGAGGGCACATGTCAATCAATCACAGCCACATAATCCTGAAACGATGACTCATCATTAATAACATACATGATCCAGTGCCGCTAATTAATTCTCTCTGCCAAGGAGGTTATGTGTTCACCGCTGTTTGTAGTATTTCCACAAAACTCCAAGGAAGTATGAGATATGGTTCAGGGAAGAACACGTAAAGGTTTGATCTGCACAGGGGGTCGAGGAATTATTTTCATTCTTTAACATTGTGAGATAAAGCATATTTTAATATTTTCAGTCTTTCCTGGAAATAATTATTCGATTTTTTGGGAAATCAGACATATTTAGATCACTGATATTTAGGAATGTGAACAATTTATTGCAGCCTGATTGAATTAAAGGGGACTGTTGGTCCATGGTGGAGTTATGTGCTCTACTTTGTCAATTGTAAGCTTGAAAATGGTTTAATTAATGTTAACTAAACATTAGAAAGGCTCTGATTTGATCAAATGATTCAAACCATTGAAAGCAAATCTGTAAATACATAATTTATTGAGCGAACATGCCCTATTGAAGGAGCTGGTATATATCTCCAGAGAAATGCTCTAATCACCAGGACCATATGGACTTTATCTCCTGAAAAACACGAGGATGCAATCTCATCATGCTGGAGCCTTTTCACTGAGGAATTTCAAACTACAGAACAACCTCCTAATGGCTCGGCTCTGTCACTGATACCGGGGCCACGTCCCTATCAGTCACGAGCAGTTGGATGAGTCATTACTCGCTGCCATTAAGGCCCCTGGGCTGCTCACTTTGTCATTAATCAGAGCCCCATGTCCCTGAGTGACAAACGGCAGAGTGCAACCAGCCATCTATCTTTGCTCTATCTCCGAGCTTTGATCAAGTGTCGGCCTGTTATCTCTCTCTCTCTCTCTCTCTCTCTCTCTCTCTCTCTGTCGGCCCCCGGTGGCTCTGGGTGGCCCCGTGTTCTAGTCCCAGCCGGGTCCTAGGGGTCAGGGCTTTGGGAACGAGGTGCCTATCTCAGATGTCCTCCCCTCCTCTGTGTCATTCTTCTTGATCCCCGGTGCTGACATGAATATTTGATCAATGGCTGGTGCCTCTGAAGGGGCTTTTCCAACACTGCTCCTCCTCTTGCCAGCCTCCCCCCCACTCCTGATGGCATCACTCCTCCCCTTTCCTCTCAGTCTAAAGCTTGGGCAACTCCAAATGTCAATGATGTTAGTTTAGCCATTGTACACGGCTGGCCGCTTCTGAATGGGTGACTTGTCCCCGGGCCAGCCCCCTACAATTGCCTCCTTTCTCACTCTGACTTATTCTCAGCGTTTTCCCCCCAGCATGAAGAGAGGGCTCTCTCTCTCTCTCTCTCTCTCTCTCTCTCTCCCTCTCTCTCCGGCACTCCTGGCTCTTTGGCTCTGCCGAGGATCCTGGAACCAGAGTTAAAATGGGAAGAGAGGGCACGGGAGATCGAGAGAGAGAGAGAGAGGGAGAAGGCACGAGAGAAATTGAGAGTATGAGGGAGGGATGGAGGTTCGGGGGTCAGCGGGGAGGTGGGCCGTGACAGAGCAGCAAGTGGGTTTTATAACCAGAATTCTTGCCAGTAATTACCAGCAGAGACGATCCGGTGGTGAATCTGGCTTTCACACACCGGCTAAGCTTGTTAGTGTGTTTAATCGGACAGGGAAAGAGTGTGTTGGTGCCCTGGAAGCTTCGGGGACGGAGAGAATGTGCAACTGGTTCCTTAATGAAGAGGGACGGGAGGAGGTCGGGTGGGGGGGTGGGGGGGGGAGGGAAATGTCATACCTATATGGTGAATTTACAGAAATGGACGGGTTGAAATTCCTGGTCTGTAGGCGAGCGAGTACAGCGGTGAGTGCGGCCTGAAGGGTCAGGGAGGAAGAAGGAATCAGGGAGGAGGTTTGCAGCCTCCATGTTATTTGAGCTGGTGAAGCTGAGTCCACCTGATGTGGTCATAGGTGACCACGGCAGTTTTTCACGTCTTCTGGGTCACGTCCATTTTGAACTTCGAAGTCAAGTTCAAGCCCCCAGTCAAACCAAATGTCTCCAGTCCTCAGGGACAAACCACTGGATTCAAATTGGATTCGCTTCTCTCAGGTCTCTGAGGTACCAACAATTAAGCTGTTAACTTGAATGTCACTCATTCCTCTTATGAAACCACGTATAAATTCAAGAGATCCAGATGTTTTGTGGATCAAAATACAGTTTTTTGCATAATTCTGTACTAAAATAAAACCTCTCCCTCCCTGGTGAGGTCAAAAACCCTTTAATGTGCAATATGGGCCTAATATTTAAAATATTTATTGCATTCTCAAGTCATGTCAAGTCCGGCATTAAGCAGACTGATCTCTACTTCTGTTACATTTCTGTGTTTATTTTTGTTTTTCATTAAAAACGTCTTTTTTAAATCGCACGAGGAACAGATTGTTTTTTAAGCAAACAATATCAATGTAATATTTTCCTTGAACAGCTCTGGGCTGGGTCTCTGATTTTTGACAGTACACACACACACAGAGACACACATACACACACACACAAAAACATACTCCCTCTTTTTCTCAATGAAGACTTTATAGACACTGAACATCTGGATGAGGGGAGGAGGACGAGTAAAGAGGAGAAGCAACAAAGTCACGTTCTGTCACCGACTTCCTTTGAAAGGAATGAGATCATCACTTTTGGCTCAGATTATGATTTTCTTAGAGCAACGCATCCTGTTTTGTGTTTATTCTTTCCTTCAGTGTTTGTCGTTATCATTCAAAGAAAAGTTCTATGGTTTGGGTTTGGCCTGGAACTGAACTTTTCCATTCAGTCACATGTACAAGAACAATCTGTAAGGAATGATATCAAATCTTCTATACTTCTCTCATACTTATATATTCAGGAACACTTTACTTTTTCATCTCAGACTTGAAACAGCTGCAGTGGTTTATTTCCTTCAGGTAAACTTTCTGTGCTGCCCCCTACTGCTTCCTCGTTGAACTGCTTGGATTCTTCCGCTGTGTGGAGGTCAGATACGTTCACATCTGGAAGGCACATGGCCTCTGAGACAGATGTGAGCGGGGTCGGGGGGGTCAGCCGGGCCCTTTAAATGCAAATTAAAGATGAAAAGCTCAGAACAAACAGAGATGAACAAACCTCCGAGGCAGAACAGCTTCACTCGGCTGTGAGTGAAGACAGGAGGAGGAAAAATCACTTATTAATCTGCATGTATGTGTGAGTGCATTGAGGAAGTAGTGTTAAAACCATTTGAGTTGTTATGACCTTAATTATCTCATCCAAGGAGAGTGTGCGTTCACATCTGTCTGTTGTTTTGTCTGTTGTTTTTTTTGATCGGTTGTTAGTCAACAGAGTTACACAAAAACTACAACATGGATTTACATACGTCATGGACAGGGATCAAGGAAGAAGCCATTCAAATTTTTGGGGGAGGATCAATAAATGTTTTTCACTTTCTTTAACACAGAAATGGATTTGATTTCACAAATTTTCCCTGGAAATAATTCATGGATCTTAATTACATTAAGTAACATGACTTTTAACAGAGGCTTTTGTCCAAAGCAACTTACATGGGGTTCAGTATCTTGCCAGGACACTTCGGCATGCAAATGGGTAAGAGTGGGGTCGAAACCGGCAACCTTCTTGTTGGAGAACGCCCGCTCTACCCCCTAGGCCACACCGCCTAAAAGAGGCACCACTGGGAATTGAACCCAGGATCTCCTGTTTACTAGACAGGCGCTTTACCAACTAAGCCATAGCGCCAGATGAAAAGTATCCAGTATACTGAGAGAACTAATATCGTTGAGTCTGTGAAGTTTGACTGTGTTTAAAGTGACTATTGGGGCCTTGGCTCAGACACAAGCTCTATTGGTTTGTTTGGTTGTTTGTCAGCAGGAACACATTGTCACCAAGTTCCCAGGGAATAATCCGGCCTCTCGGTGGAGGTTTGCCATTCCAGCTGAGGATTGTTATAGCGTCAGACCCTAAATGTAGATGTGTTACGTGGCGTGCTGCTTGTGTCGAGTCTTTGTTCCCCTCTGCGACTCGCTCTGCTCAAACATGTTTCTGCCCCCCCCCCTTTAAATTCCCTTCTTTCAGGGAGAGGTCAGAGGCCGGGGACTGTGACCTACCCTGGGGCCGGGTGAAGGACTCCAGCTCCCCTCCTTGAGAGATGGGCTGTGTATCCCCCATCTCTTTATTTTGTGTACACCTGAGAGCCTTCTTCTCCCTGGGATCCACTGACAGAGTGCCGAGAGAGCGGCCGGCTCCAGTTTCCTGCTCTGTTTTGTATTGTGGGGACAGATCAATAAGTGCTCCACTTTTCAGCTCTATGGGGTCATTGTACTCCCGGAAAGAAGAAGAGGGACAATCCGTCAAACTTTGCTGGAAGTTTTCATCGTGCTGCTGAGTTTATAACGATCTAGGGAACTCACTAGATTATCTAGTTACTGCAGAAGGAATGTTTTCCTCATCCTGAAGAGAACCACGAGCTTTTGCCGTCATTACCTGTTTCAGGGAAGTTACTTTAGATGAAGTCTGGTCTGAAAGGTAACACAAGACAGACTGTTTCTCTCCGGACTCGTACTCGTGATGCTGACCACCTCCCCTGCCTCTCCCTGGCACCCCTCCTGCATGTGTGTTGGTTCAGAGGAATCCTCTGGAGCCTGCAGGAGAGACGAGTTGCACATCGCTCACACCACTCGCTTCCTGCTAAGTAAAGTGTTGCTGGCCCTGCCTCTGCGTGCACTCTACTCAAACACGTCTACACAACTTGCCTCCTCTCTGCTCCCTCATTCCACATCTTGACAAGCGGAGTGGAGCAGCCCAATCTGGCCCCGTTTCAGACGTGTGTCTCCTCTTTCCTGCTGCCTGCAGAGATCCGCACAACTTTAACAAATGTCTGCTCCGATCCCGAGGACTCAAATGGTTTTTACATGTGGGCTTGAATCTGTTTTTTATACTCAAAATTCAAAATGTGAAAAGGATCAGTCTGATTTAATGCAACCGGTTTGATACAAACCTGTTTTCACCCTGGATCTGTTCCTGTTGGTTTGTACGTTTGTTTGTTTGTAAGCAAGATTTCACTGAAACAACAGTGTGGGTCAGAGAAGGACCAGCGGCTATTGTGTCTTTGTGTCCACCTTCCATTGTAGATATACCTGATTATGGGCCAAGTCTTTCGAACGTTTCTCAACACAAAACACAAACAATGATGCTTTTTCTTTTAGGGTTTTAGGTCCAGATGACGTTTTGCTTCCTCTTTATTAACATCTTTCTGAATATGAATGCAGATACATGTTAAAGATGATAGTCGATGCATTCTGCCACTTTCACTCTGAAGAACTCGTTCAATCCAGATGCAGATCCGGCACAGAATATATTTTTCTCTTTCTTTAACATTGTGAGATAATTGTGAGTAATTTGGTGCAGCTTGATTGAATTTTGAAGTGTTGGGCCTTGTTGGAGGTTTGTGCTCTATTGAGTGACATGTTGGTTTGTTGTGTATTTGTTCCTTTATTTGTGGTTTTTATCACTTGCATAATTTACCTTTTTCAGGTTTTCTAAATGCAAAATGTCTTTCCTTATTTTCTCCACGCACTTCCCTGCGTATGGATTTATTTCTAATCAGACGAATCAAACTGATCTGAGACTAATCCCAACATTTCACCCTGAGCAGACAGAACCAGCAGGTTGAGAGTCTCTGTAAATTATTGAATTTATATTTGGGTATTACAGGGTTTTATTAAAAGGGATTTGAGACTCTGTCCTTCCTTTGGCGGCATTCCTTTCTTCCTCAAACGCAATTATCTATTCCCATTTGTCTGTTTTTGCTTTCTCCCCATCTTTCCCCTCTTACACTCATTTCCTGTTTTGACTTACACCAGGCTTTTAGCCCCACGCCCCCGCCCCTCCCCTCCCAACCCCTTCCCATAAGCATAGGAGCATATCTGTTATTTACAGCCCCCGGGGGCTACCTGTCATTCTCACCGCTCCATCGTGATCGCCATGGTGACACCCAAATTCCACGGAGCGCAGGTCCCGACCCCGCCCTCTCTCTCCCATAAAGCCCTGACCCCTCACCTCCGCACCTGGGGACGCAAACCTATTGCTGCTGATTAGAGGGTGAGGGAGAAGAAAGAAAGTTAGAAACAGAACATGGAGAGACGGATAGAGGGATGGAGGGATAGATACATGGATAGAGGGAGAGATAGATAGAGGGATGAATTGATGGATCGAGAAACGGAGAGATTGATAAAGGGATAAAGATGGATGGAATGACAGTGCCTATACGAACACGTTTGCTGTTGCCGGCTCTAGAATCCCAGTATCTGGTGGTTTGTGCACTCAGGTTGTGTGTTGCTACACGTTCTTTTGTCGTGTGCGAGTGAACATGAGCTGGTGACCTCCTGAGTGTCCGTGTGTGAATATATAAGAGTTGCTGTCATTGTAGACCCGTTGCCATGGATGCCGAGGCGGCCTGCAGAAGAAGACACAGTAGATAAGAAGCTGCCGTGAACTCATGACCTGCTGTGGGAGGCGAAGTTACAGAGTTACACATCGAACGCTTGATTTTTAATCCGTTAGAATCCAGTCCTGTAAGGACGTGATCCAATATCTACCATTTAACACCTGAATAAAACACCCAGCAGGGGTTTGGTTCTCTCCCCGTCTGAGTCATGCTGCTGCTTCTGACTAGAAACAATGATATGAGTGTTAATAAAAGAAGAAGAAGCTGATCCCAGTCACAGGTGCTGTTGTATGAAATGGGAAGAAAACCTTTGCTCCTGCGACTGTTAATGTTCATAATCGGGTGAATTAACCCTCCAGCCCCTCCGGCTGTGTTACTGCATAATTACATGGTTTCACGATTTCCCTTTACTCATATTTAGCCATGTAATGGTTTTACTTCTGCAAACATTTCGGTCCAGCTGGCGTTAAGGTGTAACCGTAGATGTGGAGCCTGTGTGAGAGTGGAGAGGCGCTCATGAATGGACTGTGTAACAGTCGAGAAATCCGGGCAGACATAATAACGTGAAAACATTCCAGAGTCAGATAGAAAAACATCTCACATTTAGCAATAAAAAGAAAAGAGGAAAAACTCAAACTTATCACAGAGTGTTGACTTTGAAAGGAAACTGTTATAAAATCCAGCCACAGTTCAGCTCAGTTACGCTTTGACCAGGTGGAACGTGTTCATCCACTTTTCTTGTTTCCCCGACTCATTTATCTTTTTCAATATTTCCAACCGCATGCTTTCTGACATCTTCCACAGATTGAGCTCTGAAACCCTCAGGTGTGAGTTGTGCGCGTGTGTGATGACATGAGTGGGGTTTTGTGGGTTTGGTCAGAAACCTTGTGGACACTGTGAATATTGTCTCTTTTAAAATAGATTTCTTGTTTTGTGAGTAGGAAACTATTGTGTTTGGTTTTGAACTTTTGTATAAATGGACTAATGACAATATGATGTCAAATATTTATATTATATTTTTCATAATAATGAGAAACACCTGCTTGATTCACATTTTCACATTTGTGTTTTTTAAACGTAAAACATAATCACAGTTTATGTTTCTCGTATGTTTTTGGATCCAATGTGAAACAATGAAAAATGAATTCCCTTGTCATAGTTTAGTATACAATAAAAAGGATACCTAAACAATTGCATGGGAAACATTTGTATTTGTTATATGACGTCAAAATCAAAGCTTTAGAAATAGCTTCACCAGAATGCTCACACTTATAGATATCAGTAAACAAAAAAACTGACTTCTTACATCAAGGCCCATAAATAACTTTCTGGGGAAATTGGTGAAAATGTAAAAAATATTGGCGCCATAAAAGACAGAATCTGCCTCGTTAACCAAATCCACCGACTTTTGTGAAAGTAGTTGTGTCTAATCCCACTAACTAAGAAACTAAAGGACACGGGGTGAAAACATAACCTCCAGTGTAATTCTAACAATTTAATCCACGTGTTACAAAAAGGGAAAAAATGATCTTTTTATATAAAAAGCAGCCGCCACTCCACAGGACAGGAGAAAACCACAGTCAGTGTCTCATTGCCATAAACAGTAACCCACACTCTCCACCTTGTTATTTAACAGTGCACTGACCCATCTGCTGTGTTTATAAACTCCACACAGTCCTGAGCGGCGGGGAACTTCACGTCACGAGCTCTTTCCACCTCTGGAACAACTGGTCAGTCTCGTGGTTCACGTCTAATGAGGCAGACGTTGTTGTTGGCCGGGGGGGGGGAAACCGGTGCCAAGATGCCAGTCTGGCCCGGCCGCACCCGCGTGACGCCCAAACTGTCCGTCACCGTTTGTTTGCCCGTCTCCCCCGAGCTGTCAGCCATCGGGGCCAAAACCACATAACCATCTGCCCTCGGCCCGGCTCCTGTCCTCCCCAACACGGATCACCGGACTGTTATTCCACTGTAAACCTCAGCAGAAACTACAGGAGCCCCGGCGCTCTGGCACACTCCGGTATTGTCTCTGCTCCACGAGGGATCGCTCGCTGGGAGGCCCGGCGGCTTCAGAGCGAGAGAGACACCGGGTCAGAGGTCGCCGATTCATCTGTTGTGGAAACACACGTACAACACGTGGTCGGACATCACGTCCTCTTCCAGCTCGTTAGCATGTGCTGCCATCTTTTAATTCTTCTGTTTATTGGTTTTATAGCGTTTGAAATCTGGTGTTTGGTATTTGCTTTGTCTTTATCATAGAACTTTGAATTAGACTAACCTGTATGAGAGGTGCTACGAATAAAGTTTGATTGATTTGATTGATTTTTTACTGCGATCATTTTTTCCATTTCAATGTTTTCATCTTACGTTTGGGAATCGTATTACTTCATCTTCAATTTGTTTGATAAATATGACATTAGTCCTGCAGCGCCTGTGAAAACTAAAAACCTTGTTTTCCTCTGAATAAAACCCCGAAAACAATTTGCCTTAATTAAAAACATGTCGAGTTTACATGAGATGACATTTGTCTCAATGTCGGTGAGACGGGGAATTAAGTTGTTAAATTGATTTACTTTAAATTTGCCAAGACGCACGCTGATGCTCACATACATTACATTAGTGTATTTATCTCTATGTTCTGTCAGAGGGAGGAACTGATTTTCCTCAGACACACACACACACACACACACACAAACACACACACACACACACACACACAGGTCAACCTGTTGCCCTGGCTACTGTGTACACAGTGTGAGAGCTTGGTCGACCTCGACATTCTCATTCACACTCACTTGCGGTTTTCAGTTTTCCCCCGAGTTAAGTAAAACCTCCACATGAAGCCTCAGGTTCACTTGATTATCGTCAAAGGGAAACTTAAGTGATCGGTAGAGAAAAGCTAATTAAAAGAAATAAAGAAGTCATCGCAAAAGCAAACAGAGTTTCTGCAGGAGCTGTTTGTCTGTCTGCTGCGTATCTGATGGAGAGGTTGTGAGTGGACGTCTGTTGCTCCAGAGGGAAGTCGGGTTGGGAGACTGCTCGTTCTTTACTGGGACCAGTACCGGTTCGGTCCCTGCTCGTCTGAATCTCCAAAAGAGGTGTCAGTGATGGAGCTGCATTGAAAGTTCTCACAAAGAAGAATATTATTTAATAGAAATTTTATTTAAAGTGGCCTATACACTCTTTTATATAGCTGCAGAGGCCAGGGAGTTATTATCACAGATTACACCGTCTGCTCAGTATCACTCTGATCAACGACACAACTCCTCAGTGTGACCACAACTCGCACAGTGGAGAGAGAGGGAGAGAGAGAGAGAGAGAGAGAGAGAGAGAGAGAGAGAGAGAGAGAGAGAGAGAGAGAGAGAGAGAGATTCACTTCACTGTAGAACCTGGTTTCTCGCACACGCCTCTCTCTCTCTGTCGGTGTCTGCGCTCCTCTCTCCTCTTCTCTCCCTCCTCTCTTGTCTTTGTTTGAAAACAGCTTTCAATTTCCTGGGCAGCCGTCTTCAAAGGGAAGCGGGAGCAGGAGGGGGGGGTGGGGGGTGGGGCAAGTAGGATGCCAGAGGCACAGTGACAGCTGGGAGGCAGGAGACTCCGGGACGAGATCAGAGGGTTCGAGTTTCTGTACCGCCACAGACACGCTGTCATTCTCCCAGCTCCTGCCCCTGCTGCTTCCACACACACACAGACACACACAAACACACACACACACAGACACACACACACACAGTTCTACACACAAACATGCATTTTGTAAATGTATACACAGAAGCTTGAATACACAATAACTACAAATACCAATACATACCAGCTGTTGAACGACAATGTGCTTTACTGAAAAACCAACACACACACACACACACACACACACACACACACACACACACACACACACACACACACACACACACACACACACAGCTCTACACACAAACATGCATTTTGTAAATGTATACACAGAAGCTTGAATACACAATATCTGCAAATACCAATACACACCAGCTGTTGAACGAGCTTTATTGAAATACCAACATACACAGACCCCCCCCCTCCACACACATACACACACATAAACGCACAAACAGAGAAAGATCTGTATAAACACAAAGCCGATTGTTCATGTGAGGTGAAATTAAAAGCTAACACAAAGGAAACACACTTTCCCACCTGCCCTGACTCCACCCGCCCCTTCATCACAGCGCCCGAGGTCTTCTGAGGCCGCGGGCGCCGGTTGCAGCACCGAGCTTTTATTCCCAGGTGATGATGTAAGTGTTGAGGGAAGAAACGAAAAGGGATCTGATTTAATTTACATAATGTGTTGACTTTGGATTCGGCTGGAAGGAGAAACACAACCTCCTCATTGGCAGCGCCGGCTCCCGACACATTTTAGTGATTAATGCTCTGAACTGGACTTGAAACATCTGTCCCACTTTCTCATCTGACTGTCTTGTGGCGGCTGCAGGGTATGGGTTTCAGCTTGTCCTCCGTGTGGCAGCCCTGTCGGCCTTCAAAGCCTCTCCAGGTAATGGCGCTTTGGAGATTTTGGCAAACGCTGCCACAAGCTCACAATTATAAGGAAGCTTTTGAAGAGCCGTGGCGCCACATTAGAACCGTATCTCCTCGCGGTCTAATCGTACCTTTCTAGTGGTAAAACAAATTACCTCCTGATAGCACATGGGTAAGACGATGCCGCGCTGTTTTTTGTTCTCGCCCGACATGCGGCCTGGCAGCTCCGTGCAGCCCCTGGAGTAAAGTGACATCACTGACCACAGAGCTCCTGTTTGCACACGAGGAAGGAGCAGTGGTGGTGTTGGAGGTGGTGGTGGTAGTGGGGGAACTGTTGGGGGAATCTATTTGGAGAGGGCCAGTGACGCTCACCTCAGAAACCCAGGGTGTTGACTGCTCTCGTATTCCCAGAGCATCTCGCACTCTCAAGGAAAAATATGCAAGAGTGGCGGAGGAAAGCCCGAGATCCGAGCATGGAGGTGGGGGAGAGGAGGGAGAGAGTGGGAGAGGCAGAGCGAGGGAGAAGGAGGGAGAAGGAGGGAGAAGGGGGAATGGTCTTTGTTAATCCCTCCACATCTGGCTTCTATTAGGATGTGGGGGCCGCTAAAATAATGTTTTTCACCCTACAAGCCTTTCTGTGCTATAAATTACCCGCCAGCCACTGTGCCTTCCTCACTGAGACTCTCTCAGTGCAGCCAGTCAGGCAGGCCGCTCGCCTCCTCCCCCTGCGCCTCCTCGCTCTCCTCCTTTCTGCTTTCTCCATTTTCGAAAACTCCCTCTCAGCGCCGGCGCAGTAAAAAATCCTCCCTTTCTTCCTGTCAGCTGTCTGCACTTCCTGTCGCTGCTCTGCTCTTCATAAATTTGTGGATCTTTAGATTTAGATGCCTCCCTCTCGCCGTCCTCACGTGTCACTGAACACGAGCAGAAGACAGTTGTTGTTCAGACCAGTAGTAATGGTTTTTTTTGCAGCTTCCTGACGATTTCACCAGCGAGTGCTCGAGCTAGAAAAGCTCTCAAGGTTGATCTTGGCTTCGCTCCATCTGTGACTTCAGCACTCGTACGTCACTCGGTGATTTGGTAACAGCTGCTTCAACCCAAAACTTTTATTAATATTCCAATAACACGAGTCTCATTCTTTTCTTCTTTCCTGGATACGTTCTCAATCCACTTCCATATCAATCAGCTCACTCGTACGGACATGGGCTGTGTTTCTGTGTGGAAACGACAGCAGAGGAAAAGTTGGAAAGATATTCACAGATTCTGTCTTTACGGATCAATAACTAATAAACAAAACATCTTTGAAACAAAAGAGAAGCCTCCTTCCAACCAGCTCCAGCTTGAGTTCATCAAAACGAGCAGAATTCCGATCAGGAGGGAAACACATTGGTCTTTATGCAGAACAGGCAGTGAGACGAGTTCAGGGACCGTCTACAAAGTGCAAACTGAAAAACACCCAAATCTATACACAGATAAATGGTCTCCGGACTTTAGAAAATTTGTAATACATAACTTTAATTATTATTTTTGTGATGTCCCCTTGAGGGGCTTTGTACAAATGCACTTCAGCGAATTAAGTTCTTCAGTTTATGGTGTAGAACATTCACCAAACTCTCAGCTGCACAAACTTTAATCATCATGTCTCAGAAGAAAATCACATTTCATGAGGATGTGCACATTTGTGAGATTAAGATTCGATCTAATAGTCAGACTGTACGACACTAGAGGTGTTCACCAAGTTGGTTTGAGATCAGCACACTTCTTATGTTCTGTCTTTTGAACAGTTATGTCTCCAGCATCCTCACGCACTGGGCTGGAATGTCAAATGGTCTAATACTTCATGATTATATGGCTTTGTGTTCATTCTGCTGTTTGTCTCGAAGGTGCTGAGACAGAGGCTACTTCCCTTTCAAACTTTTCTCAAAGGATTATAACCTCTGCTACAGCGTCTGAGAATCTGACAATCCTTCAGACCCCCTGGTTTCCATTCCATTGCACTTTCCCTCTGAACTCAGCCTAGAAGCCAGATCCGTGGCCCCCTTCAGTCTCTCAGCACCGGGAAGGCCAGCCAGGTCGGACCTGTCACTGGTGATGAGCCCTCTGCTCATCATCTCCAGGGGTCGAGCAGAGTTCAATGTGCACAGGTGCATAAAAGTAGCATGGGCCTGCACGTATAGAGCCGGAGACATGAGGTCTAAAGGGCGGTGAGAGGGCCAAGGCCGGGCCTGGTGGGGCGGGAGGGAGGGAGGCTGGCTGGTGGAAGGGGTGAAGGGCAGCGGGTCACTGCCTCATCACCAGAAACACCAATTAGATAAATCAGAGCTGACAGCTCCGAGGATGAAAGGGAGAGGATTGACTAATGCACAAATTCAAGTGGTAATGATGAACTGGCCAAACCTGATTTTATAGCCATTAGGCACCTGTTGGAGCCGAGCAGCTGGTCCTGCCAGGAGGCCGAGGCTTCCCCAGGTGATCCCCAGTACCCGGGCACATCTGCTGTGAAACCAGAGTCCCTCTGTGACGTCTGATCGTCAGGGAGATGCTTCTGGAGATCAAACCGAGTCAAGTGGAGCAGCACTCACTCTATAATCTTAATCTGTGGATCTGTATCAAGGCAGATTGAGATGATCTCACCTGATGGTCTGACGCAGAGTGAAGGATTTCTGGTTTCCTCTCGGTTTACACAGATCAAATCAACCTGAAGGAAATCTCAGACCTCGCCCACATCACACGGAGGGAGAGAAACAATTCAATCCACTTCCAGGCTCACACCATCGGCATCGACTAAACAACTCCAGGTCTCGTATTTCTATAGAAGATGATTTATGGGCTCTAACGTGATGCGGTTTGAGAGTGAACTCAACTTTTGATTGTTTGAAGTCGTCCTGAGAAACAACAGGATCGTGTGAGTCTGCCGAGGAGGAATGTGCCCACGTATTTCAGCACGGTGTAACTCTATCTGGTCACGGCCTATCATCTGGATGGAGTGGATGTCATCCCCGTGCGGGTCCCCATTATGTCAAACGGGCCCTTTGCCACATATTTCGATGCGCTGTCTCTTCTGTCCGTCTCTCCATTACTCCATCCCATAATCACTTTCTGCGCTTCACTCAGTGAACCCAATCCTTCCTTTGCTTGTCTGCCAATTCCTCCGAGGTTCAGAGAGATCCATGTCGTTCGCCTGCTGGGATCGGCTGGCCGGAGGACCGCCTGTCTGGACCGCTCCCACCGGCTCGTCTGGTTGTAACACCGCGACCTTTAGAAACAAACGTGCGACCTTTGGAAACTTGTTACGGACGAGTTACATTTCAGTTTTCTTATCTCGTATTGAAAAAGCCGCTGCTGCTCCGTCTATCTGCTCACATGATGCCTGTGTATCCTCCGGCTGTCAGAGTTTATCTCGGCTTAGAGCAAGAATGTGGAGATAAGAGATGAGTATCGAGACAGACAGTTTGAGCACCGAGGCTCCGAATGAGAGCTGCTCCACCGGGCGAGGCCGGCCCTGGGAATCAAGCAGCACATTGATCCGGTAAAAGGTCTTTCACAGAGCGACTGGATGTATGTCAACGCTACTCAGGATTCTAAAACCCATGTCATTTTTCTATCATAATCCCCGGGATTATTTGTATGGAGGACAGGTGGGGTGTGTGCGGGGGGGATGAACAAGGGAGGATACTCCTCCATGCAGGGGTCTAAGATATCAAAGCCAAAGGGCTGTGGGGAGGATGGAGAGAGGGTGGATGCAGCAGAGGGGGGTGGTGGGGGGGTTCAGAGTGGTTTGGGGTCTGGCTTTTGTTCCAACCCCTTCACCAGGATCCCCTGAAAAGATCACCGAGCAGGCCGATTCGTCGCGGCTCCGGGCTGCCCCCCTCTGATTGGCTGTGGCGGGCCGGCAGATGTTGGCGCTGCAGCGGGGGGTTCGGATGATTCCAGCTCCTCGCTCCCGCACCGTGGGACGCTCACACGGCACCGGAGGCTTCTCACACACACAACCTGCTGGAGCTGAGGCCCACGGGCTAATAACACCCCAGCAACAAAGACGCATTCACACTCGTCACTGTTCACTTCTGCTTGGCCACATCAAACACGACCATAATGGCCCCGGACTATGTTTGCCTCTGGAATGTATTATGGGTGTTAACTGAGCGTGTGTGAATCCACTTCACGATGCTATTGACAAACTAAAGATCCGGTCATGGGGTCGCAGCTTTACTCCTCATTGAGAATAGATTACAAACTGCACATGGAGCTTTTATTGTTGGTTATTAATGTAAATAAACTATTTTAAAAAATCAATATTTATATAACATATGTACCTTTGTGGGATCTCCAGGGTCATTTGAAGGAATCTGATGAATCCATAAGTTACTGTTAACTACAACTGAGTTTTCAGTTTCTAGAATTTGAATTATAAGGTGTTTGAGGCTAAAAGTTGCAACCCACAGTGATTTGAAGGAATACTAAAAAAAGCGTCAGCTCTATCAGCTGTATTACTATATAGAATTAGCATTAAACGAAATGGGATCACTCTAAACTGTATAAGTTGTTCCTCCATGGCGTATTTTATTGTGTAGGACAAGCCCCTGTGAGCCAAAGCCTTATTGTGTATTTTTAAAATAATAATTATAACTGATGCATATTGTCGATTGAGAAAAATCTGGTCCACAGCAACGCGGCAGGAGTTTGTCGGGTCAGGAAAACAAACTGAAGATTCCCTTTCTCACCCACAGCCCCTCCAGAACATCCAGGGGGAAACGTCTGGACCTCAGCACGTGTCCGGAAGCAGCTCCAGAAGTTTCTATCTTGTTGAAGTGCTGAAATGAAATTCTTCACCGTCAGAACTCACCGCCCGAGATGAAAGGGAAAGAAAAAGGATGCCTCAAGACTCATGCTCGGAGCGCACTCCCTCTTCAAGTGAACTAATTAGTGTGATTAGTGTAGAGATTACTTGTCAGTGTGTCGTTTGAGTGAAGCTGTTTCCCGTCCCGGTAGCTGCTGCAGCTCTTTATCTGAAGCTGCAGCCGATAAGAGCCCATGTGTGTGTGTGTGTGCACATCAAGGTCTTGTGATGCAGAGTCCAATCTGCTGAGAGCTCGGAACAGAAAGGCAGCAGGTTTAGCTCTGCTTTGCATCAGCAGATCTTGATGTTTGCTCAAGGGTCTGGGTCCCATTCAAACGCTTTGTTGCAGAGTTGAAGAGGCAGATATGCTATCTGGAGAAATCTGCAGGCTCTGGAGCAGAAAACAGTTCCCGTCCCTCCTCTGCTTGGACAGAGCCACGGAGCAAAGGGCCAGTTGGACCGTCCTCTGCTTTTCCCCTTTCTCTTCCTGACATGTGTTTTTATACATGACAACAACACACACAAATAGAGAAAGGAGATACCGACAAATAAGGGACGTAAAAGGAAAACGCTGACAATTCATATTGGGATGAAATGATCTGAAGAACAAACTTAGGCCACATATTCAACTTCTTCAACAAACTTTTAATTTCTGCTTTTACCTTGCAGGGATGAGTTTCGACAGCCGTAGGAAAAAGGAAAAGTTCATACACAAGTCAGAGCATTCAAAATCATGAAGGACTGTTTGAATTTGCATTTTTCATCTGTTTTCAGCTTTGTGTTTGTCTGGATATCACTTTACCAGTGACCTATCACAAAATAGGCAAATGTTTTATTGACAACACGTCCCCACAAGCTGAAACCCCTTCCAGCCGGAGCCTGGAGAAGAGCCACGGAGTCGAGGAGCCGCCGCTTGGCAGGACAGTCCTCCTGACGACAGTAGGTGTGTCCATCAGAACCATAACGTCCCCTAGGCCCATGTGTTTAAGGTTGATTTATGATAATCATCTTTGTTTCCAGTGTTTTTCCTCTGCATGGCATATTTGCTGCTCCACTCACTTGGATCCAAACGTCCGTGTGTTTCCCTCCACATGAAGTTTGCATGGTTTGGATTTTCCTCCCGAGCCCAGACGACAAAGTAATGCCGAGTGATTTAAAGCAGGAGACGCACACGGGAAGGAATTTCTGATTGATTGAAATAATGAAACGGTTCAACTCTGGGGAAGTTAAAGCCAAAAGGGGGTCAGAGGGCAAAGCCTCTCAGAGAACAGACTGGAGTTGTGTTATCCACCACACATCAGCCGGTTGTGGCTCTTCTGCGGTGTGTGTGTGCGTTGTCTCTTTGAAGCGCGGTGCTCCCCTACGTACAGCATGGCGTGACTGGAGCCGGTGGAGGAGACCTATGAGGGGAGATGTTCTGGTTGTGGTTATCGGTGCGCTATGCTGGCATCCAGGCGGCGCAGCATGCTGGAGAGATAACAGGCCTTGGGGAGGGAGAGGGGGGGCAGTCAGACCATCCACCTTTTAACACCACGTGACCGGGGCCTCCACCCAGGGCCTCCACCCAGGGCCTCCACCCGGGCTGCGGACAAATGATGTCTGAGCCAGTAATGCACATCTGTGCCTTATTTTATTGCTGTTCATTTTGCGTCGGTATTTGCAGAGGCCCAAAAAACAAAGCACAGTTCCACCTTGTTCCCATATCACGTTTGAACACACATAGGCTTGCATTACACAAAATGCAAAAGGTACAGATCTTATATTGGAGTGGCATTTCAGCAAAGCCCCCACGGGGTAGATGACAGGGTTTTACTTAAAAGCAAAGAGGCATGTGGAGGGAGACTTGAAGTCTGAGGAGGATATTAGAAAAATACATTGGAAAACGTTCCCTCCGGCAATATTTCTTTTTTTTTCTCTCTCTTTCACTTTCAGGAACAATTTTGTACCTTTCGTTCAGAGGCGGGGGGTGGGGGGGGGGCTGAAGTTGAGAGGACGTAATGAAAACCAACTGGCAGGCCGTCACTATCTATCTATTCTGCTGAGGGAGTGCATTGACATGGAGAGGGAAAACAGGCCCTCGCCCCCTAATCCACTCAGGCCTGCACTTCTCTTTTTCTTCCCTCCTTCCTCCTGCTCTCTCCTTCTATTTCATTTCCAGCATCCAACTGTTCTCAGGCCGTCGAGTCGCTGCTTTGGCAAAAACAAGAGATTGTCTTACAAGCAGGTCGGAGACGTGAGCTGGATGTGTGATTTCACTCGATTGTTTCACTCAAGATCGTGAGAAAGACTTAAAAGTGTTTTTCTCTTTCTTGTCAGTATGAACACAAACAAGAACAAACTGGTCTCATAACTCCGCCAGTCCCCAAATGAAACCACATTTCAACTCAATCTGCACCAAAATCATCAAAATCTGAATCTTTCTCTGATTCATCCTTTAAGAAAGTGGATGGATCATGGATCCAGTCCCTGATCTGGATCTAATTGGTCCTTTACTGACCCAAAACACATTCTTAGAACAAACTTCATGGTAGTCCGTAATAATATGTTGACCAACAAGCAAACAAGCAAACCTGCAAGTGAAGAAACAAATGGAACAGGGCTGATATCAAAACCTTGGCAAATATAAGAGAAATCATTAAATGTGAGTATGTTTTATTTTGCTGTGAAACTTAGCTCCAGACGTTAAAATACAAATGAACCAGTTTGGATTTGAAGTCGTTGAATCTCTGTCTCTTTGGGCCGACTGATGCAGACGGAGGAGTCGGGCTGGTTCCTCACTTCCCACCTGGCCGTGCAGTGGAAGTCGTCTCTGGCCTGACGCTGCCCGCTACCCTGCAGTCGGGGTTCAGGGCGATAAGAGGCTTCTTTCACACCCACGCTGCTTCCTAATCCACACTGCGCCACTCAAACCACCAAGCCCAATATTAGTTTTCCTGCAGCTGGCCAGTGCGGCTAATGAATATGAGTGTGTTTGTTTGATTGCGTGTGTGGTGTTGCTGAACCGCTACAGGCTCCTAGCTGTGGATAAGTTGCTCAGATGCAGGTTTGGAATTTGAAAAAATGCCGCGAGGAATGTTTGATGTTCAGACAAATTTTGTGAAACAGTTTTCCAAAGTTTAACTGTCGACCGAGTTTCAGAAGTACGATGATTTCCTGCATGATTTGATTAACTGATTTGGTAGATTTGTCAGAGCAACCGTGCAAAACAGTGAGGGTCAAAACACAACATTAGAAAATAGTGTTGTGTTGTGTGAAATGTTGTCTTTTGACCCCAAGGGCCACCGTACAACAAACAAAGGTACCAGGAGATCAAACAGAGGAAAAGGAGAGAATAAAGTAATTAACTAATTATCCCAAATGTTGCTGATTTCTCTCAAACAACTTGTCAATGGATCAAATATTAATTTCAGGAAAACTCTCTTGAATCAATATTTATAAAGGCGAGCATCATCAGTTCCCATCGTGCGTTTCTGCCGGTCCAGACCACAACTCAGGTCTCTAACTCTTAACAGCACCAACAACATGTATTTGTCAGATTGATGGATAGAGAGAGAGGCTTGTCTATTAGCAAATACTCAATCAAAGTCCACCAAATAAAGCCACAGAGGTTTTCCACTGACGTTCACAAGCTCAAACACGGCCCAGACGCCACTGACCGGGGAGATTAGGATTATGAATCCATCAGACGAGGTGTTTTTATGCACTCAGAGGAAACATTGTTTAGCCTTTTGTAGCTGGGAAATATTTACGAGTGTTTCTCTGCACTTAAACGTTTGTTAACACTCCATCTACTCTTTTCCTGATCAGCGGCCATTAGTGAAGTCCGGCCTGGTCTCATTAACCAGGCCAGGCTGACAGGTAGAAGGAGCCTTTCATTCTCTCCACATTTATTGTTGCCCCGCTGTAATGAGCACTTTGGACCATCACCTCCACTCTGTGATTTATAGTGTTTTTAGCAGAGATCAGAGAGCCGGGCCTGTTACGCGCCTGTGAAGCCGGCAGCCTTTCCTGACACCCCGGGCCGGGCCTGGGCACCGTGTCACAGCTGGGCCCAACATGACCAGAGGTGTGAACCTCCCCGGGCCTAATGAGCTGACGGGCGGAGGCGGATTACAGAGGAGGGTCAGAGGTGATGGGACCAGGGCCGAGGAGCCTGGTCTTAATATCCATGAGCCAGATTAAAACAAGAGAGATTTAGTCTGGGAGACTTCCTCCAAAATAAAAAGGCTCATTGGAGAATAAGTGGAAAGCTAACGTGACACAGTAGTGAGAGAATAATTCTCAGAAATGCATAAAAGAAAACCCCACAGTCAAGGTGGGAAGATGAATCGATCTCCAGGAGCCATCATCATTTCACCTTCTTCTTCAAAAAGCAGGAAACGTTTTCCAAAAAAACAAAGAAAAGTCTTTGCTCTAAACAAACATGCAGCGTCATCATCGTCCTCTGCAGCCAAACCAGTTCACTGTGGGTCAAAAGTGGGGTTTTTATCTCTTTATCTCCTAAATGTTCCTGACCAGACGGTTGTCTGCTCGGCAGCAGACGGCAGCACATGAGTCAGTTAATACATAATGCAGCATAAACACTTTGGAGACAATGAACACAATTTTTTTTGAATATTCAATAGTTCCCCATACTTCATGTTGTCCGCAATAGCTGTAAATCAAATCTATCTGGGGTTAATTTGGGTGTTTGGGCCATTGATCCACTTTGGCCTTTTAAACGGTATAATTGAAGTTACCTTAACTTATAGAAATGTGGAAGTGCAACTTTAAGGAGCCACTAATCGTTTATATTTTGATTCCAAATTGGACTTTTAAGTTCAACAGACTAATCCAAAGTAAAGTCGACATGTGTGAACATCGGTATCTCAGTTAATTAAATGTGCATCAAACGTCAAAAGCCGATTTAAACGTCTGCAGCAACACACACAAAAAAAAATGTTCAGTGCTTCAGTTCGGTAATAAATCTACAATTTCTCTCAGATGTGTGCACGCCAACCTTCACGTCTCCATTTCACTGCACCCCATTTCATTCTGAGTGCACGAGTCAAGCTGCAGTGACCTCGGCCCATCGGGGCACGGAAGGCAGCGCGAGGGAGGAAGTCCAGTGAGCTCACGCTGGGCCGGGACATTAACTGTGGGAGCACATAGGCCATGAAATATACAGCTCTGTAGAGGGAGCTTTATATTCACCTTTAACGGGGCTGTTAAGAGCCGATCAGGGGAACTGATCAGGAGACCACAGGCGCAGTGACACCAGGCTCATCGTACCAATATCTGTCCACACCACCAGACCAACTGGGAAGACATGAACTAGATGTGAATTCAGAGCTGGGGTCGAGGGGACTTTTGTCCGGCGAGCCTAATCTGAAACAGGAGTCTTCTCAGACGGCTCTATCTGGCTCCCACTCGTACTGTCTTTCCAGGCGTCCCCGGGGGGAGCAGGCGATTTATGGAGCAGAGAGACGGAGCACAGGCTGTGGAATGGAGCAGATTCTTCATGGATGTAGCTCGTCTCTCTGGCGTGAGGGGAAAAGGGAGAGAAACAAAGAGAGGGGATGAGGCAGAGTCGGGTGAGATAGCACGAGTTGGACGGGAGAGAAAACTGAGATCATTATGAAGACATCAGTGTCTTAACTGCACATCTGCCGGAGATTTCCCCTGCAGCCCGTCCTGCATGTTCCAGGGGGGGGGGCGGGGGGGCATTATCACACTGGGGTTCGAGAGACAAAACATGCATCCGAACGGCTGCGTAAAAAAACAAAATAGTACACAAACAGGAAATTGGGAAATAGACAGTTACGGTGCATCAGCTCACAGGCGAACACAAACATGTTCCTGTGGCTCCACGGTGATTATCTGGTGATATCCTGCAGCGATTGTGCGCCGGGCCTCTCGCTTGGGGGCGGCGAGGCTCCACATCTGCACCAGCGGAAGACAGATAGATGGTATCTTCCTGGATGGTGTGTCCGACCAGTGCAATGTACAAACAGAAAAGAGAGAGACAAGGGTTCTCCCGAGACTGTAGACTGTATCACACCCTGACATCCAGGCCTCGGCCTCCAGTCAGTCTGTTACAGTCAAATCTCTGTTTTCTGGATCTTGGGACTTTAAGGTTCTGTCTGGAACCACAATAAGCTCAATAATGGATCCATATTTTGATTCAGATCATGGTTCTGTTCGTTTGCAGTGAGAAAACATGAATCAAAAGAGGAAGAAGGAGCAGAGGAAGCCTTGCTGGTCTCTCCAGAAACTGAGGTGATCAAGCTCATATATGATTGCTGCAGTTTTCACTTCTGATAATATAATGTCAGAACGATGAGGACGCTCACTTGCTGGTGATACTGGGAATCAAACCCTAATGATATTTCAGTAGCAGCTAAATTAACCAAATGACCCAGTTCCTTCATCTTCTCCCACAACACGTGGAAATCAGACACACGCCTGTCTATAACCGATGGTGACAACAGGATTTACGCATGTGAGGTTAAAGACTTCTGTTTGTGTTGTGTATTTGAACACCTGTGTGAATGCCAATAACCTCCAAAGGCCATAATGAGATAAGTTTAAACGTCCAAACATTTTGGGCATGTGCTCGTTTCAAGGTTGACGAATGTGCTCGGCAGAAGCTGCGGGTCAGGAATGTGAACTAACAGTTTCATGGCCTTGTGTGACGCGGTGTTGGCATGATGGATGGTGTGTCCTTCGTGACAATGGCAGCTGGTGGAGATGTTTGTGTATTTGTGTAGTGGCATCTATTTGTATATGTGTGCGTCTGGATGAGGAGGATTACCGGAGATGAACTTTCTTTAGCGTCTCTGTCTTTGACCTCCCCTCAAAAGTTTTACTGATGCATTTCCAGCAGCTAAGGGCATCTACATATTCTCTTATGGGTAACGGTGTGATTTATTTGGCTGCATCATACATATTTGTTTCATATATGTATTTGCTGGAGGTCTTACCCACTGCCCTTTTAGGCTTAAACGTCCCGTCAAATAATGGCTTAAGCCCCTAAAACATATTTTAAAAAGAGATCCATGTATTAATTCCTTTGAGAATTACCCCCAAAAATCATACCCTATCTTTTGGTTTAAATCTTTAATAAGTTCTTTCTTGGAATACGTCCCATCCTTCCACAAAGTTTCAAGAAATTTAGTTTGATAGTATTTGTGTAATCCTGGGAACGGACAAACTGATAAAAGTAATTAAAACCTCCTGGGCAAAGATATGGTTCCATCCCTGCAACGAACATAGTTGTAAATGCTCACAACTTAAAGTTAAAAGCAAAAAACTGTGTTAAAGCCGAAATATTTAACTTCCCATTCCATACTTTTACTTTTCTGTGGCTGCGACTGGCCTGACGATGTCCCACTGTCCCCAGTGACAGCAGAGTCCTCGCAGCGTGGTGGCAAACAGAGCAGCGCCACTTGCAGGGCTCACAAAACAAACAAAACAATGATTAGAGCTCATTGAAACGTCTGCATGGAAGCTCCTGGGCCGAGAGAGGGTAAAAAAGAAACAAGCTGAATGTGGAATTCAGCCTCAGTGACTGTGAGTGGAGGTTATACGACCAGACGGGGCTGGAGTGAAAGAGAGTGTGGTGACCTGTAACAGCTCCATGACTCCAGTCTGGGGCTTTAGAGTCCACACGCCGGGGTCCTGGACTGAACCCGGGGCAGACCTCACTTCAGCACAGACAAGGCAGCCCCGATGGGAAACTGATTGTTTTTTTAACTACTGTTTTATGGAATACCTAGTGACAGGAAGTCCTTAAAACAGCAGCAGTTACTATTTATATAGTCCCTTTTCAGAGTAAACACACCCGCTCGCCCCTCCTCCCGCAGGCAGACACCCTGCCGTTGAGGAATGCGCCCATTCACAAGCTGATGGCCATCTTGGACGCTTGCCTCTCACTTCCTGTTTCCATGGCTACACCCCGGTGCAAAGGGAGATGATAAGCACTGGAAGTGGTAATCCTCTTGATCTGGCTCAGTTTCTTCATCGCTTCACGCCACTCGGAATGAGCTTGAGAAGCCAGCAAGGCGCAACAAGTGACAAATGCATATTATCTCTGCCTCCACAGACAATGTGGATCCACTCGGTGTGTTTTTTTTTAATAACAGCTGGAAAACGTTCAATCCAAACTTCCGCAGATGAGGATTTCACAGTGGCTGCTCGCATGAGTCGGACACATGTTTGTGTGAAGCCGTGGGGCAGCTGTGTTCTGATCCGATCCTCTGGGCGCTGCACCGTAAATCACCGAGGTCACCATGAGCCCGCGGGACCAGAGGAAACATCAGCGTTGAACCGGATGGATGATATTTCACTTTTCACATCTTCCTGCCCCACGATTCCCCTGATGCCCACTACGAGCGACTCCTGGATGCTTCATCATGACAGCTCCACGTCACTGCTGCTCTGGATGTCGGGAACCAGAGCGGAAAAACATGTCCCAGTGGTGAAGAGCAGGAGAGGGGAGCAGCTCCTGGATAATGGACCATGTGAACCGTTATTGTGTGAAACAGAGGATTTAGTTGGAATGTGTTGTTGAAATACTGAAAGTAGCTTCTGTCTGAAAACTTGCTGAATGTTACTAGATCACATTAAACGGCAGAAACAATATTTATGACTTCATCGCATCTTATCTGCATTTTGCCGTAATCTGTTCTTCAGGATTTCCAAAAAACTTGGTGAAAGGATGAGACACAGGCCAAGAAAGAACCCACAAAACATTGGTACAGACCTGGACAAAGGAGAATCCACTTCAGGACAATGTGAGACAGGGCCCTAGGCGGAGGTACAGAGCTCTAGTATTCTAGTTTACATGTTTTCTCTTTTTGTGTGGTCAGATAACAGATTAATTATGAACTTATGGCTGGAACATGTTCCATTAAAACAGAACATTAACCTGTAGTCACTTCCAAGTGGTTTCCAAGTTGCTGCTCCGCTAAAGATCGGATAAAAACCCACAATTCACACGATATAAAGACGACTCTGCAGTGATTTCATCTATATTAACTTTTTTAATGAGTTAGAGACAGAATATCTTTCTTATTCTGTTTATTACACACTGCACAGGCTCTGAGGGGTGTAACTGGCAAATATTTTATAATGGAAATATAAAGTTTGTCCAAAAAGTCAATAGATTTGTCACTAAAGGTGTTTTGTTAATAAAAAAAATCTGCTTTCATTGGCAGCACTGACGGACGATGTAATAAATATAATATCATGGACCAATTAATTTTGACAGCCGATGGTGAAACACTTGGCAGGAACGACCAATGGTGTAATGGCCGATGAATGGTGGGATTTGATCACATGTTGGCGTCTGTGGAGCTGACTGTAAAATGGACTGTTAATAAAGTAAACAAGTAGTGGAACAATAAAGGATAAGTTACAATAGCGAAAATCCAAAGTAGTTGATCTATGATAATAAGCCACAGATACACACATAAATAAAAACTAAATATATATATAAACTATAATATCAGCTTGCATCTTTATGCTTGAGAAAGAGTCCAACTTTTATTTCCCTTCATCTGAACCCACAATATATAATAGACAATAATACAGCTACACTTTCTTTAAAATCTTCTGTATTCAATATATGGAAGGCCAAAAATAAACCAAAGGTCAAGAGAACATTATATAATTGGTTTAGTTCTTTGTGTTTAACTTTTCGTTATTGTGATATTTATTGAATGTTATCCTGTTTATGTACATTTACTGTACATTGAGCACTTGGCGGTCTGACATCAGACGGGGGGGGCTTGAAGGACGAGCAGAGGATGTGCGGGGTCACCGCCGTGTCGTCTCTCGGGGTCGTTGTACACGGTGAATTCCGGGGAGATGTGTGAATAAGTGAGATGTTACAGACTGATGAAATTCCCAGAGAGCCCACGATGGATAATGTGATCCCACCACAGTGATGCAGAAACCAGATGGAGGGGAGCCCCCCCCCGCCCCCCCTTCAAATTTCTCTTTCTCTTCCCCTATACACATGAACACGAACACAAACCCCCACAACTGCAAACCTATGGACAGACACGAACCTACACACGCACACATTGTGCACACCTGTCCGAGCCAGCAGATATATGGGCCTCCGAGGGGAAATCCATTTAGTCTCTGTTGTAAAAATTGTGATTTTTCTCACTCTCGTATATATTTTTCTTCGCCCGCACAAAGTTTTCATTGTCTTATAAAACGCTGCAAATGAATGTCCCTGCCTCGGCCCTGTGAAGGACAGTTTGTGTATAGTTGTGTAATTGTCCTACTTCACGACTAAACAGCCGATAAAAATAAAGGAAACAAGTGCGATGATATATCCCAAACAACAGCAAGTAGTTGAGTAAATCAAGGGAATGTGTTTGTCAGATTTGACGCCCAAACAAAGAGCCTCTGGTATTTTGCTCCTGCTGACCAATCCACAAACCCTGGCAGGCCCAAGCAGAGAGGTGGCAATCCTGTTATCTGAAAGTGCCTTTTAATAGCCCTGGGAGTCAGGCGTCTCCCGGGCCCCTGCTGACAGAGTCAACAGAAACCGTGCGTTGCTTTGCAGGTCGTAAACACTCTGTTGACAGTGGTCAGAGGCTTATTATCCTCACAGCAAAGCCCAGCAAGCTGCATGTACCTACCCTAAACAACACTTGTGGATTCACTACACAAAACCCTTGTTAGTGGTTCTCTTTTGCCGTGTTTAAGCTAAATCGGGGAGTCGCGGGAGGAGAAGCTGTATTTCCGTGGACTCGTGCAGTGCCAGTTCTAAACCGGCCTGTTTGGAATGATCTGTTTTTGTTGGTCTGTGGTGATGCTGGTGGAAGGATTCTTTCTTTAAACTGCAAAAGTGACCTGCAGCGATTGAGCCGCCGCAGCAAGTAAAGACAGGCTGTGGGACTCAAGCTACATCCACACTACAAGGTGTCCGTATCAACTCTTTTTTTCAGCAAAGTTGGAAAACTTTGCTGACCCCTTTTACTTTGAAAACCCGGGGGCTGTGTTTCAGTCTTGACGGGCAGAAATGTTTGGAAACTATGACAAAGACCCATCTCCAGCTTCAAGTTCTGAGAAGCTTGAGCTGGAAAATTTGCGTTGTCATGAACAAGCTTGTGTCGTGTTCAACAACATCACTTGTTTTGAGGCACAGTGCTGCTCCCCTGTTTATTCAAAGTTTATTTATATTGAATGAATCACGTTTCCAAATCACACCTTATTCACCTCTGCTCTTCCTTTGGTCCTCAACAATCTCCTCTGAGGTGTGAGGCTGATAAGATGAATGGATTTGGAGATATGTGAGCCACACACAGACAGACTGGTTTTTTTTAATTAGTAGATAAAGTGTAAACTGTATTTGTAAACAGTATTTTTGCTTGATCATCAAAACACAATCTTGTATTTGCTAAACTGTTGTAATCTACTGATATATTGGATTGGGGCTAATGCGACGAAGGCAACAGGCCTCATATCGGTTAAATGTAGGCCAGAGGTCACTGCTGCTTTGTGTACTTATTGTTTTTGCAGCTTCTGCTCTGGGCCGAGCCTCAACAGCTCCGTGAAGCTGCTGTGGCTCGACAGCGAGGAGCTGGCAGCTCCGCACAGATAAGTGAGTGTGTACCCCAGGGGGCCAGAGACAGCCAAACCCTCGGTGGATAAGAAGTGTCTGTGCTGTCAGCTTTAGTTCCCAGCGTGGCCTCTCCTCCTCGGCCGCCCCTCCCGCCCCCGCTGAGCCCCTCCCTGGCCCTTTGTGAAGGGGACCCTGCTCCCTGCGGACTCGCCGCTCTCTGGCCTTTCACATGCGACTGTGTCCAATCACCCTGCTCACCCCCCTCTGAACCCAGAGCCGCTGTCTCCATCTCCAACCAGCTCCTGACCCTGAGACAGAGAGGGAGGGAGAGAGAGAGAGAGAGAGAGAGAGAGAGAGGGAGAGAGAGGGCGAGGGAGTGATGGACACAAGGAGAGAGAAAGACCCCAAAGTTAAATCAATCACGCAGGAAGATTGAAGAAATAGTTGATATTTGGGATCAGATTTTTGGGGGCCTCAAGCTTCTAGTTCCCAGTTTGACCGATCTTGTTTGAACACGCTTTGTTTTCCCACAGATAAACAGTGAAATATGCATTTGTATCCAGATGTGTTCAAAAATAATGAGCCGAATTGTCGTCTGGACCTAAAACCCCTGCACAAAGTATCCTGTCCTTTGTTCTGTGTGGAGAAACGTCCGACTTGTGTTGAATCTCAGGTTTTAACACAAAACTCAGGTTTCGCAAATTATTAGTGATGATTGAAAGTCCTACATGAAATAGGTTTTCCTGCTTCATAGCCTGAGAGAGCATCAACAATGGTTGTGAGTTCAGCTTCATTAATTTACTCTACAATGATAACTCCTGGTTTGTTTCTATTTGTGTCACTTCTAGCCAACATTGTGCTGCTTAGAGAGAATTCAGTGTATTATAACCTCTTGTCCTGAAATTGCAAATATGGCTGAAGTGCTTACCATCCACTTCTGGCAACCGAACCAGGTTCAGCTGCAGAGAAAACTTACATACAGCACCTTTAATAAATCATCTCTGAAAACTTTATAGCCAGTAATACGGTATACGGGGAAAAACAACTTTTGGGTTGCCAGGTTGTGAAAGGACACTTGTCCTCCTCCGCCATCAGACCTGCACTCATGCATCACTAATAAAGGATTCTTCCACTAAAATAATCCATAATTCATATTCTGCGGATCAATAACTGTTGGACCAAGATATGTACAGTCAAAAGATCGGGACTCCTAAGAGGAAAATCCATATATTCACAGGTTAATGATAAACAGATTATTGGTCTTTGAGGCGTCATCCTTTTCAACTTGCTTTATTATTATAGTTTTATAAAAGCCACAATAAAGATTTATTACAACACTTAAGTTGTTTATTGCAAAGCAGAAGGTCCTCGTCTGGGCCTGATAAGTAACTGGTGCTGAAAAGTCTCTTGACAGCAGAGAGTGGATAAAAAATTACGCTTTACAACAACAGAGAACTGTCCCCGTTAGAAGTTAAAAGACAAACAGGACGGTCCTGCTAGTGAAAACAGAGCCGAGGCATCCGTCCTTCACCGGGCTCGTCTCCACTACCTCCTCCATGTTGTTTCTCTCTCCTCCTCCTGTGTCAGAGGTTTGCCGGTTTGTTAGCTTTGGCCCCGTCACCGCCTGAAGGCCCTCGCTTGGTGGACCCGGCCTCGGGGATTGGATCACACCTTCCATCGACCAGTCATCTGTCAGATGGCGAGCTGCACCTGCTGTCTGAAGCAGGGTGGGCCTCGCCGCCGCTGCCACCGCCACCACCCAGCCAACGCTGGAGCACATAATTACTGCCTCTGAGATGATTACGCTGTTTACTCATGCCCATACGCACAACAGATGACTGTTTCTCCCCCCCCCGCCCGCCTCTCTGTGAAGGCTTTTCACCCAGTGATGAGGAAACGGCTGCAGCCAACCAACATTCAGACGATCCAAGCAGCGCGAGTCTGATGCCAGGAATGACCCGTAGCTATTAGCTGTTCAAACAGCCTCCTCCCACATAACTTTGATTCAATTCAATGGACCTAGTGAGCACTGGATTAAGGAAAAGTGTATTCCACTGCACAAAAAAAAAGGAAAGGAACATGACTTTATGGCTGTGAGGCCGTGTTGGGATTTATGTTCGTGCAGCAGATGAAACTCTCATGGTCTCAAACACAGGGAAAGACTTGGTCAGGGAAGGTTTGGAGAAATAATCTTAGATGTGAAGCACTTTAGGATGAGTTCATATTAATAAAACACATAAAGATAACAGTCCACCTTCTTGAAGAAGTAAAACTATATGTAAATATGACTATATTATTGTAGCTGACTGGTTCAAATGTTCATCTTTACTGTAAAAACGTTTGCTTTTCAGTTGAATCCTTCGTCCTAATGTAAACACACACACACACACACACACATACACACACACACACACACACACATACACACACACACACATACACACACACACACACACATCGGTTATGTTGTTTACATGGGTGATAGTTTTATGATCATCACCAGATACAAAACCATCCTGTATCTCTGCATAAAAGTACAAACTAGAGTAATCTATTATTATTTAATCACCCATTGTTTTAATTATTTACACTACATATTAGTATTAATGTCATTATTATAGCAGAAAGGTTACATTTTTCAATTTTAGTAGGAAATCCATGACTTGAATCCTTTATCCCTTGATCTATGTCAACACTGACATTAAACCAGTGTAAGTGAAAGTATAATTTGCTTTGTTTACATGTGTGACATTTAACACTATATAATCACCGGCCTGCCTCAGCAACTGGAGACAGGTCACTGAGAGGTCGGCCACAAACTACAATAAGTCATAACAAGTGAAACCGTAAAGGTTTTGTATTTTGTATATGTTTCCATTTTATATCAATTTTATTTTGTTTATTTCCACTGCTTCATCTCTCACGTCAACAATCCTGTCAAGTTTTTAATTCTTTAATCTTTTGTTTTACTTATACAATTCTCTCTCTCTTCTACAGATAGAAGAGAGAGAGAATTACAAACCATGGATAGATAGATAAAGATAGATCGATACAAGGTTAGACAGACAGATTGACAGATTGATCCAAAAGGACATTTGTACACTTATATATTTATATAATATTATATGTTTTACAGAACTAAATTTCACATGCAGTGATTCATGTTGAGCTCAGTGTGTCCAGGTGTGGTCACACATGGTTAACCAGTAGAGTTACTCTGACCAGGTGAGTTAACAAAGAAGTTAACCAGGTGGGTTTAAAGTTAAGTTAACCAGGTGAGATTACTCTGAAGTCAACCAGGATAGTTAAATCTGAAGTTAACCAGATTACAATAGGGTTAACCAGGTAAGTTTTCCCTGAAGTTAACAAGGTTACACTGAAACACTGATGATAACCAGGTTACTCTGAAGTTAACCAGGTAAGTTAACGCAGAAGTTAACCAGGTGTGTTAACACAAGTTAACCAGGTGAGTTAACCCTGAGTTAACCAGGTGTTTAACAAAAGTTAACCAGGTGAGTTAACTTGAAGTTACCCAGGTGAGTTAACTCGAGTTAAAAGTATTAACTGAAGTTAACCAGGTGAGTTAACTCTGAAGTTAACCCAGGTGAGTTTAAACTGAAGTTAAACAGGTTACACTGAAGTTTAAGACCAGGTGAGTTAACACAAGTTAACCCAAGTGACTTAAGACTGAAGTTACCCAGGTAAGTTAACTCTGAAGTTAACCAGGTGAGTTTCTTTGAAGTTACCCAGGTGAGTTAACCCTGAAGTTAACCAGGTGAGTTAACTCTGAAGTTAATAAGGTGAGTTAACTCTGAAGTTACCCAGGTGAGTTAACACAAGTAACCCAGGTGAGTTAACATCAAGTAACCCAGGTGAGTTAACACAAGTAACCCAGGTGAGTTAACACAAGTAACCCAGGTGAGTTAACTCTGAAGTTACCCAGGTGAGTCTTGGCGGAGGAGGAAGTAGACCGTTTCTCTCTCCGTCTGGTTGTAAAAGCTGTTCCCTGAGCCCGGTGCCTCCCCCTCGGCCTCCCTCCCTGCCTCCCCCTCGGCCGCCCTCCCTCTCCCCAGGAGCTGCGGGGCTGGGACTCGACACATTCCTGGTTTGACGAGCAGCTCCGCCGCGGCCGCGATTCGCTGAGCAACTCGACACTGGTTCTGGGAGATGTGTAGATCCGGAGGAGCCGTGGAGGAGCCGCAGTAACGGGACGGACACAGGAAGAGCCCGCGCGGGGGAAACACACCGGGACATACCGCTTCTAGCTTCAACTTCTCCACCGCCTCCACCTCCGCTCGACCAGGGGGGGACTCGTCGCACCTTCGCCCCCGAGAAGCCTGCGCTGCCCGGCCGCGGCTGTGGAACAAACTCCCCTCCCGCCGCGCGTCCACCTCCGGCTGTGTTCATGTTCCCCGCGTCGCCTCTCCCTCCCGGCCCGGGTCTAATGGAGGGCCCCGTAAGGATTTGCCACCAGAAGAATGCGTCTCGCTCCTGATTCCACCGACGGCTCGCAGCTTTTTTCGCCCCAGCGAGAGAGGTAAGGACCGGGGGGAGCGCGCGGGGGGGAGTCCCGGGCCGGCCTGGGTGCCTCGCTGTCCGGGCGGAGGAGCTACAGGGGGCGGGTGGGTGAGTGGGTGAGTGTGTGTGAACACCGGGGACAGACTGAGCTGCGGAGGGAGGCACAGAATAGAAAAATAGGTTTTAATTTTTTTAACTATATATCACTTATTTGTTAACTTGGTTGAAAGTGGAGAGAAGAGTGTGCACGCGCCTGTCTGGTAAACTGGGGGCGCCCGTGCACGGATATTAATGTGTACACATCCATGAATGAAGTACATCTACTCCTAAAATACTACTGGGTTGCATATATTCTTTAATATAAAATCCATTTCCCCTGCATTGCACTGAGGAGATAAACCCCCATGGTATGTATTTCCATGCCCTGCAGGCTTCATCTTTTTCTTACAGATTACAATCTGCAGACAGGAAAAAGAAAAAAGAGCAAAGCCCCCTCATGCATTTCTTTTGTATTTGCACAACAGAAGCCTCCGACATGTCCTGGTTGTTCAGCCGGGATCTGTCTGCCCTCCTCGGCTCAGGATGTGTAACCCAGAGGAAGGTTGTCTGGGTGTTTGTTTGGTAAACAGCTCTGGAGGCTCAGGGACACCTCACTGGAACATCTCCCAGTTGGAAACACATGGCCTGCACTGAGGCTTTTTTCTTATTTTTATAGAAAATCTCAAATAAGTCGCTGGTTTGGTGGAAAGAGACTGAAATACATGAGATGTGACTTTGTTCTAAAGTTGTATTTTCTATATATTATGGATCCAGGTTGTTCCAGGAGCCGCCTGTCTGCCACATTCACCAGCGAGGCAGGAACTTTGTGGCTTAGACTAATATTTGAACGTTTTTCTTCCTCGCCCTTCCGCAGACAGAAGAGCCTTTATTGTTTTAGATGAGTCCCCCGAGGCGGGTGTCATAAACGGTGGTTTGGTAAATCCCTGTTAATATTTGGCAAGTGCACAAATCACCGGGGCGAAGCGGAACCAAAGGGACTGGTGCCTGCCTGCTGGGATGAAAGTGTCACTGTTCACACACTGGGAACATGTTTGTTTTACTTATTTGGGATCTGGGGTGAATTGTTAGGGCAGTTATTCACATTATAGAAACAATAGAGATCTTAAAAAAATCAATCGACAGCTTCTCCTTTGACTCAGTTTAATGTTTGTGTGTCTTTGATTTGGAAAATGACTCTAAGACTGATTGTGTAGTTGTGTACATGAGTTTATTCCCTTTGTTATGTTGTGATCTGCTCAGCTGCATCTTAGGAACATTAAGGGAAGACACCTTTTAAAATATGTTTTTTCAGACAAAATATAAGATTAATGACACTTTTTTAAATTAAATACATGTATGAAGTATATATTGGTAGTACATAGCTAAATGTGTACCAACATGCACAATGTAGATTTGTATATACGGTTTTCAAAAGGAAATTTACAACAAAAAGGTAAACAAGAGTAAAAGTGATAGTACTGATGTGACTGTAGAAACCAGTTGAAGTCACTTTTCTTCTCACCTCCTCCCTCCAAGTAATTTCCTGTGTCCGCTGCTCTCCCCTATCATCAGAGCCTCTCATGGACTTTTTGTTACATGAGGGCGACTCTTCAGAAAAGTGAACACTTACAAGTTGTCGAGAACAAAGTCCCGAATCCCTCTCGAATGCATTGACATCCAGTTGGTGGGACACGCATGGCTGCTCGCACATAAAACCCCTCTCAAGTTCAAACAGTTGCTCGTGCATTGTTGCGTCCCGCGGGGGACAAGGAGACACTTCCGATGGCTTTTCAGATCCTCTCTGGGGCTCTGCAGATATTGGGTGAGCTTTTGACAGAGAGGGCAGAGAGAGAGATTTGCTCTTTGTGTTCACTTTAAAAACCAGGGAGAGCCGGCCTCAGGTTCTGATTCTGACTCTATGACTCTTTTTCCTCTTGAAAAGGTGTAGCGGTGTTATTCTTTTGTGGCCTCCTTCCCTCAGCCGGCCCTGTTTAACTTAATAGACTCCATGATTTCCTTTAATACCTCGTTCCCTCGCCCCTGACCACAGTGTGTCCTGTGGCTACAGTATTTTAGGGTCAGCGTGTGGACAAACCTCTTTTCTGGGTTTCTCCCTGTACGCTGGTGCAGTCACAGCGATAGAATACAGTTCTTACACTCGTATATTTTGAATAAGTGATGTTTCCAGATGTTGTAGATTGCGGATGCATGCTTTCGCTGTCAGTTGCCCTTTTTTGGACGCTGGAAATATTTCCGAACGTTAATATTTCTCTTCTGAATGAGAAAATAAACCCAGAAGTAAAAGTACAAGCTGCATGACCAATAGCTGCTGTATTTTAAGACCTCTGGATAGTTTTATTATGATCGTCCATGTTGTTAATATGTGCGATTTTCCCCCCACGGTGATTCTGCATCGAGAACATGATTGAATCAGAAAAACAGCTCCTCAGAATCCGGTGTTTTTTTTTCTGATTTGCAGGGAAATTAATAAACCATTAGTGCCACAGCTCTTATCAGGCGGACCCGAACAAAGCACAACCATGCCATTAGGGCCAGTTTGAATAATGTTTGAGCCATTAGGGTGCTGGCTAATGATAAACACATGTTGCTGTAGGAGAAGAACTATGTTAAGTGGGGCAATTTGAATGTAAGCATGTGTAATGATACCAGCCCCTGCTCTCATAATGGCTCTCTTGATTTTTTCTTTTCTTCGTGGAACAGCATTCTAATCACGCCGCCACAGACGCTGCAGCAGTGACAAGCGCTTGTTGAACAACGGCAAAACCAGGAAGCCAGCTTGTACACAATTAGTCGATTAGGGGCGGGTCAATTAACTGAGGGCGACGAAGCAGAGGAGGGATTCATTGTTTGACAGCGTAAATGTCAAACTGCTCTCAGCCTCTTAGAAGAGTGTTTTCAAGTTGTTTGATATAGTTTTGATTTAAAATATTTGATATTTTGAGAGAAATTAAAGTTTAATGTATAGTTTCATAGACCAAACGATTAATTGGTTTATATAAAAAGCTCGTTACAGCTTTACATGGCAGAGATAAGTGGATGAGTGTCTATCTGAGGTCAGTGTGGTGGGAGAGGGTGTGTCCACATTGGTTACTAAAGTATATTTTGGGCACCTCCCACATTCTCCTGCTCTCGGGACCGGACAGATTTGAGGCCGGTGAGCAAACCTCAAGCCCGGCCTCAAGCGAATGCAAGTGAATTTCAACCCTAAATCACAAGTGTGGCTCGGTTGTTTATTTGGTTTTGCACTGTGATCTGTCATATCTTTTCGGCCTAAGATCAACCTTAGGTCGAGAAGAAATGTTCAGAGTCATAGAACAGAGAGAGCAACCACCTTATTTTTCATCATCCTCACAATATTTTGACCGCTGGAATTAGGTCTCGCTCGTTTGCTAAATCTCACACGGCTAATCCGTGTCAGCTTCTTGGTACGATAAAGAATTTATCGTGGTGTTGTTTGGTTGACCCGCTGCTTCTCCCAGACTAGAACCGGGCTTGTTTTGAACTCCTGACACTTCGCCGTCCTTTCTGCTCTCATTTCTCAGAGATTGAGTCATGCTGCAATCGTTTCTCTCCCGGTTTCTGACGCTGGCCTTTACTCCGGGAGCTTCAGCCGAGCTCTGGCCCATTAGATGGACAGAGGGGAGTTTTGGGCAGGCGGCCAAACAGCCCCAATGTTCAAGGAGCCAGGGGGGTTGGGGGGTGCTGATTGACAACACCCAGCAGCCATGAGCGAGGGGTTGATGGGAAAGATGGGCAGGTCAGAAAAGGGGTTTGAGTTCTTGTGACTGCTGGGCTGGTGAGTGCACCCTGCAGCTGCAGCGCTAACACACACACACACACAAAAGAGAGAGACTTCACTTTCCCTCCCTCGCCCTCCCTCCCTCCCTCAATTTATTCTGAGGACAAGCTGTGAGCGGAGCCGGGTGATTTGAAGCCGAGAAGGCAAAACGCAGTAGCTGGAGGTGTCCCCTGTGTTTACGTGGAGCTGTCATCGGCGGCACTTCTTATCTGCTCCAAGCTCACACCGTCATTACTTTAACTACACAAACGCATGCGTCCCCCCCCTTCCCTTCCCCACTTTCTCCCGTGTCCCCCCAAGTCTGACAGATGATCCAAACAGTCCCGGCAGCTGACTCGCTGTACTATGCAAGCAAGTTTTACTCCAGGAGGTTACAGATAGGCTGCGTGCTTCCTCCAGGCCCGGCTCCCTTTCGAAATGCCAAAGGGGGCGAGCCGACTGTGACCCCGCGATGTGTGTACGCCACCTTTCAACAGACGCTCGTGTCGGGTCTATTACAGATTCAGAAACCTGGAAGGACCTGAAACCGGATAATGACTTTCGAAGAGATGTGAGAAATGAAATGAGAAACATCGGGGCCTTAATTGTTAAGACAAACAAACAGTATTTTCGGAGCAGCAGAAACAGATGTTCCAGGCCAGCCGCTGGAAGGAGCGGCGGGAGGACGCCGCTGCAGGGCCGAGGAGGACCACGTCTGCTTCTTCTCGGAAAGATGTTTTGTTTTCTGTGACTGTAACTGAAAGGCAGGCTGCGACTAACTATACATGTCTGTGTTTTAAATATGATAAGGGAATGTAAACCGATACGGGCAAGCGATAGATAATGAAAATACCTCAACAGCACATGGTCAAGAGCTGCGACTCGTGAAGGACACACGTTGATAGAAACTATGATTTTTTAACTGTAGGAAAAAGTTTTGTTCTCTTGGCTCGGATCAAATCTCAAACACAGCTGGTTGGTTTGATGAAAAAGACCAAAAGGCTAAGAAAAGTCCTCTTCTCTGCCACATGGTTTGACGTCTCTTAGTTTCTGGAAGATGCCTTTTTATTATATGCTCATTATCATTCAAGGGAGTGCTCTCTTTGGGCTGGAGTAGCTGTAATATACATGATGCAGGACACCGCATGTACCAGAGAGAAAGAACAAAAGCTTCTCCCGGAGGGTTCGACGTGGCGCTCGCCTCCTCTTTCCAAAAACAACAATTTTCCTCATCGTTTTCCAATCGAAGGCAACAACGCAACAACCCCCTTTGTCTTCTGCTGTTCTTTAAATGATTCCTCAGCCCCGGGGAGGATTTCAGCGAGTGAACTTCTGAACTGGGCCCTCTCCTTGCAGAAGTATTTCAGAACATGCGAGGGGAATCTTTTTTTTTAGTTTGTGTGTGCATCCTCAGCGTCTTCCTGTTTGCCAGCTCCATTTCTGTTTTCCCTTCCTGCAACTGACCCCCCGACTAAATAAGCCCGACTAAGTCCGACGTTTCAGCGCAGGCCTCAGGAGCTAAGAGCCTTTTCTTCTTGAAACTTTTGAGCAACCGCAACTTTCTATTTCAAATGTTGAACCAATAAGTCACATCTGACGTGGGTTTTTTTTTCAGACTGTGAGTGCTGTTGAAAAGCCAGCCCAGGGATCAGCAGGACTATATTAAGGCAGAAGTAGTGGCTGGCACTCCCCTCTGGCTGACAAACAGGCTACTTGTTTGAAGGGCTGTTTTTGAGTGTGAGGCCGTGTGGGTACTGCTGCCGCTGCCTGCCTCCAGGCCTGTGGTTACGGGTGCCATTTTGGGCCCTTCCCTCCACCAAGATGTGGCCCCTTGGGGAGCGACGGAACCCCTTATTTGTAAAAAGAGAGATATTCAAAGTGAGCGGAGGAATTTGAGCAGAGGGATGGAACATGTGGTTCGGTTGCAGCCTTCTGCATTGTCCTGGGAATCTTCTGGAGATGGAACCGTTTACTCAACGTGCTGCAGTCGAGTGTCGTATCCGCCCGGTGATTTATGGATTCATGGTCTGACTGACTTTTATCAAGTAAATATAAATGTCATTTATTTGCGGTACTTGTACACAGTAGCAAACACAAACAAACCTATGCTAAGAATGCACCGAGCGAGCAAACGCCACGGTTTCTGTATTGTTCCTGTGTGTTGCTGTTGTCATGCGGTTGTGTTTCTCTTGGCAACGTCCGAGCACGACGTCGTTTCACCAAAACGCTCTCCTCACCTCCAGCGTCTCAGCAGCCCCTGACCCCAGACATGTTTTTTATGATTTGACCAAGAGCCAGAAGTGGAAACTCAGACGATGTGTGTGTGTTGATACATCACCACCGAGTTTGTTTTGCGATCACTTGATTGCCACACAACAAGCTTGAAGTGTTACATGGCGAGACGGATAAACATTTAGACAAACTAAATAAAGCGTTTACAAGCTCCGTAGGGGACGGAGTATTTATCTCTGCGTCCTCACACTTGTACATACAAGGGAGCCGGTTTGCTTGTTTGGGTTTTTGCAAGAGATTTGTCGAATTGGTGAAGACTAATTATATTTGAACCTTTTTTTACATGTGTTTATTTTTGTTCCGCTGGCTCGCTGAGGAGCTCAGACCTTTTTTAGTCTCCCCCCTCTCCTCCCCCTTCCTGTGAATACATGACCATCGCTCCATTATAGTTGCCGAGTCAATTCATCATCCTGAGAAATGAAAGTACTCGGTGCATACTGTTTTTCTCACGCCTCTCAAGTGACAAACAAAGGAAAACACCCTGTGAGCAACCGAGTCCAGTTGTATTTTTGGCTGGTTTAAAAACCGACTTTGTAAAAACATGGTTCCTTCTTCGTGTCTGTTTGGACAACCGGCCGAATTGTTTTTGTTGCATATGTTTGAAATTACGTTTTTTGATGTATGTTTTAGTCTGAAAGTGCTCTTGGTCGTCGGCCAGGGAACCATCAGGAGGAGACTGAGCAGAAACTGTTGTCTGCGTCTTTGCTGCTTGTTGCCGTAGAGACACAGGGAGTGATGGAATCCAGGAGAGCTGGGGAGGGACGGGAGACTGCGCCGAGGGGAGGGGGGGCAGCTGGATCAGATCACCGCATGCCCATAGTTCACAGCCTGCACAAGAGCTTTTAAACACACAGAGAGCGTCTCCACTCCCCTGGAGAAGGTGGACGTTTGGCAAACTCCATCATTTTTCCTCCCCTGCATCAATGTGTTTTTTCTCTCATCTCTCTAATCAAGGCTGATACGGAGGAATGTGAATCTGTGGCCTCCTCTGCCCTGGTGCCACGGCTGCACAATCCCAGCTCCCCTCTCGCCTGGCGTGATGAATCAGACTCTTGGCACATGTTGGAGATCAGTGTTATAACACACCCTGCAGGCAAGAAGGCCTTCTTGTGCATTCCTCCTTTCCATCAGAATTACCTTTTTGCGTCTGAACAGACGTTCCCCTGTGGGCTGAAAGGCCTGTGAAGTCAGCCGGAAGGGCCTAGAGAGCCTCGACAATGGGGAAGGGTTGTTAGTTACATGCGCTTTGCAAAAGGTCTCGAGGTGGACTTGTATGGTGGCGATACCCGTGGATCTGTTTCCAGTGTCCGAGGCCGCTATTGAGTTTCGCCCCTGTGGTTAATCCTGCTGTTCAGGAGCTTGGGAAACAACCGTACCTCCCCACCCTCCTGTCCCTCCTCCCCACAGATTCCCAGGAAAAACAAGACATTGCAGAACAATCTCCAATTAAGATGGGTCTTACATACTGTACCATTCAGTCCCCACTCGCTCTCCCCCAGCGTCTCAGTCTTTCTGCCCCCCTCCACCCACATTTCTCTCCCCTCTCAGCTCGCTGTTTGTGTCCTCGGCCAACAGGCCTCGGGGTAGAATTAGCGCTGTCTCCCAGGTCCCGGCCCTGGCACTTTGGGAGGGTCGGGCTTTGGTGAACGGAGGCGTTGGGGGGGAGGAAGGGAGGGGAAGGGTATGTGTGTCCTTGGTAAACAGGGCTTTGTGGGATGTGACTGTCTGATCCCCGGGGGCCTCTCCTTTCATTCCTCCTCTCATCTGATCCCACACCAGGCTGGTGTCGTCAGGGCTGCGGCGTCGCCGGGTTCTGGGACCCGCTTGGCCTCGCCGTCACCCCCGGCCTCCCGGACTGCTAATGCTCGGCCCGCCTGCAGACGCACAGAGGGACGGCAGTGTCTCAAAACCGTCCTCGAAGATGTCTCTCGTTTGTCTACTGCTGTCCCACTGAGTGCGAATGATTTATTGAAGAGTCTTGACTCAACTTTCCTGCAGAATTTCAGGTTCAGGCGAGGGCAGGTCTCTTTTTGTTTTACGGGTCGGCTAAACCCTTCCAATGTTATTTTCTCTTTACCTCTCAGGGGGAAACCAACAGCGCCTCTCTTCTTTGCCTTCCTAATTCCCTGAGTTGATTCCAAATCATGTCTCCCTCTTTCTCTCCCTTTGTTTAGCTCTCTCCCCTTCTCTAAGTCGGTCCCACTTTTTTTAATAACGTCTCGGTCTTTAATCAGACCGAGTTAGACCATACCACTCATTAGTTTCCTCCATGGCCCCATGCTGCCTCACCCAGAACCAATAGAGGGATCTAATAATGGCCTACATAGAGACTCTTCTCTTGGGAGGCTCTTCCCAAACTCCTCTGCCGAGCTCAATGCAGTTGGGCTGAATCATCAGTCGGATTTGGCAGCTGTGGACGCGAATGCAGCCATTATCTATGCGTCTCTATCTCGGGGCCAAATAAAGAGGGAGGAGAAGAGTCTGGGCTTTGCACATTTTCACCTCCCAGAGAAGGGCTCACCTCTTTGCTGCCCCGGCTCCTTTTACTCCCCTCCCAGAGAGCTTTCTCCCATTGCCTCTCATCTTCTTCTTCTTTTGAATTTATCTCCCATCTCTTGTGTGAGTCTCTCTCTCTCTCTCTGTCTCTCTCTCTCTCTCTCTGTGGAGCTGAGGAATGTGTGTGCTGCAGATCCTCTGTCAGTGAGATGTGGGGCGAGTGCAGACAGGTTTGGGGTATAGCATGTGAATCGGCTTCAGCACACATGTCAGATTAGACCATCATACCAGAAAAGACTTGCTCGTTCTCTTACACCCAACTGTTCCCTCGCCCTTAAAGTCTTTATCTCCCACTCCGGCTTAATGGCCACTTGTTACCATTCTCCCTCCCTCTTATTATTTGAAGATAAACCTTTCTGATTCATTGGATTTGTACCACTCTGGTGTATTGATTGTGGTGGCAGCCGGGATCGGCCCCCTGTTATCCAATCAGGGCTGGAGCTGCTCCGCGGTGTTGCTGGTTGGCTCTGGTTCAGCGGTGCAGTCGTGTGAAGCGGGGAGGAGGCCTGCAGGCCCCGGCCTCCGTCAGCAGCACCAGTCCTGACCTGTTCCTCCTCTGCTCTCCAGGTCTTTGATGCGCCGCCGTGTTGCTTTTGTCCCTGTTTACCCAATACGACAGGGATATGGGCCAGCCCCACATGGGGGCAGATGGGGCTTTGAGTAGTTCCTGCAGAGAGGAGGCCTAAAAAGAAGTGCAGGTGCTAACCCCCACCGCCACCATCCCCAACACCCACCCACCCCCCCGGAACTCAAACTCCTTTCCCTTCCCTGAGGGCAGCCTGTCAGTGTGTTTATTTTTTCCTGTGTCATCACCAGGGATCCCTCTCGTCCTACAAGGGGATAGATGTGAGTTTTGTGTTACTACCAAGATGGATGGATAAAGCTTCTGCGTGTTAATGCCACTGTTTATCTCCGGAAGGGAAAGCGACAGATAAAATAAAGAGTTTTAAAGTTCGAGAAAAGGATTCAAGCTGTCGGAGGAGACTGTTGTTTCACACACTTAAGCCGGGTGTCAGTCAAACATCTCCCAAGCATGCGTGGGTCAACCCCCACACCTGTAAAAAAAAGAAAAAAAAAGAGGAACTTTTCCACTTGAACTCACTGACACTGACCTCCTTTATTTTCATAAACTGTCACATGTGTCTGTATATCAGCTTTCAACGGCGTCTGTTTGGTACGCAGGATGTCTCTGCAATTTACAGCCGGTCGACCCCGCGTTGAGAATGGTCATGCATCTCCAGTGTATAAGTGCAAAGACAGAGAGTAACACAAGATCAGAGCCGGGAAGGGAGCAGGAAATTTGGAAGGCAGGATTTTCTTCCTTTTACGTTTGTGTAGTCTGGAGATTTGAGGAGAGGATTGAGGGAGTGGGCTGGTCCGGAGATCAACGCCGGACCAGAGGAGTCGGATCTCGGGCTGATCAGACTTCATTTGACGAGGACTTCCCCCTTTTGTCAGAGAACCACACCAGCCTTTGTCTTGTCTGCGTCTGCTCTGGAGGAAGCAGGACTTGCCTTTTCCACGCAGCCGCCGCTGCTGCCAGCATCGGGACGACTCTCTGTGATGAGGGATACAAGATATCCTCTCAGTGTCTGTCTCCACTGAGGCGGCTTCATGGTGGCGGATGTCAGAGGGAAAGCCAAAACAGATAAGGAGCAGGAATGATGCCCCTGTGTTTCCTCGTTGTGCCAGATCGATGGGCCAGATAGGCAGCTGTGTGTGTGTTTACACAAGGGCACCCAGTCGGAGCTGTATCGCCCAACCACTACGCCCACTGGGAGGAAGTGAACGCTCGAACTCAGACGCAGGCAGAAAATTAGATAAAGACAGAGAGGGTTGCAGAATCGGCTCTTGGTCCTCGTCGTACCATTTACCAATGTGCCTGCGCTTGGCTGTGTGCATTTTTATAGCACTGTTGCTCATTATTGTAATTATATATCATTATTCCAGCACAGAGAGAAAGATAGTTTCCATTGATGACATGGGGGCAGCGTGCAGGGCCTGTTGCAACTCGTGGGATAAAGAAAACGCCAGCGTGAGAGATGTGGGTTTGATCTGCCTGAGTGGGAATGCACACACTTTAACTGGAGCCTGAAACGCATGAGGACACACAATGTAGTGCGTTCAATCCTATACAGTCATAAAGTATGTGTTGTTGTAGCAGTTAAAACTCAATATTTAACTTGGGTTTGAGATTGGGTTTGATTGTTTCTTTCGAGTTTTGAATGTTACTTTAAAGCACTTTTGTTGTGTAGGTGTTTGTGTGTGTGTGTGTGTGTGTGTGTTGCTGGTGGTGACCTCTGGGGGCTGGTCCAGGGCCACCAGACACCCGCTGGTTCACCCTCTCTCTCTGCTCCTCCCCGACCCCTGACCTCCGGGTGAGAAGGGGGCGTGGGCCAGGAGCTGGGAGAGTTTATTATTTCCTGCCTCCTCTCTCCTCCTCCTCTCATGTTGCCCTCTGAGGGAGGGAGAGAAAGAGCAAGGGAGCAAGATGAAGAGAGTGAGAAACGAGTGTGTGAATAAAGCATCTGTGTCTCATTGGTTGGATCACAGAGGAGCGAGTGTCTGCCCAGCGTCACTCACAGCCAGCGGTGAAACTCTGGATAATTGATGGATCATTGAGGTCATTTATCAAGCGACATTTCCAGCTTTTTGTATTTCTTTTCATAATTGCCAATTGGATATCATCATGTTTCTGGAGTTTTCAAAGCAGTTGAAAGAATCCGGGCAGTTTCTTTTTCTTCCCATCACCTACTGGAGAGGAGGCTAAGCATCTTGACCTGTTTGACTGTTGCTCAGATGAAACTGTGTTTAGGGTTGGAGGGCTCCAAACCCGCTCGGCTTCACTGATCCCACGCAGACATCATCCTTTTTAATTTGACCCACCCCTCGGCCTTTTCCACTAGCGTCTGCGAGCCGTCGAAGCGCCAGTGTGAATATCACAGCTGGGCGGCCATTGTCCCTCTGGCCTCAGGCTCAAAACCCTGCACCGACCAGTAACCTGGGATCAAAGCTGGCCCGGATTACTCTTAGCAAAAGAAGGGAGGAGGTGCCGCAGTCGGAGGGGGTCGGGTTGAAAAGGATCGAGGAATGCTCCTAATTACGTCCCCTCCACTCCTTTTCTGTCTCTCACTCCGGCTCCTCTCTTGTCTTCCCCTGTGTGTGTGTCTGGGCCTGCACTTCAGGCTACAGTGAACCTGTGAGGGAGCAACACACTGTGACAAGAGAGTGATATTAAGAGCGAGGCGACAGTCTCTCCAGAGCCACTCCATTAGCGCGAGATCTTAGCGGCCCAGCGTGGGAGAGGGGCGGGGGGGGGGCGAGCTGAGGGGTCTCCGTGGAGACAGTGAAGTGGGTGAGAAGACGGGTCACAGGACGGGGAGGGAGCTGGAGATCAAGGAGTGTGTAAAGAGGATGTGTTGTGAAGATTAGAGAGATTCTCGTATATAGAACTCATTTGGAGCAGAGTGGAGTTCTTTCCCCCCCGGCTCACATGTTTTAAAGTTTACTTCTGTCCCTGTGCACGTGCTGTCACGTCTGCAGGCCGAGCTGTGGTCTGATCTGTTTCTCTTCTCCTCTGTGCGACGCAGGTTTGCAGAACAGACGGAGGTGAACAACAACACGGCTGCTGACAGGGGTCGAAGTGCACCATGGACAGTGGCCTAAGGGTCCTCCTGTCCACTGTGCTGTGTCTCAGCCAGTCTCTGCTCATCAGCTGCTCAGGTAAGTTTGCTCTCTTACACTTATATTTGTTTCTGAATGTTTAAAAAGGGGACAAGTCTCCAGCTGAAGTATCCTGGATAGAGACCATCTTGTCCTGGTCATGTCATTTGGAGTTGGTCGGTCCTGATGATACACCTGAGTCCATCTCAGCTGTCAGTCTCAGCTGTCAATCATGACGTCTCAAACGAAAGAAAAACGACTTTGGGAAACATGTATTTAATGTGGTGGTTTGATGGCTGGCCACAAGGGGGCAATCCAGATGTTTTGGCTTCACTTTTGGGGAGCTGTCATGTGACTATTATTATTTTTATATATTTCACAATCAAGAAAAGAAGATTATTTAATGTGACACATGCTGTTCACTGTTACATTTATTACAAGCTTTGCAGCTGTAATTATTTCAGTTGCATTATCTACAAAGTTCCCCCTCATCAGTTTACTTGCTGCTGTTTTCATCGAATACAACCCCTGTATGAAATAAATAAATATTAATAATATAATAAATTAAATAGTGTAAATAGTGTAAATCCGAAATAATACATTTTATTTAAAAAACAACAACTTTGCTTATTTAAATTTGTTAAGGGGATATGTGTCTTTGTGTAATATGAGCTTTTTGACCAATTTATGACAAAATGATAGATTTCTGATCCTGAACCTGTTTTTCTTTGTTCTTGTCCCCACCAGCTCAGTACCCGTTCTTCAGCTCCGAACCCGCCTCCCTGGTTCAGAGTCGAGGCTCGGTAGCTCGCCTGCGCTGCTCAGTGAATCCTCCGTCAGCCACCGTGTCCTGGCGCTTCCGAGGCCGCCCCCTGGATCAGGACGCCCTGCCCGATGTGGAGCTCCACGGAGGCTCCCTCACCATCTCCTCCCTCACGCCAAGCCACGCTGGCACCTATCAGTGTGTGGCACGCTTCGACCACGGGCCGGCCGTCGCCAGTCGCCTCGCGCGTGTTGACATAGCAGGTACGGATACAGAGAACTACCCCTCTGTGCATATTAGTGCTCACTTCAAAGCACTGTGGTAGAGAAAGCAAGGAAGTGGCCTTGAGAACGGGAAGGCCATTCTGTAAGTGCTGACCGCTGCCTGCTGCTGAGTGGCCGAGGGGAAGGAAGCAGTCAGAGTTTTTTCTACTCGGGCACCGATCCAGATGCCTCTTGACCGGTATCCTTAATGAGCCTCGGGCTTTCCTGTGCGGTGTGTTATGCTCCTGCTGGGATGCCGCTTGCTGTTGGACACAGCCCTCGGGGGGGTTGACCCTGATCTACAACTGTATCAAGCTAAATAGAATCACTCGCTGCAACAATAAACAAACCCAGTGATCCAACACAAACATCTGGAGGAGCACTGTCGGCCTTCGCTCTGCACTGCCGCTCAGCTCAGACGGAATGTTTCACAGGCTGCAGGAGAAAACCCAGTTTGACTAAAGACTTCATCTGTTTCTCTCACTAATGCAGAAATTACAGAATATGAAGCCGGCAGAAGACGGTCGTTGTCGGTGCAGGAAGGAAGCCCGGTCCTCATAGAGTGTCCTCTGCCGCACAGCGTCCCTGCAGCAAGGCCCAGACTCAGAGTCCGAGGGGAGTGGATGGAAGCTTCAACAGGTTTGTGTGGAACCAGTGACTTTCTATCTTCAGCTTGAGATTAATGATGTGATTCTATATAACATAATAGCAACAAGAGCTTTGGTTTAATTAATCTAGTGCAGATTGTTTTGCAAATCGGTGAGCAGAAATACCTTTGCATCAATGTGATCACATTAAGTGTTCCTTTTTTTACGATTTTCACACATTTAGTCATTTCATTTATTTCTCTTTTGAATTTCTTGATTTTTCCCACACATTTTTCCCCATATTTATTATAGTCTGATAAAATCACATGTACAGTGATTTAATTCAACGGTTTATGGTGTAAGATGATCACTGGACCTTATGCAGGAACCACATACAAACAGATTTGTTAAGGTTTGCGTACACACAATTGAGAATTCAACAATTCTCCTGTATTTTGAGTTTCTTGCAAATATGAACATCATTTTCGAGTCACTGATTGATTTTATGTTTCATTAGTTTGGGACAATTACAAATGACTCATAATTTTGTTGACAGCATTCTGTTTAACTCTACAATTTAAATCATAATTTGACTCAATTTTATGTACCAACTAAATGAACTCACCACACGATCAAACATAGGAGACATTTAGGAACAAGCCCGAGCATCAGGCCCGGTATCTTGAATCTGTTTGTACAAGTTGTCTGTGTTATTATTGAAAATACTTCATCCTTCTCTTTCCAGGTGATTATTTAGTTCTTCCATCTGGAAACCTTCAGATTGTCTCCGCCTCGGCCCAGCACCAGGGGATGTACAAATGTGGTGCGTTGAACCCGATCACCGGGGAAACCGTCCTGCAGCCTCATGGTACCAAGTTATCAGTAAAACGTAAGTCAGGTGGTATCTCATAAGGACGTTTTCATCTGTCAGCTGGGGTTTTGTTATCGTCTGCTAACATGAGACATTTGTATGTTTTAGCTTTAGACGCCCCCCCCTCCTCCCCGGTGCAGATAGTCTACCCCACCGGCCCCGTGACGGTTGTGGTGCTGCAGTCGCGGCCTCTGACGCTGGAGTGCATCGTGGCTGGTCGTCCTGCACCGGCGGCCAAATGGTTCAAGAACGGTAAGGAGGTGGAACCGGGGCCTCATCGCCAGCAGCAGCACAACAACCTGGCGTTCGCGACGGTGACGAGGAGTGACGAGGGGCGGTACGTCTGCGCTGCTGAGAGGCGAGCAGGGGAGCGTGCTCAGCGCCAACTACACCGTGACCGTCCTCGGTGAGACACAGAGGAGAGAGTTTCCACGTGGTGACTGGTTTTCAGCAAGTGGTCACGGAGGGTTAACGTCTCGTCCTGTCCTCCACAGAGCCGGTGTCTGTCCTCCAGGGTCTGACGGACCAGCTGGTGTCCCCCGGCTCCAGTGCTTATTTTACCTGCGCGGCGAAAGGAAGCCCCTCCCCCAACATCACGTGGCTGTTCAACGCCGATCCCATCACGCCGTCAGGCCGCTTTCAGATCTCTGGTTCCTCACTGGTTATTACAGACGTGACACCACAGGATGTAGGCGTTTACCAGTGTGTGTTGGACAACGGCATCGGGTCGGCACAGTCCCAGGGAATGATGACAACACAATCAGGTAAATATCCAAGAGTTGTGTTGTTATGATTTGTTGTATTTGAGCTATCTCAGTTTTTCTTTTTTCTTTTTTCATTTATTGGGCGACACAATAGCTTAATATCTAAAAAACAGAAGTAAATGAATTAACACAACTTTAACTTTACCTGAGTGTTTCAGAAAAGCTATTAAATAGGTTTTTGCCTCCTTAAATCCTTATTTTCTTGCTGGAAATCGTGAAGGCTTCTCAGCAGGCAGGTTCTCTGTGGGCCTGCACGTACAGTAACTGCAGGGAGTCCATGCTGTGTGTTTGTGTGTCTGTGTGTGTGTGCGTGTGTGTATTTCTGAGGCTGGTAGGAAAGGCTTGGCCAAGGCCGCCCTCCTCCTGAGCCTTGAACTGAGCTTGAGCGTGAGAGTGAGCTTTGTGCACGCCGTCGGGGATAAGCCCCCGGACGCTGGAATGCAAGGAGTAGCCGTGAAGGGTTATGACGAGGACCAGACCACCCAGCTGTCAACATCATACACAACTGCCTTTTATTTATTAACACATCACAACCCTCCCCCTCCCTGCACGGTTCTCCCCCGAGTGAACCCCCCCCACCACCACCACCACCACCACCCCACCTCTACTCCCAGGGGCGCCTCCACGCCAAGGCCCCATTCCTCAGCTCGCCCCGGTATCTGCCGAGTGATTAATACAGACGCATGTGGCACGTTAGGGAGGACGAGTCGGGAAAGAAGGAGGCTCCCTGCGAAATGGTTGCTGCAGGAAGAAGAGTTTAGTATCTGTGGCTGCAGATGGTTCACAGAGAACAGAGCCAAGCTGATAGCGAGACGTGTCCAGCGGAGGTAAACACTCCGAGGCGGCTTCGTGCTGCGTCGGTTTGCAGGTACCAGGCACCGCGGCGTATCCAAGGCTCTTTTCATGCAGAGCAATCGGTCTGTTATTGTAATTCATCACAAGCAGCAAACTGAAATATGTTTGGGTTCAATGTTTGGTGTTTCCATCGTCATGACAACTCCCTGCTCTCCTCCTTTTGAGTGGGATGCACCCCCAGGGGAGCTGTGGTGTCCTTAGTCTGGCCTGTGATTGGCTGATTCATCGCCACCACCACTACTCCCTAAAGGAAATGTCTGCAGAACTAAAGTTGATTGAAAGAAAATCCATCTTCAGTTTTTGAAAGTTGAAGAATCTGAGCTGCGTTCTGTTAAAATCATTGAAAACTGGATATATTTGTTTCTTTTTTGACTTGTTGGACAAAACTGTTTTAAATATCCGACTTTAGATTTTCTCCTTTTTTCACTATTTTCCAATTCTTACCTCCACCAACAAGGTTTAGCCCTTCTGTCCGTCGGTTTATCTGTTTGTTTGTCAGCAGGATTGAGCAAAAACGACTGAACCGATTTTCACAGAAAGAATTTGACACAGATCTTTTTGTTTTTAGACATTTTCACTGATTTCCCAGGGAGCAACTCATGGATCTTGATGAAAATAATCAGGGAAATGTAGGGAACTGATATATATATATATTGAATTTAAAGGAACTGTTGCTCTATTCTGAATGCCGTTATAGTTTTTTATTTAAAATCCAAACAGGTATATGAGTATTATTTGTTCCTCTAGTCACAACTTTGAGTTCCCTAGATTTTAATTTGGATCCACAGACTCTCAATATCAGTCCCTTAAACATGCCTTTCATCAAGATCCATGAATTACACATTTACATTTTACATCTGCAATCTGATGTAAACTTTTCTGGGTTCCTCCTTGGGTCATGCACAAAATGTAAATGGAATTCGGTGTGGCTCAAACAGACGGGGGTGAAAACAGAGCCTCCTTGTTGGAGCTAATTAAAACAGATCCATCAACTTCTCCTCTTCTCAGCTGAGATCTGTCCGGTCTGAGGCTCTTGTCTCCGCTGGTAATCCTCCATGAGTTACTGTCACACATCCTCCCAGGTGTGCTCTCCTCTAATGGACTGACCTGTCTGTTCTGGGAAGGATGAGCGATTCCCTTCCTCTTCACCGTGACCTTAAACGCCTCCTCCTGCATCAGTGAGGAGGAGGAGGAGGAGGAGGAGGAGGAGGAGGAGGAGGAGCTCCATCTGTGGTCGAGCCATGAGTCAGAGCCGAGGAGAGAGTGTGCAGGGCCGAGCGTAGAGCCGGGGTCTGATTCTCCCCGGTATTTTAATGGTTGGCGTGTGGAATGTGTGGCAGCTGGCCGCAGTCCCAGGATCAGGTCTAGTGTTACCAGCTCCGGGCCTGTTTGTTTTACAGAGTAAACCGGTGCCGCACTCACCTAACACCCCCCGATACTGGACCCAGGCTCCTGCAGTTTGCCCCCTGTGGCAAAACCTCGCTGCTCTAACCTACTCACTCACTTGTTTAGCTTTTAATATTGAATCATGTCGCTCTCTGACCTCGGCCGTGCGGCTCCGGGCCGAGAGGTCCCTGCTCTTGTGGGCAGCGCTCGGTGTCCTCCAAGCCTCTGTGAAAAAATTCCACCCGGGCAGTGCCAAGCCGGTGTCAGCTGTAATAAGGCTCCCAGCGCTCCGGCTCTGCCCAGGTGGACTTCTCTGGCTCGGGCCAAGCTCTAATGAAAAAAAACACACAAACAAAGCGTGATTGTGCAGCGCTGCAGAGATCCAGCTCTCTCCAGTTATTTTATGTAGATTAAAAAAGACTTGTTCCAAATTCTAAAAGTTTCCAGCCACCCCTTGTCCTCTGTTGACATGCAGGGCCACCTCTGTTCGCCACTGGCAAGCTTTCATTGCACTGGGCTTATTCCTGTGATGGATGTTCAAAACTCAGCTGAGCCAAGAAACGAAATTATTCACAATAAAAGCAGCATTCATGAAGTATACCAGCACATAAGGTTACACCCAATGATTAGATTTAACAAATAACATACTCTTACTGAGGAGTAAGAGTACACACAAATAGATATTGAAAAAATAAGACAATAAATGTCAAAAAATTAAGTTATTTGGGTGTAAAGAATCTTTTCTGTATTTTTTATTCTGTAAAATACAAGTTTCAAGTGAGTTTAGACGTTTTCTAAATGTTGATTCATTTCTATTTCTCATTTTAATGTTATAGATGCATTTTTCATTCAAACCTCGGTAACAGGTCGTAACTCTACCGAGGGTCTGACTGATCCAGGACCTCATATCGTTAAGACCTCGTTGACATTGAGCTTGTTCCTCGTTGACAGGTCCTCAGCCGGAGGTGTCGCCCTCTCTCCATCCCATGCAGAGCGACGAGGGCCGGGACGAGGACTCGGTCAACGCGCCGGCCGACCGGAGCGGCAACGACCGTCCCACCCCCGAGGCGCCGATCATCACCAGCCCGCCGCAGACCCACAAGCCCGACATCTACGACCTGGAGTGGAGGTCGGGGCGTGACGGAGGCAGTCCAATTGTTGCCTATTTTGTCAAATACCGCAAAGTGAGTACTTATTTTACTTTCTTAAAGTCAGATTTTCAGTTTTACCACCAGGTCACGACCTTTCACTGAAGTGTTTTGCTCTTAACCATCTGAGAATGGGCGAATGTAATTTCTTCATTAAGTAGAGAAGGTATAGAGCCAGGGCCTGGACTCACTGAGAGTCGGCCATTTCCTCTTTAAAGTCCTACATTTGCTCCAGTAACAATCTCACTCTGACCATAAAACAGCAGCAAAACCAGTTAAAGCTTTGTTGGCAGCTGGGCTCAGTTCTGCTGGAGCTGGAAACTGTGACAGGAATCTCGAAGCTGTTTGCCGCCCTTCCTCGGAAAGAGACTGAACCGCTCAGGGTTGTAGAGCGACAGATGCTTCTTATTTGTCATTTTGACTCATGTGTTTGTATTTGTCTGTGTGTGTGGCCGTTGTGTTTGTGTCTGCGTCAGGTCGATGAAATGGGAACAGTGGTGGGGAGCTGGCAGACGGTTCGGGTCCCTGGCAGCGAGAAGACCCTGCGGCTGTCGGAGCTGGAGTCCACCAGTCTCTACGAGGTGCTGATGGTGGCTCGGAGCACCGCGGGCGAGGGCCAGCCCGCCATGCTCACCTTCCGCACGGGCAAAGGTCGGTCCCTCCCCCCCCCCGGCTGCAAACTCTCAAAACTCTGTGATAATAACCGTTATTAGCAGAGAAGCTCCACTTCCTGTGTGCTGTCCAGTGTTTCTGGTCATATTCCTGGGAACTGCTGACCCACTGGAAGACAACACTTTTCCCCCATTTTTCAATAAAACCGCTGGAGGATTAAGAAAATGTTCAGCTGCCTAAAACATCAACAGTAAATGTCAGGTTCTGGTGTCACTTCCTCTGAGTTACGGAGCATCTGGACATTTCTGGACTCGCTGACGTTCAACAGACGCTCAGGAAAGAGATTTATCGCAAAAAGAAACAGGAACATGCGTCGGTTTGTGCGTCGATAGGAGTCGGAAAATATGCAAAACACAACTTGTGTTCAAGTCGGGGCTGTTAGAGCCAACTGTGGCTTCTTGACGCTGATATTTGTGATTTGTACCTTTTTAGAGAAAACCCACAGAATCCGGTTGTTTTGCAATTAATTGAAGAAGAAGCTACATTTTCTACTCAGACGATTATTAGTAAATCGAAGAATCTAAGAAAACCAAGAAGTGAAATAAAAGCAGATGAGGCGACGGGATGAAACCTAATATTTTACACACATTACTCCTTTTAAAATATCTTCCTCCCTCACAATATCCAGTTATAATACTAAGTTGGATCATACAACTAAAGGTTTTTGTGTGTTTTTTAAGCTAAACAAAAATAAGGACAACTGCAAAAGTTCTGTGAAAAACTAACAATAATGTTAAACCACAGCAGGGTTTAGAAAGAAATGTCCTCTGGTCAGAAATATGTCAAACGCTGCCAAAAGCCGTGGATATGATCGTCTCCCACGGGAGTTTCTCAACCAAAAAAATGCCAACCAGTCAGAAACCAGGCTCTTGTGTCCAGATGTGGATTCAAACAAACTCGCATGTTTAAAGGCTAAATTGTGCTTTTAATATTGATTCATTAATAAGTTAATTTACCTGCTCACTGCTCAGTTTACCTGCGTTTTCATTTCCCTTTCTGGTGATATTTTGATGTAGAATTTACCTTGATGCTCTCACACTGTTTAAAGATATAAACTAGATTTTATATCGTTCTTATGAATCAATCTAATGAAACCCTGGTGTTTCTCTGTGTGTGTGTGTGTGTGTGTATTGGATACACAATCACATCACACACTCCTTCAAGCAGCTACAGGCTCAAGGTGTCAGCATGGCCGCGTGTCAACCTGAAACCCGCCCTGATAAAAACCGGAGCGGCTCTGAGAAGCTGGAGAGGAAGTCTCTGATTTCAGAGCCAACATCCGGAGCTGCTCCGGGTGCGTGCGGTGGAACCGATCGCCCTGAGGACCTGTCGGGCCTTGTTTTCTAACTCCCAGTCTTTTCCTCTCTCTTCTCCCCTTGTCTCCCTCCTTCAGAGAAAAGCACCACCGCCGTCAAGACCGCGTCCAAACCCCCCGTGGTCCCGATGCCCCCCAAAGCCCCGGAGGACAAAACCCCCAACACGCACTTCGGAGTCATCATCCACGACCGAGGTAGATGTGAACACGATCAGTGCTGCTGGAGTGTGTGTGTGTGTGTGTGTGTGTGCAGAGGTTGAGCGTGTGCAGATGTGGACTGTAGGGGATGTTCCTGATGATGTAACAGGGCTTTTCTCTCATGCTGATGGTTCTTGTGGAGTTTATGACGAATTGATTTCACCAGTCGGCCAGCAGTCGAGTCTACGTCCGAGTTTCCAAACTTCTCCAGATCAGAGTTGATTCATTTTCAAACAGAAACGTATTGATGTGGATGAAGCCTTAGTTTTTTTTTACCGTGAGTAAAAACAGTAAAACTACAGTTGACACCTGTAATGACTGTTTGGCTGAAGGATGCTCTGAGCAGAAAGCTGTGAGCGTTCACACGGCTCCAGGGTCAGACTGACTCTGTTTGTGTGTGTCTGTGTGTGTGTATTGTGTGTGCGTGCTTTACTCGAATTACAAGCCTTTGTTGCTGTAACTCACATTAGTCTTTTCACTAACCCTCTATTCTCTCTCTCTTCCTCCTGCGCTCTCTGACTTTGTGGCTAAGAGCCCAGGCAGTAAGTACACATTCCTCCACGACACGTCACTGTGATGTGTATCTTTCCTTCTTCTTCTTCTTCTTCTTCTCTCTGTGAACTTGTCCTCGTGTGAGATGTGATGCTGTGACGCCATGTCTTATTCCTCTGCACCAATTCAAACATTTTTTTTTGTTCCTTGGACGTCCCAGTGCCCGAGGCCCCCGATCGCCCGACCATCTCCATGGCGACTGAAAGCTCGGTGTATGTCACCTGGGTCCCGAGGGCAAACGGCGGCTCGCCAATCACGGCCTTCCGCGTGGAGTACCGGCGCGGCCGAGTGGCGGAGTGGGTCGTGGCCGCGGATAACATATCACCGCTCAAACTCTCCGTGGAAGTTCGCAACCTGGAGCCTGGTGAGCAAAACTTTTCTCTTCAGTCCAGTGAAGCGTGACATTAGTTTTTTGACCCCTATAACATCTCTAATGATCTTCTGGGAACTAGTTTAGTCTGTTTAAGCTTTATTTTTATTTCCAGACTGTCGGCCCCTCTGTCCTCTAACACAACCTCCTCCTTTATCCTCCTCTCCTCTTCAGGCTCCAACTACAAGTTTCGCGTCGCGGCCATGAACATGTACGGCGAGAGCCCCCACAGCATCCCCTCCAAGCCCTACCAGGTGCCACAGGCCAGCCCTCGCATGGCGGACCGCCCCGTGGTCGGACCCCACATCTCCTCCACGGACGCCATCAGTGACACACAGATCATGCTGCGCTGGACTGTGCGTACACCCCTGACACACACTGTGCACACGGTACCACGGATCGTTTTAATAGCTTCATTCCTGATGTTAATGTTAATGAGATTTAATTCACAAAATGAGATGCCTTGATTTTTTCCTGAATTAATCTCTTATAAGTCACTTCCTGTTGTTATCATCTATCAAGTTCTACTTTTAAGTGCCACCACGGTTATGTTCTCAAACCAGTCTGTTTATTTGTTGCTTGGTTTGTTTATTACACAAACAGCTGGAGTGGATTTCTATGAAAACTTTGTGGAAAAAGTAATTCTTGGATCTAAGGAGCTGATATCTATAAGAGTGTGTTGGTCCTCGCTGGAGGAGTCTGCTCTTCTTGACACTTCTCGAGCCCAAGTATAAAGTGTCAAGTTTGTAGGGGTGCAATAAAAGTATAAAGTAGCATCAAATGACAAAGTAAAAGTATTTTAACCATAAAATTGTGTACATTACAAGTACCTGAAGGTCCGAGTCTCCATCAGAGCGACGATTAGGACTCGAACACAGATCAAGAGGCCATGTGTTCGTTTTTATTCTTCAAAGCCTTTGCAAGGATGTAGATCCCCTACATTTACTTAACCTCAGACAGCCTCATTATGTCCCGAGCTTCAGAATCACAGCCTCACTCGCAGCCCTGTACATCTGCTGATAACAAGGCCCCCGCCATTAGTCACTGGAAAACTTTCCTCTCGTTTAATAATTGCCCCGGCAGATTGCTGTAGTCTAACGTTGATCTTTTTTCCATCCCCCCCCCCTTCCCCGTCTACAGTATAGTCCCACGAGTAACAACAACACTCCGATCCAAGGTTACTACATTTACTACCGACCCACTGACAGCGACAACGACAGCGACTACAAAAGAGATGTGGTGGAAGGTGAGTGCAAAAAAATAACCCTGTTTGTGTGTCTGTGTTACGAGTGTGTAGCCGGCGTGGAGTGTTTGTTGACGGGCTCATCCGGAGCCGGACGCCGGGCCCACGCTGGGCTGATAAACTGGGAGCCGGAGGGGTAATGGATACCCCGTTAAGAGTGGGCTGGAGTGAAGAGGGGGCATTTCTGCTGTGTGATTTATAGAGAGCGCTTTCCCCCGGGCAGCAGAGCTTTCTGAAATCTGTTTTTAATAAATGGTTTGCCAACTAATGGGCCAGAGCTGAAACACGAGCCCGGCCAGAGGAGAGGGGCTCAGGTTGCTGGTGGAATGCTAACAGAGGAGCCCGGTAGAGGAAGGGGAAGGAGCGATGGCGTTTTAACGTCTGAATGTTTGGCCTCCCGTCGCCTCCTCACTGTCTGGGACCAGTGAGCCTAGAGTTCGTTTCCTTGATTTGGTCAAAACGTTTAGGATGAAACCGAGCAGAGGAGAAAGTGAGGATCTGTTTTGTTCCTGTATGACCTCTATAGACGGATTATTCATGTCCATAAGCAGAATCTGGCCCAGACGTTTTTTGGCGTCTGCTCTGGAATACTGACCGTTACCCTCACAGGCTGATTCGTAGTCAGACAATAGTCACATACTGTTTCCACAGAGTTTCAATAACTGTATTTCAGTGTGTAGTTGTAACCTGCTTCCACTTGATATCGTTATTTAAATTCAGGTTGAAGAAACAGATGTAACTTAGATTTGTCTCCAGCATTTAAAATGTCAATGTGGCTGATTCAGCTCCGATCTTAACAGGATTGTCTCCTTTTTTAACTTAAACACACAATACCTGACAATAATGTAAAGTTTTTTTTATTAAAACCCACCAAATCAGTTCATATTATATCTGCAAAATAAAATAATAAAACCCATTCAATGCCAACATCTGGTATTTGAGGTTCAGTTCACATCCTCTTCCTGTTTCTTAAATATTTAAAAAACTGTGATAAAGCATCAAATTGTGTTTAAATGTGACTTAAACTTCTGCTTCTGTAATGATTGTGATTTACAGAGCAGAGTATTTTTTAATGGTTCCCACTTGAAGGGTTCAAATCCAGCTCGGGGCAGAAGTCACACACACACACACACACATGCAGTCGTTTGTTTTCTATGAACAAAACACGGGGAGAACAGCAGCTTGTTTTAGCCCCATTTGAGGGAAATGTAGCATTTCCACGTCGGGAGATTGTCGTCTCATCTGTGATCTCAGAGCACGTAGTTGTGTGATTGTGTGTGGTAGGGCAGCAGCGAGTGTGTCTGCATGTGTGTGTGTGTGTGTCTGTGTGTCTGTGTCTGTGTGTGTGTGTCTGTGTGTGTGTGTGTGGAATGGGAATACTGGAGGCCGGCCAGGACAAACACCGAGCTGCCATATATGGAGCTCATCTTGAGTAAAACAACTGTCTGGGCCCTTGTGGGAATGATGGAGTAAGAGAGAGTGGTGAGGCAAAGAGAGAGGAGGTGGTGGGGGGGGGGAGAGAGAGAGAGAAGGAGAGCGTGAAAGAACATGACCTCCATGAAGGTGTGAGACATGAGGAGAAGGAAGAAAGAACTGATTGTGAGTTTACACAGGCAACGTGAGTCAACACTGGCGGAGGTGGGTTCTCACCTTTGTCCTCCTTTTTCCTTTTTCTTCTTCCTCCTCCCTCTCTCCGTCCCTCTCAGGTGTGAAACCCTGGCACATGATTGGTCACCTCCAGGCCGAGACCTCCTACGATATCAAGATGCAGTGCTTCAACGACGGGGGGGAGAGCGAGTACAGCAACGTCATGATCTGCGAGACCAAAGGTGAGACAACACAAACTTTGTGCTCCATCAGACGTCCAGGCACGTTTCTTAAATGACGGGTTCGACCGCCATAATTACACAACCTAAATGCACTCCTGAGTTTTACAACAACCAACAACAATAGACTGTATTATAAAGTTTGGTGCTGTGTCATTTTCTCAAATACGTTTCCTCCTCCTCCTTCCTGCAGCACGTCAGACCCCGGGGTCGCCCAGCCAGCACCCCGTCACCCCACCCGGGGCTCCTCCACAGGAGACGCCCAGCCCACCTGGCGGGCTGCTGTACCTGATTGTGGGCTGCGTCCTGGTGGTGATGGTGCTCATCCTGCTGGCTTTCATCGCCATGTGCCTGTGGAGGAATCGTCAGCAGAACAATATGCACAGTGAGTTAATGGATAAGTTGCTACCCGCACTGCATGCTGTCGCTTAAAGCTGATGTAGCGTATAGCATTTATTGCCACTATAGGCTTTTTAACTATTTTAAAATAAGTGTGCAGGACCAGCAAAGAAACTAAACCTACTTTCAGACATGCACTGAACTCCGGATAGTCTCCAGACATTCTCCAGAGCGGCTGTTTGTGAGAATGAGTGAGAGCCTCCAGACTTTCTACAGAGTTTCTCTGGTCGACCACTTTGTTTAAACTCAAGAATAAGCTCATGACATTTCTAACACACAACAGAAGCACAAATGAAAACGCACATCTCAGGGTGTTGTACAGAGGAAGACACAGACGAAGGTGTCCAGAGAACTTGTTGTGATAAAAGCGGAAGCCGGTCTAACGCTGGATTGTTCATGCGACCTCCGGAGAAACTCTGGACCTGATTCTCTGGACATTCTCCGGAGTTCATGTCTGACAAACGGCTGAAGAGTTAACTCTAATCCCAGGTGTCTCGTATTTCTAAGATATTTGGCCACAACACAGCTCGTGTGGAATATTCCAAGTGTTCATAGCACAGATATGGTTCCCACAGCGCTTGCAAAACTCTTTGCCATTATTGGATGGACTCTCTCCGCGACCTTTTGGATCAGTGAATACTTTTGGATTTTATAGCCAAAAGATTTGGGAGAAAAAAGCAAAGACTGAGTCACATGTTAAGTTTTTTGGCAACTTGTCACCTGAGTTTCTGGACCAATGCAATAATATAAACACAGATTTGTCTCTCATGTTATAAAAGAGAAACCTAACTCCTCTCTCTCTCTCTCTCTCTACTCTCTCTCATCTCTCTCTCTCTCTCTCTCATCTCTCTCTCATCTCTCTCTCTCTCTCTCTCTCTCTCTCTCTCTCTCTCTCTCTCTCTCTCTCTCTCTCTCTCTGCTACAGAGTATGACCCTCCTGGCTACCTGTACCAGCCGGCGGAGATGAACGGCCACGTTCTGGAGTACACCACGCTGCCCGGCACGAGCCGCATCAATGGCGGCGTCCACGGCGGCTACGGACACAGCGGCCCCGTGATGCCCCAGGGCTGCCACCACCTCCACCACAAGCTCCCCAACGGCCTGGCGCTGCTCAACGGCTCCGGTGGCCTGTTCTCGCCCGGCCACCCACACGGCCACGATGGCACGCTGCCCCACGGCACCAGAGACTGTGAGCTGTCACACCCGCACCACCACCACAACGTGAGTGTCGCCCGCTCAGATGCCTCAAAGTACCTCAGGAGGCATGATGGTGTTGTACAAGTATCACCTGGAGTTTGGTTGAGTGGCTAACGCTGTGGTTTGTCTCCTCTTGTCAGGGTGGAGGCTTGTACACAGCTCTGCCCCAATCGGAGTCGTCTGATTGTATGAGCTGTCAGAACCTCTGCAATAACAACAGGTGAGAGGACGAGTCCCAATCTACACACAATGCATTCATATGGACACAAATATTCTATTCTAGTAATATATGAACCTGGTTTAAAACAAGTCTGAAGAACAAACTGTCTTTCTGATTGACCTGAATAAGGTAATCTGGAGAATAAACAATAATCAAATGAAGACATGTGGATTATTTGACCTTAGTCACATTATGTAGACATGTTTACATGTAAATCACTTTATAACTTCCTGTTGGACTCTTCAAAGCCTTTTAGAACATCACGTATGACTTCACGACACATGTTCTTGGTTCACGTGTAAATAAGATGGGAAAAATTTAAAGAAGCTGTAGTTTTTGCAAAGATTAGAAAGAAAACACGTGAGGTAGCATCGTACAATATAATATTTCAGGTTGGGGTTTTAACAACTGGCAGAATAACGTCAGACTTTGAATATTAGTTAAATATATAAATTACTCATGTAAACAACATAATCAAAATAATTTCTTAGTCTCAATAGTCAAATTTGTGCTGTCCATGTAAATATGGTCGTTGTTTACTCGACATTATTATTCCAGATTATGTTATTTTTCAAGATTCCTGAGTTTATTTTGAATATTAGTCTCATCAAAATTTAAAATGCAACTCTGTTGTCATGAATCCATATTTTACCACCTGTCAACCACCGGGGGCAGCAGTAGGTTTTGCTTTTGAAACGGATCAAACCAAGTGAAACTCTGACTGAACAATCTGTTTCCTCAAAGTCTCTGAGGATATCACAGAAGTTTGCCTGAGAAAATTAAATACTGCTCGAATTTCATAAGCTGCAGCCGAACAGAAGTGTCCCACTTTGCTCGTGACCCCTGTCGATCTCTCTCTCTCTCTCTCTCACACACAAACCCACAAACACACACACACACACACACACACACACACACACACACACACACACACACACACACACACACACACACACACACACACACACATCGATTTGCCCTCCTGCTAGTCCTGTTTATGTACTTAAGGGTCCCCGGCATCACAGTTTACCCTGTGTGCACCCAGCCAGCAGCACTAATGAGCCCCGTGTTTATTTACCTCTGGCTGCTGGGAAAAGAGGGGGTGTGGTCGCCCCCCTCCAATCCCTGTCCCCGTTACACTGGAGCTGAGTTCAGGGGAAAACGTGGTGAAGATCCCTGCGTGCAACTGTCTGCAGTGGGGAGCTTCACCCGAGAGCAAAACCACAACGTGTCACAGCTATTCAGAGGCAAAGAGGCCGGACCTTTAATCTCTGGCTCAACTCTCCCGATGCTTTCTGCAGCTGTGCGTCGCTGCTCCGGTTGTGTTGGGGTTGTGTTGGGGCTGTCATTGTGTTGCACAGCTGTCAGAAGTGTTAGCACCAGGGTTTGCTGTGTAACTTCCACAGAGAGGAAGAGCTGCACCGACACCTTGTAAACAAACGTCCCCTCTTTTCTTTTCCATCCCCTTCCTCCTGCCTCACAGATGTTACAACAAGACCAACGGCTCGTACTCCAGTGGCACGCTGCCTCTGATGCACCGCGTGGCGCCCTGCCAGCAGGACGGGCTGGAGATGCTGCCTCTGGGCCAGGTCTCCTCACAGTGTCACGGCCCCGGCAGCCAGGTGACCTGCGGGGACCAGGAGGCGGAGGAAGGGAACCGGCCGGACGAGCACGGGGAGTCCTCGCCCTCGCAGCACTCCTGCTGTCTGGGTGGGAACAGTGAAAACTGTCCGGCAGACAACACTGGTGAGACAAGTTCTATACCAACGTATTCCTTATTTAGCCCTGGTGATTTAATTAGATTTTTATTTAATTATAATAACTATAGGTTGGGTTAGTTATAGGTTTGAATGACCTCATGCCCTTGTGAGCATAATAAAATATATTTTATTCATATAGCACATTACGTAGGTATAAAAATAGAAAACAAATAATGACGGATAACTCAAAATGTAAAATACACATTATAATCACATATGTAAAACAATTCTGCATGATTCTTTTTAAGGAGACATGATAATATTGAGGTTATTACTGGAAAAGATCGATTTAAAAACTGAAAAACAGCCTCACATGTCTCCTTTAAATTGTTTAATTGTGATTTGTGATGCGTTTCATGATAGAAGTAGAAATGTAACAAAACAATAAAACGATTGATGTAATACATTTGACATTAACGTATATAAATGCACCTCTTCTAACCCCAGAGCTGGATTTATTAAAAAGCTAAGACAGTCAGAGGAATTTAATTTGGGAAAAAACACTTAAATCCAGAATATGACGTTTAAAAAGTTAAATATGTAATTTCTTTTAACTTGTTTTTTGTGTAGAAATTAAACTAATGAATTGTGATGTTTAAATATGCAGAGCAGAGTCAGTAGGAGGATTGTGTTGATGCTGGACAGAGTCGGGCAGTTTCCCCACTTTGTCCTGTCTCTTTTCCAAACTAATCTAATCTGCTGCTTCTCATCCGACCGTCACAAAATGTCAAACTAGTTCTTTTTAGACATTGAATTTTAAGTGAGAACATTTATTTCCAGGGCGACTCGACTCAGCGCGGTTGTGAAATCCAGCTCTGACGTTTCTTCTAAGTGCCTAACTAGCTCATTCTTATGTAATTACCAGCCCTCATGTTAAATGGAGACAAAACTATGAAGCAATCACCACAAATTACACTGTTGGGCCTCTGCTGAATATGTCCTCGTCTTTTTTTAATACAAAGTATAAACTCTCCCTCCCTCTCTCTCTCTCTCTGTGCAGCGGAGGAGGAGCTGGAGTGCGAGGACCTGGACCTGGACGGGCCGGTGCTGTGCTGGGAGAGTCTGGGCCTGCCGGACCTGGACTGTGACGAGAAGCCCGGGTGGATCTCCAGCAGCAGCCTGGCAGGAGAGCTGATCCAGCCGGGCCCACAGGAGGTCTGAACCCCTCGCAGTGTGGAGGAACCAGACGGAAAGAGAGAGAGAGAGAGAGAGAGAGAGAGCTGTGGAAATACATGGGACATTCAGAGACACTGTGTGTTACGGTGACAAGGACAGAAAACTGATGACAGAGACATTGAGGACAAAGAGGACTGTGTCCCACCGGAGGGACGACTCTCATACAAGATCCCCCCCCCCAAAAAAACTCTTTAGATGACTTATTTATTTTTTTGTAGTAGAAAAAATATTATTTCATATGAATGTATCTGTTTTTAAAGAAAAAAAAGTTTGTCTTTTATATTATTTATGCCATTTGGATGAGAAATACTGTTTATTTTTGTGGTTCTGTCGCCTGAGCGCGGCGGTTAGCAAGTGTCCGTGTAAAGTTTTGTAATAATATAAAGAGAAGATATGGAAGAGTAAAGCACGTGCTACTTTGATGTCTGTTTCTCTCTCCCGCCCCACACCCGATGAGTGATGGCCACAGAGAGTTTCCCAGCCTCCTTGATGCGGCCCGTTCCCCGGCGCTGACCCCAGAACAGGGTGAACATTCCCTGCGCCGCCGCTCAGATTAAGGCGGCCGCTCTTTGCCTCAGTGAATTCTCGATGGCTCATCACTTTACGCAGAACGCACCGTTGCTCCGAGAGGACCGGTGACCTACTGGCCCCGATCTGCCAGAGCGGCCGGCAAGTTACGCTTAAACAGAGTCGTCGAGCCTGAGCGGCTTTTTCTCACACACACTTGTATGCATTTTAAAAAACTGCTCCGAACACAGAATATTTATTATAATTATTATTAGTACGGATTTTTCCCAAATCTCCAGGAAAATCTCCAGCTGCCACAGAGAAGCTAATTTTTTGAATCTAAAGTTTTACTAGAGAGCGCATACGTCAAACCTTCAACTTGTGAAACCACATTAAAATTCAATAGATTTTTCTTTGGATCTGCACCAAATTGCCAACATTCAGAAATTCATCTCAACAGTCTTCTAAACATTAAGAATCATTAAAAATCCCCTTAGAAATAAACGAAAATGTAAAAATGTCCTTTCTCAGAATGTTAAAGACAGTGAAACAAACATGAATCAGGGGAGCCCCTGATTCATGTCACATCCTTCCATCGGGTTTTGTCCCTTAGTTTCTGGGGAAATTCTGCTAAATATCACACAGACAAACAATCACAGATGAACACATCATCTCCTCGATGGAGGTAGAAACTTCATCCTCATGGATTTGTGTCATTGCTCTGAGAAAAGAGGAGAAATCGTGTCATTGAATCATTAAATGTGGATGTTTACAATCACCGAGAGAAAAAGGGAACTTGTGTCCGAGAAGTTAAATATCTGCAGAGATTCAAGCAACAGATTTATTTCTTCACCTCCACTGTGTTGTTTCAGAGGCTGAGATCTCAAGAGGGTAAAAAAAATAATCAAGAGACATGAAACCAGAATTATCTGAATGGTTTTGAAATATGCGAATCCACAATGCTACGTTTTTTACTGTACTAGAAGTTTAATACTAATCCACGTTCACTCGTTCCACACGTAAAGTCAAAAGCAGTTTTCAAACTAAAACAAAACCGGGGGCTTTTACTAACAAAGTGTGAGCGCCTCTAAAACTAATGAGTTTCCGAATGAAAACTGTTATTTGGGTGAAGTGAGCCTTTAAACAATCAGGGAACCGGCCTCTGTTCCAGTCTGATGACTTCTCATTCATGGTTTCTGTGGATTCATTTTTGAAATAACGATTTAACCGGCCGCCGTGGGAAGCTGTGCACGGAGCATGTGTTTTATTAGAAGGTGAAGGAGGCGTGTTCCCTCTCCGCTGTGTGATCCTCCCGCTGCAGATAACTCATTCATAAAACCCCTGGTACCTCCTCAGGTTTCAGCCCGGGTTAGCCAGCCCCTGTTTTCTCAAGGCTTAAACCCTTCATTGGTTTTAAAATAATCTCCGTGGTGCGGCGGCTGATTGGACGTGATGGGATTGGCAGCGGGCGGATGACAGAGCTGGCCGCGCTTCACTGAGGGATGACTGTGGCGCAGGCTTCCCAGGCCCGGTGCCTGTCTGCTCCGAGTCCGTGCCAGAGGCGGCTGCCAGTCCTCAGGCCCCGGCTCGCCTGGCATCCCTCTGCTGGTATACGGGTTATTCCTGGCATGCGGATTCACTCGCCTGCTGCTGAGGCGTGGCCCAGCGTCTTCCGGCTGTTATTTTTAGAGTCTGGACCGAGGCTGTTGTGCTGCTGAGGCCCAGTTGACTTTAAACTCACTTCTTCTTTCCCAGGAAGAGTTTTCTCAGGCCCTGAAACTCTCCAGTGTTTGCAGATGTTGCTTTTAGGGAGTGAATCCAAAACTGGAAGTGACTCGAGGTCGATTTGTGATGGAAAGTCGAGGCCTTTTGTTTTCACAGTCTATTTCTTTCCCCCCAAACAAATGTCATATTTCTGTGAAGCAGCTTATTGGAGAAAAGCAAAAGGAACGAAACAATGGGGTTAGGAAATGAAGCTGGAAATGAAAGGGAGCTGGTCCAAGGAGAGAGAGAGGGGATGCTGACAGATGCAGCCTGGGTTCGATGAGGAGGAGATAAGGGCCGGGTTGTCTCCAAACGACCTGTTCTCCATCTCCCACGTCCGTCAGTCGGCACCCTCCCTCGGCCCGGCCCTGCACCCTCCACCCACGCAGCTACACCCCTTCATTAAGGAGCCCATGGGAACAAGAAAGCTCATTGTCTGCCCCTGGAATTTCTGCCCCTTTGCCGGCCGAGCCGACCTGTTAACGCCGGGTCCCTCTCCCCTCCGCCCACCATTCTTCCTCTCTCCCCTCTCCAGCACACCCTGAAAGGATGCTCTTCTTATGAATCGGGCAGTGTGTTGTTAACTTGCTTGACTCGGCCCTCGGGCTGGTTTCTATCCTTGAGATGTCACAAAACCCCAAGTGGAGCATGTTGTGGTTGGATGAGCTCCAGGAGTGTTCCAGTGGGTCCCCGGGAAAGGGATGAGCTCACACACAGAACCAGACTAATAACCTCGGTGTTAGTCTGGTAGTCTCCTGTCAACAGACTTCACGATTAAGGCTTCGTCAGTCATCTCCGGATCAATACTGAGTCTATTGATGACAAGTCGGGGGGGGCTGCCTAGACGAGGGGAATGCAAATAACCTGAGACAAATAATCCAAGAGGTCATTTTATTCCCCCAGTGTCTAGGATATCTCTGCACAGACACAGAGAATGGTACCTTTATTCAAACGGGTATGAATTATTTACGAGAACACTCGTTTTACATCAAGGTGTCTGTCGGTTCAAAGGCCCCCCCCCCACCTGGGAATCATTCAGGAATGAGAGTTTGTTGCCTCGAGCGAGAAGCTTGAAGATGTCGAGATCTGTCGGTCGCACTTAACGAAAAAGAAAAACGCACTTAAAGAAAGAAAAACCTCACAGCAGGGAACCCGGGTGGTTATTGGAAATAAGCAGGAACCGTAATAAAGAAAATATTTCAAGAAAAACACACACACACACACACACACACACACACAAATATAGTGTTGTCTAATGAACCCGCAAATCCAGATGGTTTTGATAATGCACGCTGCGAAACACAAAGGGGCGAAGTATTTGAAACTGAAACCACAACCTCAGGTCTGCTCGGTGTCACGCTCTGTAAGTTTATATGGTTCAGTCCAGTCTGGAGTTAAAGGATCACTTTTTACACACAGAAATATTTATCCTCTTGTTATTTACCTCTAATGGGTTTTAGTCACAGGGATCGTTTTCCTTTTGACTCCGAAAAACAGTGGAGCTGAAAAACGACTTTTAACGAAAAGCAGCAGCTGCGAGTTTGTCCCGAGACGATGTGAAAGTTTATCTGAAAAATGTATTTCATTGTTCTCTTAAGAGAGTATAGTCTGAAGAGAACAATGAAAGTAGAGTCGTTCCAATGTAATGACAAAATAACTAAACATGGAAAAGTTTTTAGACGACTTCACAGATCAGATCCCAGAAAAAAAGTACTTTTACTTTATTTCTGTACAGCTGAACTTTCTACTACAAGTTTAAACAGTTTTTTTTATATTTTATAATAATTAGAAAACAATTGGTCCATTGACCCAATCAGAGCGGGCAGGTTCCATTAGGCCCCGCCTCCTCTGCCGAGACTCAGCCATTAATTAATATGACGATGTTTCAGTAGATTAATCTGCAGCTTTATTAATATGAGTCTGTTTCATACGAGTATACGAGTATGAAAGAGAACATATGGGCCAGTTAATGAGGCTTCACTCTGCAAGTACTTTTACTTTAATACTTAAATATATTTTAAATAAAGTACTTACTTACTTTTACTCTGGTAGAAAAGGTAATGTTGAACTTTTAGTCTCTCAAAACTTGTCTTGTTTACAAACATTAGTTACAACCTGAGGACTTATAACTTGTCCAAAATGATCTGAATGGCCTGAAACCACTGAAAACACATCTGAGAACATGATGTTGGGACATTTGGACGAATCACTTCATGCACACGATGGTCATGAGCTTTGAAAAGTAGAGAGAAAGTAACACAGCAGAAGTTTGAGGACGTCCTCAGTCGTCCTCCACGTCCAGCCGGGTGAAGTAGAACGTGATCCTAGCCCCTTCCTCCGTGTCGTACAGGGCCTGGCAGGTGTACATCCCCCCCGCCTCCCTCCTCAGCTCCTCTATGACCAGAGCCGAGGTGTTGACCGGCACCTTCAAGCGGCCCAGGCTGCCGGACTGAGCCTGCAGCTTGGGGCCTTGTCCGTAGTTGTACGCCACGGCCATGTTGCTGTCAGTTCCCGGTTTGGTGAAGCCCCAGATGAAGATGCTGGGCATGGTGGAGCCACAGTCCAACGTGACCGAGCCCCCCAGCCGAGGCTGTGACCTGGGAGCGGATGTACTCCACTTCCTCTGGGTCGAATATCTCCAGACCTTGGAACACAAGAAAGCAGGAGTCAGTTGCTGTGTCTCTCCAGCAAGAATACTTTTACGAGAGATAACAGTTTGCTGGGAATCGGCTGCGTCAGCTCCTCGAAGACGAACAAACCTCATTAATTACACTCACAGCTTTCGAGCCTCTGGCACAGATGGGAGTTCATGGCCTTCTCCTCACCTGAGCTAAAGCACGAGGAGATCTTACCTTGCAGAGGAAGAGCCAGCGAGCAGAGGAGCAGGCAGATCTTAGGAACCATCCTCAGGCCGTGTGTCTCCTCTCCGGTCCACAGAGGAGAGTGAGTGCAGGACTCTGATATCACAGTAAATTATTCATCAGTGTTTCCACCGCTCCGTTCTGCCTGTCTCTTTCTCTCTCTCTCTCTCCCCGGCTCCCGGCTCATGACCAGTCTAATGGTTGGACCTGCGAGTGAGGGGGGGTGTAGGGTGTCAGGGTGATGCCATCGTCTCATCTATTATCGAGCGAAGAGGTGGAGATAGGCTTTCTAGAAATTCCATCACCTCCAATGTGAAATGGAAACAGGGGGAAATGCTCCCACGCAAACACCCGGCCAGTTATTATTTACCCTGTGATGCATAAAACCAGAATTAATTCACCTCAGATTCATGTCATCTACCTACTGCCTCGCTCTCATCGGTACTGTGTCGTCTCCCTGCTCGTGTGGATGTGAATCATTGGAGCAGAGCACAAAGAGACGCCCAGAAACGCACGTGTTAATACATATTTAATTCATGGGTATTAGTCCTGTAAAAGTAGGTCACAGCTGTAATAAATGGACAACATTGAGGAGCAGACAAAACAGTGATGTAGCCGTGCAGCAGTTAAAAAACTCTGTTTCCCAGAAGCTCCGGTTAATATTCGGGCCTGTGAACTGCAGAGAACTCAGGCCTAAGCCATAAAACGTGCTCTTATCCTGGAGGCAACCCCAGACTGAGGAGAAGGCTCTAATTAGTGCTCTGCTCCTTTGGGGGGGTAAGAGCAGGACTATATTTAGAAAGCTGCTGGAGGACAGACAGATGTAGTAAAACTGTGATATAAAACAACATGGTTTCTGAATGAGGAGCGGACGATCTGTTCTCAGGAGCTCATTGCACTGAGGTGTTTACAGAAGTAGATCACACAGGGGACATATAGATCTGAGTGGGAAAGATGAGAATGGAGCAGCAGCAGCAATGAGGAGTTTGGTGCGGTCGAGCACAGAGCGTGCAACGTGCAGGAGTTTCTACAAACTGAGAATAACGACCACTTCACAAGGAATAAACAAATGTGGGAAAGTGGTGTTTTCTTTTGGAAAGATTCAACTTGTTTGGAAGTCGGTTTCATGTTGGTTGCTCCCCAGCGAGCCAGGACAGTAACAGGAGGGTCACTGCAACATGTGTGTTTCACTGGGAAAGGTCAGATCAGGTGTCCCAGCGGCCGGTCGGACAGGAATCTACTGGGACGTCTCAAACACAGAGCAAAAATAGATTATGTTCAAAATGAGATTGTTTAGGATTGAAACCGAAGCTGCTTTCAGACAGGAACTGGAACTCCTGATATTCTCCACAGGGGCTGTTTGCAAGAGTGAGAGGCTCCGGACTTTAGTTTATTAAAAACACATCATTTCCACTTTTAAGATGTTTCTAACTCGGGACAGATGCAAAACTGAAAAGAGACGTAAATGTCCCAGGAAGACTCCGGCAAAGATGTGAGGAGGGATCCACTTCTGCAGACATCCTCCAGAGGTCGTGTCTGAAAACAGAGAAATAGAGTCGAAGGGTTTTCTACCACGTGGATCCACTGATGACACCTGATCAAACTTTATTTGCTGGAGAAGAAGATAAAGTTAGAAAGCTCAGGGATTAGCTCAGTAAGTTGATCTTGAATCGTGAATCCACATCAACAGAATTAGGTTTAAGCATTTGCATCCCATATTCCAGAAAAGTGAAACAGATAAAATGATCCACATTCATTCCGAGCACAGTACAAATCAAAGCTCATGCTCGTGCAGCTGCCACCTCAGGCGATAATGTTCCCTGCTATGACAAAGGAGAGAGAGAGAGTGTGATTTGTCATTAATGGGACCAGTAAGGACCTTTTCTGCCGGAGTAAGAGCTGAACAAATTCTTTACTGGTGAAGCACGTCCTGCCACATCTGCTGGCCTCCTGCCTGATCTGCTGCCTGGTCGCTTGAAACTTTGAGAAAAGAACGACCGGGCGACTGGAAACTGTGAGTCGCCGAGAAAATGGCCCCGGCCTTTTGGGCGAACGGGCGGGCGAGCGGGCGGGCGGGGGGGGGAGTTAGCGACCAAATCAGAGTTGCATCTTATCTGGACTCTGAGCCCCCGTTTAAAAAAAAAGCTTTTGTTTTGAGTCTTGGCAGAAGATAAGAGAAGAGAATCAGACCCAGATCCCTGCGACTCCACGGGGATCTGGGGAACACATTAACCAGCCCAACATGTGCCCCCCCCCGCCCGCCCAGACTGGGCCCAGACTGGGAGAGCTTGGCAGCGCGTGGAGCGAAGCTGGCAGAACAGGTGGGTTCCTTGAGCGCGCCCTGTGATTAGACCAGTCATTACCACACTGGCATTGTTTCAGTCCCAGCCAACCTCTGGTCTCACGGGACCACCTGCACTGGAATGTGTTCCCGAGTCCTCACTGCAGATGATCTCCTCTGAGGAGCGAGGATGTGTTTCCACTCAGCGTCTGAGGACATTCGTTAGTTTTTCCACTGCAGCCTCAGTGTTCACGTTTCTAACTGAGGTTTTATCAGCGTTCACCTCTGGTATCGACTTCCTCTCGTTTGTGAGATTGTCTCCGTGCCCTGCCAGTCGTAAGGTTCGAGTCCCAAACATCTCAAGCTGGTTGTGAGGCCTCCTCCTCCTCCTCCTCCTCCTCCTCCTCCTCCTCCTCCTCCTCCTCCTCCTCCTCCTCCTCCTCCTCCTCCTCCTCCTCCTCAGTTGACAGGGACCACACATCGAGGAGGCACAGCGAGTCTGTTGCTCTACTCTTCTCGACAGCCTCACATATATGAGTCGACCCGTCGTATATTTCAGCTCCGTCGTCGTTTATCTGCCAGGCCGGCCGAGTGGAGGTGAGCGAGGCTGTGCTCATAAAGCAAATCCCCACCCACCCGCTGGGCCTCTACCTGCATCCCAGAGCACAGCCGACTGGCCTTGGGACGAGGGCAGCAGGAAGGGGCCTCTCTCTCTCGTCTGGGTATCCGAGCCCCAGGACAACTCGGGACACAAGATGTTGCTTCACAGAACGACCTGACCTCCGGCCGTCCTGCATCTGGTGCTGCAACATAGACACTGTCTCAATTAGTTGCATCTTTTCGGGAGACCCATTATTTCACAGTGTTCCGATTCAAAGACTCCGAGCAATGTGTCCACCAGACATAGCGAGTCTTTTAGTTTTAGGTGTACAGTGGATTTTCTCAAGTGTTGAGATGTGTTTGAATATTTAACTTTTTCCCAGTTAAATCAGTTTTGTTCTGCTTCTTTAGAGACGTGTCCTCACTCATGTCTCAGAAGCACACACAAGGGATCGAACACTTATCTCACTTCACTCAAGTTTTATTCTTAGTTTTTTGAGGAATCTATGGTTAAGACCCAACAGTCACTCACAGCGTGCTGGTCCGAGTAAGTGGATTAAACCTGCGACATGCTAGGTTGGGCGTGTAGACCTGCAGCCCGGCTCTCTCTCCGCTCGGCAGAGGGTCCGTGTCAGGGACCGTGTGGAGGACGTGACCTGGAAAGAGCTCGATGGCCACCGGGGGGGGGGCTTCCAGCTCCACAGAGGCCTTCTGCAAACAACTCGTGGAAAGGCTTCGGTGGCTAATGCAGCGTGGAGTGTTTATGAACTGAGCTTGACCACTGTCAGTATTCAGATGGGCCTCATGGAGCCTCTGCAGCAATTTCACATGACCACCTCGTCCAGTGCCTGATGATTTTCAGTTTTACTCTCAACTTTGTCCTGATTTAATGTTTTAATGCCGAACCAGAACATCCATAAACACAAAGCTTTGAACTGGTGTCAGATCTTAATATCATGTTTAGATTCACAGCCAGGAAACTTTTACCACCTCTTCAGGAGTTGCTCAGCGTTCACTTCAAATCTGGGCGACTGAGAAGGCAAATGAAACACTTGTTTCTTGTGTGAGTTAAACTTTGGTGAATTTTAGGGGGTGGATCCAGGAAAAAGATAAGTTTCTGTGAACTTGTGAGAATTCATTTTAGGACATTTTCACCAATCTTTCAGTGAAAATGCATATTTAGGGGACGTAAAATCCGTGAGTGTGTGCAATGTGGTGCAGATCCATATTAAAATCTGGAAAGTGAAACTGTATTTTCCAAAATGTTCAATTATTCCTTTGATTTAGTTTTAAGCACTTAATCGGTTGATTCTGTGAAAAACATCTTTAAAGATTTTATGCAGCCAAGTTTAGATCCTTTGTCTTATGCAACAGTTACTTCCATATTTCATGAACACATGCAGGGATTGAGGATGACACTACAGAGAGCTGAATCTTAATGATAAATGTAATGCTTTTATATTTTTTCGCCGAGGTCTGACAGTTCACAGGCTGAATGCTCATTTCAAACTGCAGCTTGTTTTTCACGAGTGATCAGTTTGAGAGGTGAAGTGGAAACATGCAGATGCTCCTGTTCCCTTGTTCAAACTGTTTATACTTCAGCAGCGAGAAACGCTTTGGATTATTATCCAATTCATCACCAGATGTACGACAGTAAATTATCAGCCTCTCTCAACGGAAGCTGCAGCCCCTCGTGTTCCTCGACAGTTTAAACGTTGGGTCGTTTCCCTGAAAACCAAAAAACGAGCATAAAAAATGCTTCAAACATGACAAGTGAAATTACTGTTTTGTTTCCAGTGGTGTAATGAGAGTTGTCAAACACGGTTTAACTCCTTCATCGTCTGAGGAGGAAAATAAATCTACAGTGTAATTTAGAAGCACGCCACTGGTTTGTGTGAGGGCGGGTGTGAACGTAAAGAATCTGGTTGGAAGGAGGCTCGCTGATCGAGGAGCAGGAGGAGAGGAAGTTTGATTCCTCACAGCAGAGCGACTCAGTCAGGAAGCTACAGGAGGAGTCAGGAGGTCCAGGTCGAGTTCATGATGCAGTAAAAATAAAGTTTAAAATACATCAGAAACTTTCTGAGAGTGGGGGAAGCAAATGACTTTGAAAATGGAAAGTAAAAGTTCTAAAGGATTTTACAACATGGATTCATTTGAATCTTTTGATACAATAATACAATATTTTATTAGGGGAAATGTGCTGTATGAGTAAAAGTAATAACTATGTAAAAATACAATATAAACATGAGGAAATATAAGTATATCAGTATATATAGAGTATAACAGGATAACACATATGAAATTGCTCAGACTGAAAACAAGCTATGTTCAGTTAAATAAGTTAAACATTATACAGTTAGATGGATGGATATATATATATATATCATGGAGAGAGAGAGAGAGAGAAAGAGAGAAAGAGAGAAAGAGACAGACAGACAGACAGACAGACAGACAGACAGACAGACAGACAGACAGACAGACAGGACAGACAGACAGACAGACAGACAGACAGACAGATAGATAGATAGATAGATAGATAGATAGATAGATAGATAGATAGATAGATAGATAGTAGATAGATAGATAGATAGATAGATAGATAGATAGATAGATAGTTGGAACTCCCTGAGTTTCAGAGTTATTCTTACTCTAGACCTCACATCTGCACAGATGTTTTCCATGTCCGAGAAGTAAAAGTAGAAATCCACCGCTAGCGAGAGACACCTCGTTCTCCTCGGCTACTTTACAAGCTTCTAAAATGGATCCTCGCTCACAGTGAAGTGGTTATTCTGACACTTCTATAGAGGAGGTCACTGAAACTGGGCGGGGGGGGACTGTAAAATGCTCAATAATTTGACCAAGTAAAAATATCTTTTGTTCTCCTCTGGTTATTTATGAGTCGAAGCAGACGTGTGTGTCCCAGTCGGAAAAGTTACTCTGGGCAGATTCTTTCTTTTCTGTAAATTCAAGGTTTTTTTGTTAAACACAAGGACGATTAATGGAGAACATCAGGATTCACATCTAACATAGTGAAGTTGCGATATAGATGTAGACAATTTTGAAGAGAACAATCAGCCTTGGATTGGCTGATATTGTATTTATGATGATGATGATGCTTACTTATTGTACATAGAGAGAACAATTCACAGATTTAGATGGAAATAGCTGATATCTCAGAGTGTGAGAAACCTGGTGCAGCTTGGTTGACGTGAAAGGGGGCAGTCTGGTCACGGCCGAGGTTTCTGCTCAACTGAGGGAAACTCGTAAAATAAAATGGTGTAACTCGTCCAATCGCACGATGTTAAGAAAGAGCAAAGAACCTCCTGCTTCCACCCTGAAGAGAATCTGCTCCAAACATTAACATGTTCCTCCTTGGCCCAAACCCCAGCCTTCAAGTTTCAACACAATCGGTTGTGACCTCCACGGATGAGGTAATAAAATAAACGTGAGCTCACATGTGACAACATGGAGCTGCAGCCCGCTCCCTGTCACACACACACACACACACACACACACACACACAGCTTCTCCACAGTGTGTGTGTGTGTGCAGGGTCATGCTTCCATTCACACGCTGCGCCGCCGTGAAAACAAACACCATCAAAATGTGGAATAGAAATAATCTGCGGATGCACGGTCAGCGAGTTTCACCGAGGGATGTGAACCTGTGACAGGAGGCATCACACTCCTGCAGCTTTCCCCTTCTCACCGCCTGGTTCTCGAGGTAAAGACATTAAAGCTTCACTAAACTCCAACCCCACCAGTTCCTCCCCCATCTGGAAGCAGTACAGGGTTTGTCTTAAAGATAAAAAACGATATGAATCGCTGCTGGCAACTCAAATGTCCAGTCTGGGATCAATTACACAGACAGGATTCAAAGAGAGGGAGAGAGAGTAGGAGAAAGAGAGAGAGAGAGGAGGGGAACGCAGATTCTATATCAGGGCCTGGTGCAGGATAGCAGCACAAACACACACTTACACTTACACTTACACACACACACTCACTAAACAAACTGCTCTGCGACCTGTAGCTCGTGCACACGGTTCCCAGTGTCTGGTGAAGGATTGGCTGGGACCGCATGCTGCCATGTTCCCGCGCTCGCTCTCTGCATTTAACAAGCGGCTGATGGCAGCTCCAGATGAGGCCGCTCTCAGCCAGCTGCACTGTCATGTGGGCTGGGGCAGGGAACCTTCTGCGAGGATCAATAGAAGAAGCCGGTGGTCTCTTTTACAGCTTCTTTGTGGCACACACACACACACACACACACACACACACACACACACACACACAGACACACACACACACACCAGTATCATGCAAATGTTTTATTCAGTTTTAAGCATTAATTTCCCAGCTTTAACATTTGCTCCCCGGAATTCATAAACTCCGGCAGCACGAAAACATCTGCCAAGCAGTCTCCACGCAATGCATTGTGGGATGCTTCAGACAGGGGGAGGAGGGATGAGGAGGGGGGGGGGTAGCGGAGTGAATATGAATAACCCAAAGTCAAAACAGACAGGAGGGGAGAATGGGAGAAAGACAAAAGGTTTAATAGGATCCAGACTGTTTGAAGCTCTCTCTGTTTCAAAGGGAGACGCTGCCATGTGCACGTTTACACTCAGTGTGTGTGTCTGTGTGTGTGTGTGTGTCTGTGTGTGTGTGTGTTTGTGTGTGTTGGAGACCTGAGCAGACAGCAACAGGCATTCACAGCATCACGAAGGGTCACGGAAACACCTCCAGTCCCTGTAACCTTTCTTTAGGGTCACGCTTGGATTCACAAATAGAGAAGGACCTCACCTCATGTGGCCCCATTAAACTTCACAGTCTCCCATTACCCTCAACAATGTAAATACAGAGGCCGGCTGCAGCTTCCCCGTGCTGCCACACGTTCCTTTGTGCACGCAGGATGGGATTAGTCCCATAAAAGCATTATTTATTAGTGTAGTTGGAGTTCATATCGAAGGAAGTGACACCTTTCCATTGGTCTGCAAATTAGTCAAATTAATACTTGTTTAACTGTCCTGCACCAGTGTTGATAGTTCACTGAAGAAACAACTTCATAATATAAGTGTATATTTTTTTCTACATTTTAACTTGTCTTTTAAATATGTGTTTCTATACATCTTAATTATTACCTTCCGATACCTGCACTTTTTTTCACCTTTATACAGTTTCAATTACAGTTATATGTTTTTATGGACCAACCATAAGTGCTGATGCTATATTGGTGGACAGAATGATGTTAATAATAGAGGTACTTTTTATATTAAGTTCATTTTAATACTTTTCTTTAAATTATTTGTATACGTGCATGTAAGTGAAAAGTTTCAGATAACTGCATTTATCCAGCTTTCCACTGAATACTTTGACTATTAAATATTAATTAAGTTATTACTTTTTGTGGACACAGGACATTAAGGCTAAAACTGCAGGTAACTGGAGGGTAAACCATTCTGTGCAGTTCAAGCTGCATTGCAGAGGATTAGGTATTCATCATTACACCACAAACATCTGGATTGTGCAGCTTTTGAAACACATCTGGAGCGTTGTGTGAGTATTCTTGGAATCTAACTTCATTATGTTTTAACTTCCTCTGCTTCTCCTTTCAGTCCTCACCTGAGTTTGTGTGACAGATGGAGGGGGAAATGATGACAGACCCTGCGCGTGATTTAAATTCATCACAGAAACTCTACTGCCATCTGCTGGCTGCTGCTGCTGTCCACAACGAGAAGTGCACGTTTCCTGTTCAGTTCCTGTGGACATCAGTTTGATGTGAAAACAGACAGATGCTGGGTTTATAGCTTTTATTCTTTATCTGTGTTGATAATAACTATTGTAGAGTAGCTGGTTTTGTCCAAAGCAATTTGTCAGTTAACCAGGAATCAGATCTTCTTCAGAGAGAGACCAGAGGGAACCTGAGCTTCACTAACTCCTGTTGTCTCACTCATTTTGGATTTTGCTGCAAAGCTTTTTCCCACCTCACCTCGTGCTGGTGACGAGTTTCTTTCCTTCCTCCCTCCACTGACTGAGCCTCTCGATAATTCCCAATATTCCCACAAGTTCATGGAAATAATCTTTTAATCTTTTATAGTCCAATTCATCTATTGAAGGTGTGTTTTTCTCTGCGTTTGTTTGTTTGTCTCTTAGTTAGTAGGATTACACAAAAAATACTCGATGGATTACCACAAAACTGGTTGGAGAGGATGTGGCATGAGTCAGGGAAGATCCCTTTGAATTTTGGTGTAGATCTGTATTAGGGGACAGATTCACTTTCCTTAACATTTTGAGGGTGTTTTTCATTAGTTGTTTTGTTTCTCAGAGAATAATTCATGGTTTTTAATACATAACATCACAAAATGTAAACGTGGTTTCATAAGGGGACTGTTGGGCCTTGGTGGAGGAATGAGCTCTCTGAGTTCCCTTCATTATTTTCAATTAGAACAATTATTTGACTAATTCTATTTGTTGTATTTATGTTTGTGTAGTATCCTCTCATTGGGCCTTTGTGTTACCATGTTTTAATGAGCTCAGCATTATCAGTAGTGTTTCCTAAACCTAAACTAATCATGTGAACATCACCTTAATTCACCTTCCTCCTGAACTCCATCCACAGCAGAGCCTTGGCCTCATGGGTATTCAAAATCCTTGTCCAGGAGAATTTCTTTCAGCTTCCATCACGGCTTGATTTACCTCCTCCACCTCCTCCACCTCCTCCACCTCTGAGCACTTTGTCATTTCTATGTCTGCCGGCCTCGCTCCATCAGAGAGGCTGCAGGATTTCAAAGTACGAAGCAGGAGGGAAACGTGAGAGTCTCTGACTTTGCCCATCTGGGGATCCACCTGTTTGAGACACCGGTCCTGCATGTGCAACAGCAACTGCACCACACACCACAGCAACCCCTCCTCACACAAAAACACACACACACACACACACACACACACACACACACACCAACATCAGACTGAACCTAGAAACAAACCTGTGCACGGTAACATCTATTTATCAGTACCAGCCACCGAGAAATCATTTGTTTTCTGATTCTCTGAATTCAACCTCTTTTCCATCTGTCAAAATGACTGTGTTGCATGTTGTGTGTTATTATTTTGTACTTTGTGTGTAAAATGCTACACAAACTTGATGTGGCAACAGCAAATGTCACTAAATACATGATACAATTTCAACATGCAAAAATATTTACATGTACTGCACGGGTTTCTTTAATGCGTATGTAGCATTAGAAAACCATCTGAAGATGTGTGTTACTGTGGCACACGCACACTTTGCTTCAGAGCTGGTGGAGATTGAGGGTGAAAGACTTGACTTCCTGCATAGCGACACCCAATGACAGGAGCGGTGTTTGTCACCACGGAAACCATTAGTTCCTCGGCAACATATTCATATCATCTCCGGCTCCGACTCTATATATTCGACTCTAATGATGGGATTCCAGCAGTTGAGTGAAAGAGGAATGTTAGCGAGCAGAGTGACGACAAATACTTCTCCAGGGTGAAATGAAAACACACAGTTGAGGGGTATGGGGGGGGGGTTTGCATCCTGTCATGTGTGATCTTCTTGAATGCCGAGTGTCTCCGTCACCAAACGTCATCCTTTTGAGATGAAATGACATCTCCTCTCATTCAGCGGTGGCCCGAGCCACAAGTTGTTTATCCACATCAGTTACTCACCCACTCACACTGACCTGTGCGCCTCTCGAAACGGATGCATTTAACTGTTCAGAGGCTTTTCTGCAGCTGTCTTCATCCAGGAGACGCTGGGAGTGTGTGCACTAAGCCTCTATATTCAGATCCACGCTCACTGTATTATCATTTCTATTATAAATGTGTTTTTGTTTCAAATCTCTTCATTTTAATGGAAGATCCTCCCTTAAATACATCTCCCTGCTCATTTCTCCCCCTGTAGCACCATCACATTCCCTGAGGGGAAACCAATTTACATTCTTGTTTTGCTCTTCAGATCCATGCCAGTTTCCATGACAACATAGTTTCACTTTCTCATCCTCTCTGTCTCACTCTCTCTATCTCCCTCCTCTCTCCGTCTCCTGCTCTCTCTCTCTCTCTCTCATTCCCCACTGCTCCTTTCTTATGTTCTTTTTGACCTTCCTCCAGTGTTTCATTTTCTTTTTCTCCAAAAAGAGGATAGAATTCACAGCATCTTTTCCCATTTTTAATCCTAATATACAAACACACACAATGCTCTGCAGAGGATTCTATTTACTCCCAAATATCCCCGGGCTGTTTGGCAGGATTGATGCCTAGAGTCCAAAATTACTGAATCAAAACAATGTGCAGCAGAGAATCCTTTTCTTTGATTCAAAAGTACACTTGTTTGGGGAATAATAACACACACACACACACACACACACTCAATCACATACAGGAGGTGTCCATCAAATGACCGTATGCATGTTTGCTTATCCTTCATTTGAATTATTTAAATTAAAAGTGATCCCTGTCTGACCTTATTTCCATGATGATCTGGCAAATCATGACAGAACGACGTGTTGTGCAGCTCTCGACCAAATGGCGTGATTAAAATCTCAAGCTATTTAATTGCCCCAATAATTAAAAATGTCTGATGCCAACAGGTGTGATGGTGCTTCTCCGGCTGATTAATGCTAGGCCTCTGTGTCTGCACGTCTGGAGGGAGAAGGTCATGCAGAAGGTGGTCCGTCTCCGTCTCCATCTCCTGCTCCTCGTCTGCAGGCTGGAGAGTCGCAGAGAATCCTCCCCCGGTGGGTTGTGATTATTTTCTCTGCTCCGCTCTGACCCTGATCCGCTGCAGATTCCTGATTTATTCCTCCACTTCAAATCACTGCTCTCACCACACGACTGGACAGGGCTTCGTATCCATCCTCTGTTCACATTGGAATCTCCTGGGTGGCCTAGAAACCTACATCTAAAGTTGAAGAAGCAACTGGTGCAGTTTTAAATTGTTGCTCCACAAACGTCTGGACAAGGAACGTGTGTAAAATGTGAATGATGTCTTCTGTTCCCTTGATTATGGCAATTACTGTAGTGGGGCTACTAAATGAGAGCCAGCCCCTTAACGGTGTGAATATCTGTTTCTGCTCAAACTCTACTGTGTTTTAAATTTGAGCTGAACTGTTGATGCTCTGGAGCTACTTCACAATTATTTAAATTTAAATCAAATGAAAGGTATATAGGTATAAAGTCCTGGAGGATCTCTGGAGGCCAATGCTGGTATACTAGCTAAATAAAAGCCTATAACTAGAGTTCACTTGAGGGTAAAGCCTGTTTCCAAGCCTCTACCTCTGCTGTGCCCACACCACCAGAGGGAGTATTCATCTGAACAAACAAGAGCAACAACTGGATCCTCACTTCACCTCATTACAGTTCCTGGGATCAGTTCTCAGCTGCTTCTTCACTTTTGGTAAACTTCGCTTCAAAGTGGAGGAACAGACTCGATATCAGAGAAGCTTCAGTCTTTAAAAAGTATATGTATAATTGTTTTTGAGTCATTTTCATAATTTTCTATTCTTATGCCCTATTTGAAAATGTATTATTTATTTTCCCTTTCTTTTAAATGTCATTTCCACATGTGCTTATGTTTCATAAAATTTATTTTAACACCTTTTCCTCGCTATTGCACGTGAAGCACTGAATTTCCACAAAGTTTAAATCATCATCATGATCCTTCACATTACGATGACTTCTGATTTGAAAGTATCAGCCTGTCAATCTGGGATGGGGATTATAATTGCAAACACACACGATTAAGCTTCTATTTGATTGATTGATCGATTGATTGATTGATTGATTGATTGATTGATTGATTGATTGATTGATTGATTGATCATTGATTCTTGGTCCATTTCTAAAAGGGGAAACGCAGCTTTTACTTTTTAAACTGCAGCAGTATAAATTGAAGTTGATCATGTAGAGGCAGAGCCGCGGGGCAGTGACAGTCTGACGGTGACAGATCGGCTCGGTGACATACGGATGCCCGTGTGGCCACACTCATGCTTGTCAGCGGCTCGGAGTGAATGGACGCGCGGAGAGACGCGGCTGCATCTCGACCAGTGGGAGTCTGGAGGAGCTGCTGCTGCTGCAAGGTGACACGTCCTCGGATCTACACCTAGAACCTCCACCCGGAACACGGGGGCCGCGGCGGGGATTTATCGGTCTCCATCGGGGCGCTCGAAGGACCCATCAGCGGGGAGCAGGGGAGCGGGAGGCGGGCGGGAGGGGGGGGGGATCGGGGACACCGGATCGGGACCGTGTTGCGCAGCGGGGGTCGCGGGGAGCGGAGCGAGGAGCAAGCGGACCGAGGAGCGAGGAGCGGCGGGGGCGGAGGCAGCGGCCACTCCGGGGAATGTGGACCGGCCGTCAGTCCTGACATCGGCCTCTTCTGATCTCCAAATGGGGTAAAGTACACACACACACAAACACACACAGACACACACACACTCATTTTCAAAACACTGTCACCACCGAACCATGCTAGCTGTCTCTCTCCACCTCCACCACCAGCACCAGCACCACCCACCCCTCCACCTCCCCTCCCTTCCCCACAGCTGCCTCATCTCTACGCGGGGACTCGTCCAACTTTCACCGCCTTGTTTTTCATCACGCTAGCAAAGCCACCAACAAAGTTCGAATCCCGTTAGCTAGCACAGCTCTGTCAATGTGTGTTTGTGTGTGTCGGTGTGTGTACATGTGTGTGTGTGTGTGTGTGTCGTTGCGTGTTGCGTCGGCTCACACGCCACCAGGCTAGCGCAGACAGGAATTAGCATGCTAAGTTAGCTCCCCGTGGAGAACACCGGGGCTGGCGCAGCGAGTCTCCCGGCTCGTGAGGTTCACGTCAGGGGCATGTGTCCTCAGACACCCCAGCTCCACTGTGCACCCAGACCCGCTCCGCATCAAGCCCCTCCCAGTCCCTCGTCCAGATGTGGGGAAGTTAGCTTCTACAGCTAAACTTGTCAGACTGTGAGTGTTGTTGTCTTTTGAGTGACACCTGTCACTTCCACGCGGGACTCACGGCACGTGTCAGGATCCACACACACACACACACACACACACACACACACACACCACACACACACAACACACACACACACGTTCAGACAGCTGCTGCCGCTCGATGTAAACAAAGTGAACATGCATGTGCTGTCAGGAGGTTTCACTCCCACACACATGTCAACTCACCTGTGGCTGTCAATCAAGTGGAACTGTCACATTTAATACATTTGTCAGTTTAATATCTAATTTCTATTGTATATCGCTTAATATAAACCTCTCATACACATGTAGGTAACAGACGTCAACTAACTTCATCATTTAACATATCGTCAACATCTATTCAAATTGTAGTTTTATATAATTTGATAGTTGACTACTAGAACTCGACATATATCAATTTACCGGTTTGGCAATTTAATATCTCTTGATGTAAACAAGCGTTCACCCAAATGAAAACTCTTCTTCTACAGAGTAAGAGAAGATGTTGTATCAGGACGTTTTACTTTCACAGACATTTCCTGTCCCACTTCACTGTGACTCCGTCCCACACAGACATCGGGCTGCGACAGCTAAACTGAGCTGTCAATTAAGTGATTTACACAAATTGAATATATCTGACACCACTTTTCAATTCAATATCTTATTACTAACTCAGTATGGGGCATTTACTGAAATTAAAGTTTATTATTTTTTACAAATAAGCGTTGCAGAATAGATGAGGTAGCATTAAGGCGACAGGCAGAGTGTGTGAGTCTCTACCTGTCACCTCTGTGTGTGTTCATGTCAGCACCAACAAGTTGTTTAATATAATTTAATATATAATTATAAAACCTCGTTGGTTTGGCCGTTAATATCGCTGAATACAAAACCTCTGTATCAGACGTCAGGCTGTGACGGTATATAAAGTTAGTTGGTTTAAATTGAATATCTTAGTTAACACTATTTCTATTGTAGATGATTTTATAACCTTTCACATATACGACAATATGTATTCTAGAGAATAAACAATATAGGAATCATTGACAATTAAATTAAAATCTATATATCAGTATAATGGAAAAGATATCAGGATCAGAATTTGTTGTACTCCCTAATATGAGTAGCGGCATCAGCTGTGAAGTTTAACTGTGGAAAGTGGTGTAGAATAAGTGTTTGTGTTTGTGTGTATGTGGTGTGTGTGTGTTCTCAGTCCAGTGCGCTCATGACAACCCATGACCCTGCGAGTTCAGCCTGTTGCATACTGTGTGATAATGCTGCTCTTAAAAACCTGTTCACAGGAAGAGATACTGCAGCTTCTCTCTGTTGGTACACACTCAGCCTGTGTGTTTGTGTGTGTGTGTGTGTGTGTGTGTGTGCACAGGCGCTCCATGCTGTGTGTGTGTATCTATAATATCCTGGTGAGCTATATATAGCACCTAACAGAGTTTGCAACTTGATCTGAATTGTCTCACAGGGCTACAGTACACTGTGCATCGCTCTCCACTGGAAGGGAAATGTCTCCCTCGTCCTTCCCCTCTTGCTTTTTTATTTTGAAAGGACATGTCTCTGCCTCCCTGTTGTCCTCTGAGCAAGCCTGTTCTATTTTGTTGTGTTTTGTGTGTTTTGTCCTCAGGGGGCCTCCTGTAAATTAGATTGTTGGAAGCTTTGTGCGAAGCAATCGATCTACTATGGCAGGGCTGTAATAAAAAAAACAATATTATCTTGGACTATATTCTAAATACATGTGGTTGAGATGAAACCAGTGACAGACAGGGATGAGGATGAAGCAGCTTCTCCTGCAGCAAGATGACAAGTGCATCAGGCAAAAAGGTTTTTCTATTGACGTCTCCTAGGTGTGAATGAAAAGTCTATTTCCTGCCCACTCTGCTCCGTCGACAATCTGATTCCAGCGACTGCGTGCGCTGCAGCCGCTGCATGTCCACGCAGACTGCACGGGTGCAAGCAGAGACAGATTTGGTGAGCTGCTGACAAAGTGTTTCTTATCTGGCTAGGTGATCTGAGAACTTTGGGGGGTGAGTTACAGGGAGAACTCCTAAGGTGAGCTATGAAAGAATAATGTGATACTGAGAACGTTTCCACCTGACAGAATGCACTAAGACATTTAAGTACGGGACTAGTAGTGAGCAAAGCAAGGCCCCCAGTCTAATCCCCCTGAATAGAAAGTGTTTGAGCTAAGCATTTCTTTTTGTTTTTGCATTATGGTTCACATAAATGTCACAGTGTCATTTGTGGTTCTGTTTCATCCCACGTGCTTGTCTTTTGCATATTTTTGCATATTGCTCACCACAGGGCTACCGGTCCTTTTTAGAAATGACTTTAAAGGGTCCACATATTGTAGAAGTGAGACTTTCATGTCTATTTTTATTGTTAAGTAGTTCTCGGTTCGGGCCGGGCGATAAAACGATCAAGAGAATTGGTGGGAAATAAGTTTTCCTCTGTAGAAATACAAGATGTGGTCGATACAACGTCAATAGAAACGATTATTTGTCTTAAATATGTTTGAAAACAGTACAAAGGGAAAATACTTTCTAGGTGAAGGAGTAGGCTTTGTCTCAGATTTGAATTCTTTGACTCATCATTGTACACCTGTTGGAGACTCACAAAATATCATTTTTATTTTATGTATTGAATGCAGACAGTTACCAAGTGACTCGCTGGTCGTGCGGCTGCAGAACTCAGTTTGACTTCTGAATGCCTGCTATGTGAATGCACAGTAGTATTCTGTCTCTGTGAGGGTCTCATGTAGCACAGTGTGGCTTTAACAGTGTATTCCATTGTTCTCCCTCAGCAGACTGTATTGCAAATACATTCAAATGCAGAAACAGGCTCTAACTGGGATTCTTCATCTGTCAGCACCTCTATCCCCTTTGGCTTTTGTGTGCCGTTTCTTTTTGAAATCATACGAGTATTTACAGTGGGTATATTGTAATGACATTTTGAAGACTCTTACTATTTTACCTTAGAAATGTGCTTAAGCTTAACGAGTGCAAACACTGATGATCTGGAGGTAATTTCCCAGCTTGTTTATATCAATTTCAGTAATTACAAGTTATTTTCCTGTCCAATAATCCCGGTGCAATTTCTTCCTGGCATTCATTCATCTCCTTTTCATCTCTGGCTTTTCACTGCTCCAGTCTACAGCACCTGATGATGATCTCAGTTATGACCAGTGTTAACTTGTATTGTAACATTTTGGGAGGTCTCTTTTTTGTCCTTTCCCACAATTCTAGGCTCAATATTTCAGTCCAGCTCAGGCGGAAGTTCTGGCCCATGGTTCATGTTGGCTTTGGAAGAAATTGCTTCGTTTAACCCCAAATGTTCACCAGATGAACACCAGTTACACTTCACCTCTACTGTACTGATACAGGGTGAGATGTGAACATGGTTTGTAAGTTAAACTATGTGTTGAAAGCATTCTTACACACATCTGTAATGATGAGGATCTTTAAACTATGAGGGGAAAAAACAGAATCAGGTTGGACGGACCGATCGTCCTCTCCTGAGCAGACTTGGAGTTGTGTCTCCAGATTCAGCTCGACACCAAACAGCTTCCATCCATCAGCTTTTCTTTATTCCGACTTGCCTCTGTGCTGTAACGCCTGATTTCTGTCCAGTGCTAAGGTTGCAGTTTGATCTTCTTCCTTGTTCCAGTTGGCGTTCGTCCCAGAATGTGCTGGAGAGGACACAACCCTTGACCCTCTGTACAAAATGAGCCCAGTGCTTCTCCGTCACTGAGTGGAGGCAAAGCCACGATCTAGGTGCCTACAGACTTCTTACCACTTCATATCCAACCTGTTGTGAAGATCGTCATGTGTTGTTTGTCTAGAAAAGCAAAAGATCCCTGCCTTCAGCAAATAATCCACTTATCAAGAAGACATATGTCTCGAACACGTGCAATGGAAAGAGTTAATAACTCTGTCAAGGCCCAACTGTTCCCCTGAATTCAGTCCCCTGAATCTGTCCCACCCTATATCACAAAATAAAAGAAAGTGATCATTCTAATCTACACCACAATTGAATGGCTTCTTTCTTGTCCCGTGCCCCACCCATCCACCGGGCTCTGTGGAAATCTGCCGAGGAGTGTTTTGCATAATCCTGCTAAACAAACAAATCAACAAACAAATGGACGTAACCTTTTCGCCTCAAGTGAACCAGTTGATCCTTTCAGCTGAATGTCTCTTTTCCTCCGTCTGTTTAACACTCCTACACTTTGTGAACCATTCATGATGCTTTCCCCCTCGGTGTGGAGAGGAAAGAGCATCTCAGGTCATCTCCTCTGCTGACACCGTTTAGAGAGGCCAGTGACATCAGACGATACAGAGGTGCTCTGAGATCTTTACAGATGTCTCCATTTTCAATTTGCTTGTATGTGGCCTTTCCTGTGTGGCAGGCCTCTCTCGCCCTCTCCCCCCCCCCTCTCTCTCTCCCTCCCTCTCTCTCTCTATCTCTCTCTCTCTCTCAGCCTACTGGTTAGACTATATTTACGCAGCCCCGTGACATGTTTTGTTGCCACAGCAACCTGCCACAACCCCCACTGTTGTGTGCAGATTTTTTTATTATTTGGCTGTCACCTGTGTACTGTCCCACAATGCACTGCAGTTCACTCCCAACAAGTGCTACTAGGAGTCTGAGAAGTACCAAGCTAAACAGATCACGGCCTTGTAAACAGAGTTTGTATTAAATTATCCCAAAAGTACAAAAAAAAACTTCTTTATTTTATTTTATTTTTTAAATCAAGGATTCACATAATAGATGTTTTGGGACTGATTGAAACCACTTGAATTTTTAGATGTTTGTTCAAGTAGATGTTGACCTGCAGTAACCTCCTGCAGAGTAATACATTCCCACAACACCAGACTGCAGGGAAAACAAACTTGATGCTAGGAGAAAAAAATAAAAATGATAAAAGGAAGGACAGTAGTTCAAAATGTTATGGTAAGGATTATGAGGAGCAAGCGGATGATATGGCTATAGGGTTGAACGTGGTCACTAATCCATGTCTGTTCCACTCTTCACTGTGCCGAGCGCTCCGACCCAAAAATGCCAAACATGCAAAGTCAACTTTCTCTTTTTTTTCCTTTCCTCCTTCGAGATTTTTGAACAAGTTCCAGTTGTGTCCTTTCCCTCCCTCCCTCCGGCCCTGAAGGCTAACACAGAGTTCTGATCCCCCCCCCCACCGTGTTCACACCGGCTGCATGGACACCAGGTCATCTGTTCAACACCAGTAGTAGTTTCTCAGTTCCTAATCTGGAATCAGTCGCTCTATGATCAGACACAAATGGTTCCTGCTTTCCAATTAAGTGACCTTTCAGTGGTCACAAGGAACCCGTGATTGAATTATAGTTTTCTTAGACATTGGTTTTGATTCTAAGCGGAGGCATGGAAAATCAGAAACTCAATTTCGTCAGAGAGATTCCTACAGGCTGTAATTTATTGGGGGCCGGCACCAATAATCACTGGAAAGGTCCGGGTGGTTCAGTGTTTCCTCATACAAATCAATTTTTCCTAATGTGTCATCCTAATGTTGGCTAGTTTAATCTTTTTCTGACCTCTCTCTCTCTCTCTCTTATCCCCGTCTTCCTTCCCCCATGTGCAGGCCTTGGCTGTATCATCACGTGACTCAACTTCCTTGTTTCAATATAAAAGCACGAAGCTTTAATATACTTAACTTAAGTTGTGTAATTTGTTTTCCGTGACAGTGCAGCGGCGGCGGTGATAATTTGAGACAGTTTCACATTATTGGTCCCAGTTTGATTTTTCCTCGAGGGAAAGTTGGCAGGGGCTTGATGGCTGATTCAACATCTTCCCAGCGAGCTGCACTCAACCGGCAGAAGAAGAGCTGACGTAACAGTTTAGAGGTTTTAATTCTCAACTTTGTTTTTCACCCCCAAAAACATGATTTTAAATTCATCCCAAAACCTCCTGATTCCAAATAACAGATGTGAGCTTTATGGTAATTATTGCTTGTGGATGTTTTTATTATATGTTATGTTGTAGCATTAATGATAAGGATGGGATTTGCACTACAGGAGACAATGACTGTACTCTACTGTATTTACAGTTCACATGTCAAATCTAAAATTGTCTAGTCTTAGCTTTGTTGTCATCATCCCTGCAGAGAAAACTGAGAATCCTGAGTTTCAGTTGTGTCTTTAGGCTGCAGGTTGTGTTGTCTGTGCACGATGAAGGAGTGCATGTTCAGTTTATATGTGTGTATCTGCTGCAGATTGTAGTTTGGGGGAAATATAAGTTACCAAGCAAATCAGCCAGTGACTGAAAACCTTGTAAAAGTGTTTTTAAAAAATGACAAAATCCTAAATTCCCACAAATCTTATGACACCATATTCAACATTTTGATGGTGCGGACCAATTGAAACAGTTCTCTCGGCCCTAATGTGATCATGTGATAGCGTTGTCACATTGCATTTCGTTAAATTTGTCACGGTCCACTTTGGAGTTGAATCATTTATCAGGAGCCGGCCCACAGGTAAACTCAGCAGCAGCAGCAACTCTGTGAAATATGCAGGAAGGAACTCCGTGGAAAGTGGTCAGCGGTGATAAGAGAGGGCTTGTTTGAAACCTTTATGTGTGGACATGCAGGGAGTCGTTTCACACAGGCCACATAACAGTGTCGCACACAAGCAGCCGAGCAAACACCCGTCAGAGGTGTTTTTGTGTTTTTCATCTTGAGCAGGTTGTGATAAAAACCAAAAATGTCAGGTAATTGCAAATATGGTTAATTTATTGGTGTTTATTTGCTGCATTTGGAAATGTTGGCCACCTTGACACATGGTTTTAAATCTCTCATTCAGACAAGAGTGACCCAACATGAAGTCCCTTTTATAAAAAAAGACTTTTAAATCCGCTAGATCCTGAATTTGATTTGGATTTGCACCCACTCATAGATTAGTTTTTTTTTCTTCTTTTTAATCAAGGTTATTATCCCCTTGGGAAACTGATTCTGCCTTTATCCAGATTCAATGCCAAGCTGTGATTGGTTCTGAGGTAACAATGACCCATGGTGACCGGGACTTTGATTCTGTGGCTCCACACCATCACAAACTGGGAAACTCTGGCCCCAAATCCCATCAAATAGGCAAGATTGTGGCTCCTACACGTCGTCCATCCTTATATATGGTCTGTGGTCTGTACTCACAACTCTCTCATGCTAACACAGGCAGCACAGAGTAAGCTGAATGTCATTGGTCAAGTCATTTAATGTCACCTGACACATAAAACATTGATTTTACTGTCTCTTTCTCCCACTTCTCCTCTTTCCCTCCAGCCCCTTGCACAAGAAACAATGCTCCCTGTTGCTAAGTGGCTGGAATAGAAGGAGTCACTTTATTTGTTTCCCATTTACAGAGCCATACTTTAACAAGTGAAACGTCCTCTGATGAACCTGACATGGATATCCGTGCTGTTTTAGCACCTGTTATAGCTTTAATTTGTCCTTTATTTTGTTTACAGTCCTACATATTCTGTAAGTCCTACATGTTGTGTCCATCAAACGTGTTGTGTCAGTCATACATGTTGTGTTATCCGAGGCCTAAGTTGGAGCTCTGGGGGCCTCAGCACATTTAAGTCATTTTCCTTGGGCTACATTTCGAGTGGCGCCATGTGCAAATGCAGTTTGTTAAATAGCCGATGTCAAAAAAAAGTCCCAACTGTGCACCTCTGTGTAACCGTGCACTCTCCTGCGTCACATGCACATTACTCATTCATCAATACTGTTAAACACTTTGCCCTCAGTGTTTACTGGTGTTGATCCACAGAGCAGCACTGTGGCATTTGTGTTTCGGACCGGCGTTCGTATTCTGTTCTCACCGTCGGCCCCCGACTTCCCAGGCTTTCTGGGTCTATTAATACCGACCCGCTCTAAAAATACAGAGTACTGTGTGACCCACTGGGACTAAACAGGAGCGCAACCTCTTACCGTAAACTCACACAGCCACACACACACTTACGGATACACAAAGTTATAAATTCTGACTTGCACTACAGTGGCTGTACTGTTATTGTACTGAATCCCAGAAAAACAACATCCCTGTTCGTTCATCTACAAAAAAAGAAATACCAGAACAGACTTTTCCACACTCAGAGGCAAATACCTTTTAGTAGCTTGATCAGGCATCGAACCCCGAGGCCGTAGCTCAGAACACTGATGTTTGTTTCCAGCGATGTTGAAGGAATGTGAGGGTGTGTGTGTTTGTTTGTGTGTGCACACAGACTTATGGCCCTCACTTAATCGGTGTTATATATATATATATATAAAGAGCATGTGCTATGGATTTTAAAACTCATTGAATTATTTCCCTAATTTGTTTGGCGCGGTGATTGGACGCGTCTGGACGACGTCCAACCGCCAAATTGAATTTGTTTCCCAAACAACCTGTGAAAATGTCAAATGAGAAAAGGGAGACGGAGAACATTGTGGGCCGTATTGCATTTGTTGATTGGATAATGGCTGGCATTAGCATAAACATACGCTCATCTGCTTCAACAGGAGCGTCTCCTGCAGCATGTTTCATTAAAGGATTAATAAGAGTCTCACAATACCTAGTTGAAGTCCACAAGAAAAGAAGAAGATGCCAGCCCACGTATTTGTTTTTTCTCTTTTACCGATGGATCCCTTGCTCTTTGTGAGTCCTTCAGAAAATATGGTAGAAAAACAATCCCAGAATTTATTTGTAATAGTAATTCCAAACTGATTGTGTTACCTTGGTGGAACAAACTGGGAAAATAACTCAAAAACCAAAGTGAAAATGAATGTGGTTTGATTTCGGCTTATCTTAAATCAAATCTGAATTTGTTTTAAAAAGGTGTTTGATTGTTATTGCAGGAATGGAAGAGGCACAGCTTCACACCTTAGAGTCCTGGGATTTATTTGCGTATATAGCTGCACCTTTTAATTCTGGGGAAATAGAGAAGCCATACCAGAAACCTCACATTACAGGACCCCTACTCACCTTCTGTCCTATCATCACAGATATTTTATTATCATTCTTAACAATGGCTTCTGTAGAAGTGCAGCATGTTCTCTTCAGATGTGCTCCTTTTACCGAGGGCCCATAATGATGATGTAGGCCGGCTTGGCGGAGAGAGATAAACACATAACAGGCACTTTGCCCCTGCCTGGCACAGAACAGACCACAAGCAGCAGGACGGACAGTACTGGACAACATGTTAATTTGTCCAAAGGCCAGACACATTTTTCATGAAATACGACACGATGCTGAACAGATTTAGCAAACAAACGGTCTGCGGCTGCTGTAAGTCTGAAAAACACAGTGACTGCTGGATATGCCAATATTACAGAATCATACCAACACAAATATAGATAGAGGCTTAAATGCAGCATTGTGTATTTGTTTTATTCTCAAAGCTGTGTGTGCTCTGATGCTGGGTGCTGGTGCTATCGTCTTGACAACAGCCAATCACAGCTGATATAATAGCTTGAATATGGCACCAGCACTTAAAAAGGTTGAGCTTTTCTTAACTTCTGACTTACGCAGCGCAATCAAAGAAAAAGTCCTACACAAACAGCGAGTGTCTGTTGGTCTGGGTTCTATGTTTTAGTAATTTTATAAATGTAATTTACATCAGGGCGATTAGCAGCATTGTCCTGAATCAGATTTTTCTTAATGGTGGGTGTGTTTCTGTGAACTGTGCCTGGTTTGCTCACCACGAAAAAGCTTCCTGGATTCGACTTGATCCAGTTGCAAAACCTCCATTATCTCTGCTGCCTCGGCTGGAGACATCTTCTTCAGTAGTTCCTTGAAACGACAAGATGGAAAATATAAGTTACCTGGCAACAGTTCTTCTTGTATCTTTACTTGCAAACCTGCTGCACAATGAAGGCTGCTATGGATACTTTCAGTTGAACCGAGGCTGAGAGATGTGAACATTAAATCCGTCATAATACTGGGGTGATACCATTATCCTTAGCTACGAGTGATATTTCCACAGCAGTTTTTTTTTATTGAGACACCCAGTTAGTCGCTCTTAGTTTACATATCCTCTTATAAAAATGTGTTAGTTGATATTTTCATACGACTGAGCAGAAGCCTGAATGACAACTAGGTTAAAAGAAAATACTATTTTCACACTAAATAACTTTTAAAAGAATTTAAATGAATATTTATTTGTATTTTATATATTTGAATTTGATATTAATTCATTTGTAATAACAAACACTGAAGCTACTGGTAGTTGCGGGTGATGTGGACAGTCCAGGTTGAGTGACAGGCAGTTGAGTGACACCTTTTGAATTTCTTTATTTTTCTTATTTACTTTTATTTCCTTCAGTCCCGTTGTCTGTCTGGTGCCTCACTTTCTCTTAATGTTGCACAAGACGTTTTAACATTGTTTACTTATGGTTTGCTGGTTTTGGCAGCAGGGTGAACATGTGTGACTGTAGAATGCACCGCAATAACAGTGAAAGCTGTCAAGTCATTGGCATCTAAATGGTTTGATTTCTTATCGTTCAATGGATGCATGAAGGTAACCGGCTGTTACACAACCACTGTGTGATCTTTTATATCACTACCGCATGTTTGACATGACAACAAATTGTTTGTGGTATTTTTAATCACACAAATTATTGTTATGAGGGTACAGATGACTGATCTGATTCCGTCTTACAAACTATACCCCTTGTGGCTCCATTGAAAACCCACAGTTATGTTAGTCATCATGTTCCAAATATCAGGAGATCTCTGCAAATGTAGTCAAATACACAATCACCTTTTACACAAGCCTGCAGCCGTCTGTTCACACCTTCATTATAATGTGATCATTTGTATCCAGCTCCTGTAAAACGTGCAGGGTTGTGTTATTAACCAAGAGTCAAATATCATCAAGTTTTTCAAGCTTTTCGCAAAAGTATGTGGAGATTAATATTAACACGGTTTGTTTTTACTGTGTTTCATCAGTAGCTGTTCAGCTGCTTGTCAGAGTGAGTGACGTCATAGCCTTGATTAGTCAGCTTCTGTAAACACCAGGTATGTTGGATTAATCACCGGAGCCAGCGCCCTTTACTTATCACGCTGAACTAGTGTTTGAACATTTTCAAATGTGTCAGCCTTCTCTATCCCACCGTAAGACTCGGGTCTTAATCAGGTTTCATCTATTGATCGATCCGTCCATCCATTCCCCTCCCCTGCTTGCTTTTCAGGCTTTTTGGGGCCCGGATGTTCGGCTCAACCTCGGTGAGAAAGACTTGAAAGCCTTATTCCAGATGTTTATCATTTTGCATCTGGAAATTGGACTTTTGGGACCCTGTAAAAATATTAGAGCAACAAATTCCCCATTGATAAATATGATGTAAAATGAATGAAGGAGACAAAAAGAGCTGCAACCCTGTCAACACAACAACACAAAGCTAGACCTGAAAAGAAATGTTGAAATCTGGTTTTGCAGAAACCTTTTGAATAGATAAGGGGGGAGGGAAAAAGGCAGAGCGCTTCCCCTAGGGGACATTAACTCTGATTTTACAACCTTGATTTTATTGCAGATTAATGCCACAGCAGCCGGGGTGATTTGATTTAATTCATCATTCAAATGTCATCATAATTAAGTACTAATCATTTTTTTCAGATTAGCTGTTAAATGTCTTGTTGTGTTCATGTGCTGGGGTCAGGATGTAATGAATGCAGATGACATCAATTAAGTTTAGTCATGGCGCTCCAGCTCCGCCTGATTCATTGATGGCTTTTTCTCAGGAATCATAAAAACCCATTGCACCAAATACAAAACAGACTTTACTTACCTTTTTGTTTACAGAATTGAAACCAAAGAGTCCCAAATAGATTTAAGTGAAAATCAAATCATACAACATAAAGTACAAGAAGTTCTCACTCGTCACTCTGACACACCTCAGTCATCACTCGTCCACCCAGTTATTGTCAGAGGTCGCACGTTACACACACTGGAGATCAGATATGTGTGTAATCAAGGTGTGACAAGATAGTTCATGGTTAATTGTCCTCAAATGGATAATTTTTCACCATCATAAATTCATTGTTTGTAAACCAGAGCTTCCATGTCAGCGGTTTAATCTAAAGTGAGCTGTTATTGAACATTACGGTTTATGGTTTTTAATTGTGTTCTCCTGTCTGCAACGCCCGAGGCACTTCTCTCCAGATGTTGTAACACAACCTGGGACTTTTTCCAAACAAGATAATGTTCAAAGTCGGGGGAAACAGCACGGCACAAATACAAAGTTATTTCTTGGCTCGAACGGGGGAAACCTGCTTTTCTCAGGCCTGTGACCGCATGACAGTTCTGTTAAACATTAATGTTCCAACCAAAAAAATGTCTAGTCACAACAGCATCCCTTCACGCTGCTGCTGCAGAAGGTCGAACAACAACATCTTATATTACATATTCATTAGGGCAGGTTGGTTTGACTACTTTTATCAGACATGAAATCAACTATAAAACTCATCCTGGTCTGTTTACTCAAGTTGCTTTAAATGTAATGTTCCTTGTGACTCCATACCTGTGTAGAGAGTGTGGATAGTTGTGTTGTGAGGCCTGTAACGCCCGGTGCAGTAAGACAAAGCCTTTACTAGATCCTTCAATGACTTCCATCTACTGCAGAGTTCATGCTGGGACCTGGGACGCACCAGGCTCCTTCAGGCTTTTCCCTTTGCACCATGTTGATAATGTTTAATGGCAGAAAGTAGATTGTATACCTCCACTAAGGTCAATCCAGACAAGTCCAGTTTTTTCTATATTTCCTGGGTATTTGCTAAATGTCTGAAAATGCCCTATCGCTTCAATGTTAAAGTGATTAAAACATTTAATTTAATCGGTTCTTTGCCTGTCGAGGTCTCCTCCTTCTACCAGGTTACATGGAAATCTGTGTAGTCGTTTGTTGCATAATCCTGCTGACAAGCCAACAAATGTCCCGGGGGGTGAAACCAACCTCCTTGGCAGAGGTAATGATTGGGACTCTCCTTGATATCTTCCAGATTGGTATTCTCTTTGGATAGACCTATCTCTTCTTAACCGTCAACTCAAAGGTCAGCGTCTCACCGCACCATTCATCTGCCTCCTCTTTGTGTTGCACAAAGCCAGTGAGTCACACTTTGTCAACAGGAGTGATGCCTGACTGTCCCTGTGTGAGTTAATGAGTGATGAGGTCCTCTGCCAGCGAACAAGGCTCCTTTCTGTTCTGACTTGAGCCGGCGTGAGTTAATGACTAATTGCCGCAGTGTGTTTACCATTACCTGTCGAGGTGAGTGAGCGGTACAGATGGTTCTGTAGGAGCGCGACAGCTGACCCGGCTGACGAGGCCGTGTGCAGAGCAGGGGTTGTGTCATCGGCCAAGAATGGAACCTCGATGGAAATATTTACATGAGATCTGCTGCTTCACGTCAGACAAATATCTGGGCTAGATGTCTGTGAGCAGGGTGCGATGACTGTTTTGACCAACTATTGTTCACCAGCAACAGGTGTGGGGGGGGAGTCGTGTTGAGACCTGCGATTCCTGAGAACTGTTAACTGCACTGAGCACAAGCAGCTCTGAAGGGATAGGCATCAAGACGAGTTGTGTACAACTTTGTGTTTGTAGATTGCACACAGAGAGAAAGCACACCCCAGTTACTCGGGGTTAAGGACACACAGGCATGTGGTGTCGGGAGGGCGTCAGCTTGCAGCCATGGACTTGAACTCGAGAGCGAAGCCTCACACGCTGAAGAGTGTCCTTCGCTCTGAGTGCTGAGCTGGAATCCTGCTCGGCTGAAAGCTGTTTTCACCAGTAGACCATGAAGCAGATAGCAGAGGCTCGAGGTGAAGGCTGCGCTGTCAGGTCACACAAAAACAGGTTTTACAAAAAGCGTACAATTCTAATGAAGTCTTTAGTTTATGGTGTCACCATCTGACTGTGAAAACTAAAAGCTAATGAGGTTTTGCGTGTTCGTGCTTGAACTCAAAGTGTGCAACAGAGTGTGTTTGTGTGTGTGTGTGTCTGGGCGGGAGCGAGAGACAGGTATTGCTACAGACAGTGTTGTGGAATGTGTGGTGTCTTTGTGGTTTGTTAAGTGTTTGGCTGGGGGAGGGACCCGAAACGCTGCTGAGCTACTTCTGAGTTTCAAGTCACTCCCTCGCTCTTTTTGCTCTCTGTCGCTTAAAGGGACAGTTACCTCACAGTGTCTCCACGGCCTCGCACACACACACACTCCTCTCCTCCTCATGGCTTCTTCTCTCTCTGCTGTCTCGGCCCACGACGTTGATATTGACCCGTGGGCCGAAGACACTCGAGCCGACAGATAGCACCGACTGTAAAGGCTGCTATCTGCCTCCACTGATGACGTCACTCTCTCCTGTTGTCCCTCAGGTCCATGTGTTGTCAGTGAGGTGTCCTGGAGTGCAGCATGGCAGTGTGTCAGCTGAACATCTGGGTGAGATGAGGTGAGTGCCACAGGCCGGAAAGGTGAAAGATTAGAGCCCTGACCTGGAACTGGAGTGTTGACCAACGTTAACTTTGTACAGGGTTAAGATTCAGGCTTTATTGTAAAGGACAGAATAAGATAAATACTTTATTATAATATGTTTTGACTAAATCTGTCCAGTAACAATTTTATGAGCAATTACTCTACATTTCCAAAGTGCTGCTCGAACCCCTAAATTAGACAATGTATAGAAAACTTTTTTACTGTTTTATTATGAAATTCTGATCATCGTGTTTTTCTTTTCTCCACCAGTGTTGCCTGTAAGCAATGTGAGCTCCACTGACAACCTGGCACAGCTATTCTCCACACCGGACCTCCAGCTAATCAAATGCTCCAAGACAGTAAACTGGCCAATCATGGCAAGCAGGTCACCAGTGACACCCGATCCCAGATCCCGGGCGTGAACCCACAGGCTCAGCAGCAGGGGGGAGCTGCCGGCCACCTGGGTTCAAAGGGCGTGGGCGCCGGGAGCCATGGAGTCAAATCCAACCAGATCTCCTCCGCCGGCGGCAACCCCGTGCTGAAGGCTGCCAGCCAATCGGCGAGCAGCGTCGGAGGGATGCTGAAAACCAAATCCAAGCGGGAGCGGAGCGTCTCCATTGACTCCGGTGACTCGAGAAATGCCGTTCCCCCAGCCCTGGAGACAGACGCCAAAGGAGGTAAGGCATGCGTCGCACAGAGGGAACTGTGTCAGCGTCTGGGATGTATAGACAGTGTGTTGCTGTTCTGAGAATGCAGACGTTCACTTCCTTTACATTCTCTATCAGCAGAATCTTTACCCGAAACCCCAGATTACTTGAATTCCCCGCCTCCACAGCAGGAAGTGAATATAAGGGCCGAGAGGACACGAGCACTTGTTTTCTCTCTCACTGAAAAGCCCTGACCTTTCGGCGAAGCATCAGAATTTCCCCCTGGCTTCTGATAGTTTGTGCCATGTGTGCAGTGCAGTGACGTGCATCAGATGGCTTTCTGTAGTGCTCCGAGGGAGAGACAGGTCACGAGGTTGTGAAAATGTAGCAGGCCCTGAGAGGTTGTTATTAAAGTAAGAGATGACACGTGGGAGGGAAGGACATAAAGCTCCTTTTTGGAGTGTGCGTCAGGGTAAATATTTGTGTTCACGTGGCTCAGTACAAAGTGTTTAATTTGCATTTGTTTGCTGCTGTTCATTTAGACACGTGCTCTCCTGAGGGTTTAACTGCAGATGAGATTAATTATATTTCGTAAAACTCATCTGAACTTGCTGGACACGACTGTTAAAAGTCACACACAAAAATACTCAAGCTAACAAAACACATACGCACGCACACACTCATTTGACACACACACACACACACACACACACACACACAGGAGGAGGTGTGGCACCAACACAAAGAATGATAGAGGTTGAAAGAGAGGGTGGATCATTTGAAGGCATATCTTTTCTGTCCTCCCCTTACACACACACACACACACACAAACACACACACACGCACTCAAACAAACGCACACGTTCTCTGAGATCTTATTTCTGTGTGTTGAAAAACAAAAGTGCTTTCAAATGAAACACAAGCTCTCCCTCCTCTTCACTTCACTTCAAACTAATCTGCTGCCAAACCTGTAAACCTGTAGAGAGACAGGTTAGAGAACACGGTTCAATAGACAATTTACTTATTCAAATAAACCAGTAACTGCGGTGTCACGAAACAGAAAAACAAGAGGTGGCTCTGTGTGGAGGCCGCAGCCCTCCCTCTGCTGTCGTCTGCTCTGTACTGTCACTGCAAACTTCCTTCCTTCCTCACTCCCCTGTACATTCACAGTTTATAACGTGTTCAACCTGAAAACTTTGTGACACTAATCTTGGATAGTGGAGTTTAAACGCCACTGTTGTGTTTCCTCCGTCAGAAGTCGATGTCTCTCACGCTGCAGGATACCTTGTGGAAATGTTTTCAGGGCTGCAGAATGCTTCTTGCAGCTGTTTGCACCCACTGACACACAACAGCTTGTGTATCCACAAAGTTATTACTCAGGGTTTTCCCAGGGGTCCTTCACTTCCTTGAAATTGTGAGAATTTGAGAAATGACAAATCAAGGCCTTGAACATGAAAATAGAGATAAAAGAGCAAATGCTAACATTGTTTGTGGGAAAATACAAAGATTCAGGTTCTTTCTATATATTTTTTACCTCAAATAGCCTCTGTGTCTACATGTGTCTCCTCTGGCTGTCTCTCAGCTCTTCACTGCAACACAGAGACGTTCACACATTCAAACCCGTCTCTCTTTGTCACTGTTGTCTCGGAGCCTCTGTGAAGCCTGCTAGATGTCATTGAAAGAAATATTGCTCCTTGAAGTTAAGTGAATTGGGTTCTTGAATTCGATGTTTAAGAAGGTTTTGAGAACCCTGGTTATCACTCGACATGAGAGGGCTCATCACACTGCTCTCTGCAGATGGGATTAGCATGCATTACACGTTGTTTATGTCACACAAAGATTTGTTGAAGTGCACACAATCATCAAGTTGTCATGTTTGTGTATATTGGGCAGAAAGATCAACTTTACATGTAAATCATTACTGTTTCATGTCCTATGATATTCAACAATGAGAATGCAGAAAATATGGGCGTACTTATGTCACCTTCTTAGAAGTTGTCACGCAGACAGATTGTAACTCTGATAAACGCAACACATTCTTTTTATGACTTGACCATGGTTTTATGAACTTGAGTGGTTGATGCTAGAGAACAATGATCCTATAGATTTCACCAGGGCCATCTGCATTAGAATAGATAGTAGTACATTAGCTTCTGGCTCTGGGAAGAACAGTGGTGGGTCAAAAAGTAAAAACAATACTGGTAAAAAAACCTTAAAGGGACAGTACTGTGACAGTTGTTATACAAGTGTTGATGTGTGTGTGTGTGTGTATTATTCTCCAGAGGGTGTTATGCGCAGTAAGCGGCGCTGTGTCCTGGAGAAGAAGCAGCCATACAGTGGAGATGAATGGTGCTCCGGACCTGACACAGAGGAAGATGAAGACAAACCGCACACCACGACCCACCGTGAGTCTGTCCACCTCAACTGGAGAGGGAAACCAGTGCTATGTGCCATTATCTGAATGTCCCGCAGGGCTCAGCAACAATGGTGTCATTGTGGCCACAGCTCTGAGGGCAGGATGAGTTACATGTAGAAATCCCCTGGCATGTCTCGGTTTTATTTGTTCTGAAAACAACAGGTTAAGGCCATAAATTATCCATCGCTGTGTTCAGATCCTGCACAGACAGTGACAGACAGGGGAAGTCAGCCTTGACTGCTGTACTCAGTTCACTTTACATGTGTCTTGGCTCCATCTAGTGTTAAGATGATGCACTGCTGCAGCAAATCTGAACAAGAGGACCTCTTAAGATGAAGCTAACAAATGTGCTGGTGGTTTTTCCTTCAGGGGAGCGCGGGCTGGCCGGTCCTATCCAGGGCCTCGCTGACCGCCTGTCTGCAGGGCCCATGCCTGAACCTGGGGGTCCTGCAATAGGATGTGGACTGGGACCAGGGCTGAAAGCAGAACCACCTCAGCCTTCACAGCAAGTGGTGTATGTTTTCACAACCAACCTAGCCAACAGGTGAGAGCTGCCTGCAGACCTGACATGCAATGGGAAATATCGATATTTACCTGAACATTGAATGATGCAACATCTGTTCTCATTTAGTTTCTGTCTTTCCTCTGTATCTTTGACAGCGCTGCAGAGGCTGTAATTAAAGGACAGACTGATTCCATTCTTCTGTTTCACCAGCAAAATGTTCCACGCACCAAGTTGGACCAGGTCAGACTTCTACAGCTTAGTGGCAAATTAAACAAGATGTCCAGTTTGTGTTAAACCTGTTAAACCACAGGAGGATTAAAAGTATTTTTCCACAATAAACACCACAGGGGGAAAGTATTTGATACGGTTAATTTATTTAGCTATGTTGGTCTCAGCTAATTCTTTGTTCCTGTTTCCATTAGCAAGTGAAATGTACTGTTTTGTTTTAGTATGATATATATATAAAAGCATTAATTCTACTACTAAAAAAAGTATATTGTTATTTGAAGAGAAGCAGTTGCATTTCAGTAGCTTGATAATAACTTTTTTGTCTATTTTCATTTCTTCGCTACAGGGCCACCCACTAGCGAAGCTTCCTAACATATCTGAGAAGGTGAACTCCAACGGCTCTCCAGCCACAGGCACCCCAAAATCCCAAAGTGGAACTCCGCGACCAGCCTCCGCAGGAGCTGGAGGCCCGTTGCACCGTGCAGGGACACCGTCATCAGCAGGACATTCTGATAATGAATCCTCTCAGACCAGATCGGGCGGTGCCTCCAGCAATAACAGCATCGGCGCCCATAGGTCAGAAGGAGGGAGCTCGGCCACACCAGCAGGCCCGGTTCCAGGTACTGGAGATGGGGAGAGCGCAGGGGGAATGCCTCTACCTGTTGCCACTGTTTATCCCTCAGAGAATCCCTCCATCCTATCTGCACACCTACAGGGTGACATGGGCCAGAGGGGCGGCCCAGGGAACCAAGATGGCCTCTCTAAAGAGCAGCTGGAACACAGGGAGCGCTCTCTGCAGACACTGAGAGACATCGAGAGACTGCTACTGCGCAGTGGAGCTGGTGGAGTCCCTGGAGAGACAGGTGGCCCCAACAGCAATGCTACTAATAACTCTTCCAATCTAAATAATAACAACAACACTGACAGAAGTGCTATTCTGGAGCATAGTGATAATGGTACTAACAACCCTGGAAACTGCAGTAGCAGTAATATGCTATCGTCAGCCTTGACTCCGATGGGAGGGATAAAGAAATATGAAGAACCCCTCCAGTCCATCATTTCTCAAACACACTCCCTTGGTGGACCCGGTCTTGACAGCCCTCAAATGGACTCTCACCACAACTTACCGCAACACCCCCACCACCAGATGTCTTCACCTGGGGTTGATATGGGTCCCTTACTCGGACCCGAAGGGCTCACCCAGGAGCAAGTGGCATGGAGGAAACTTCAAGAGGAATACTACCAAGAGAAGAGACGACAACAGGAAATGCAACCCCCCACACATCCGCAGCACTTTAGAATGGTGACCGAGATGGGCGGACTTGGAGGTCCCATGATGATGAGAGGACCCCCTCCTCCCTACCACAGCAAGCCTGGAGACCAGCAGTGGGGTCCCGGCAATATGATGGGAGGAGGAATGGGCGGAAATGCACGAATGATAGACATGCACCAAGAAGGACCACGTGGCCCGAGGTTCCTGGGACAGATGCAGAGAGGGCCACCTGGGGGAGGGCCCTTTCCTGGTAACTCAGGAGGAGTTTTATCAATGGAGGGTCTAGGACCCCAAAGGCCAAACAGGCCAGGGATGATTTGGATAGATGACATAGGTGGAGGAGGCCCTTTTCATGGCTGCTATCCTGGTGGGCCTCCTCAGCACTTACAGGGAGAGCCAGAGCATCTGCTAACACGTGAGGAAATGTTTCGCATTATGGAGAAACGACAAATGCAGGGGCTACCCAGGTTCGAACTTGACCGATTAGCAAAACAGCAGCAACAGGACAACCTGAGAATTATGGATAATCCTGGGGGCCCAGAATTTTCCAATTTGACAATGGGTCGAGGCCCACCCTCCTCACGTGGAGATCCAATGGACTTTCCTGGCTCCCGGGAGATTATGGGCTCTCCTGGTGTGGGGCCTCAGATGAGAGACATGGTGGATTCTCCTCTGGGGAACAACCTCACAATGAACATGAACCCACAAATGAATGTTCAGCAACAACATCAGATGATGCTCTCTCAGAAGCTCAGAGGAGGTCCTGCAGGAGGGGGGGCTTTAGGGGAGATGTTTAGTCCTGGAGAGATTGCACGAATCAGGGCTTCACAGAATGGAAGAGGAGGAAATAAAGTAATGATCCCAGGACCTGATGGTCCCTTCCAGTTTCACAATCAAGGTCCCTTTTCTGGAGGACAGGTGGAAGGACCCTATCTTCAACAACCTGGCCCTGCAATGTATGGGATCGGACCACCAAGGACCTAATCAAATGGGGTGTACCTCGCGGCTCAGTCACATGCCGATGACTGGAGGCCTCAGGGGAGCAGACCTCGGGCCTCGGCACCCCTCTGACCTATCAATGAACATTAACCCTCTGACATCTCCTTCAGTGCCTCCTCCTCATCAGCTTAAGTCCCCATCCCTCAATCGAGAGCCATCTCCTCTTCTACCTTCCCCCTCTGCTCCAGGTCTGAAGTCACCCTCACAGATCTCCTCTGCAGGCCACCACCCCCCTCTTCCCCCTGCATCTGGTGCTGGGACTCCGTCCTCTTCTTCCATGAAGTCTCCCCAGGTAATGGTTTCTTCCAACCTCGGCTTGCACTCTCCGTCTGCTTCCCCTGGACGACTGAAGTCCCCGGCTATGGCTGTGGGTTCGCCAGGGTGGTCATCTCCTAAAACAGCTCTTCCAAGTCCAGGTGGTCCAACCAGTGGGAAAGTCGTGGGCAATGGAGGAAGTGGTTCTACTGAGACAGGTATATTTAGAATCGATGACACACATCAGAGTTCCTATTACTATTCCTGTGATATTCATTGTGTTTTATGTTTTCTTTGCAGGGCAACAACTTCACCCCAGGAGTTCAAACTCTACCCCCATTAGCCAGCCAAGCTCCATGAATCCTAGTATGCCATTTAATTCCTCTCCCGACGCCCCTCCATCTCAAAACCCTTTATCCCTTATCATGTCCCAGATGTCCAAGTATGCCATGCCCAGTTCTACTCCTCTCTACCATGAAGCAATCAAAACAATCGCCACTTCCGATGATGAGATGATGCCTGATCGCCCTCTTCTGTCCGGGGTTAGCATTGGAGGTAAGAAAAACAAGCCCTGGGTCATTGTGTCTTTTTGAAAGAATGTTTTTTCCCTTGTAAAATCATTCTGTTGTTTTAGTTGTACTGCTTAAAAATATAGGTGTATCATGATGAGAAAGGGGCAGTCCAATTTAAAACATTTAATGTAATATAATTAGGATTTTTCACGTGCTCGCCTTGTTTCATCTACAGGAAACATTGGAAATCTCCAGACCTCCCAGATACTTGTCTCCCAGGGCTCCATGGGCCCGCACAGTGATCCACAAAGCCCAATGGGTATTGTCAACCAAGGTCAGCAGCACCTGTCCCACGATGCTTCAGGACCTGTTCTCTCTTCTCCAAACCAAATGGTTCTACCTGCCATGATGGGAGGAGGCGGACCTGACGGAATGGGGCCTTGCAATGTTTCGCCCCTATCTCAAAACCAGATGGCAGGTTTTCCTCGCATGCAGCCGCAATCTCATGGGCCCATGCACTCACCTATTGGAGGAATGTCACATAATTTCTCTCACTCTAATGAGGATGGTCTGCCGCCCCAGCAGTTGCACCTGTTGAGCAAAGGCCATCCTCACCAACGACCCTCTCACCCCTCAGACTCATACGGCCCTCTGCACATGGGGGAAGGCCCGGATCTAAGTGAGGTCATACGTCCCACTCATATGGGGATCCCTGAGTTTGATCTGTCCCGCATCATTCCTTCTGATAAGCCCAGTAGCACTCTCCAGTACTTCCCCAAGAGTGAGCAACATCAGCATCCACACCAGGGGCCACCTTCCCAGCAACCTACTCCCCAGCAGCTCCTCAAACAGCTCTCTTCTTCTGGTCCTTCGTCTAACCCCCACTTAGCAAACCTACAGAATATGATGGCCGAGCAGCAGATGCCACTTCACCCTTCGCATAGTGGGATACGCCAAAGCATGGGTATTCATCAAGGGGGCTCTAGGGTTATGGTTTCGGGCGGGGGCATGGGCATGGGCCCCATGTGCCCCCCTGGACATATGATGGGAAGGACAGGCATGGTACCCCAGCAGCAGCTCCAGCAACAGCAGGCCATGATGGCCAACAGTCTCCTCCACCATCCGTCCAATCCATATCCTGGCATGATGTCCTCCCAGCAGCACCCACACAATCTGATGGCACAGCAAAACATTATGATGATGCAGGCTAAGCAGCGAAGCATGTCAGTTCCAGGGGATCCGTTTGGCCCCCAGGGTTCGCTGATGTCCCCTCAGGGTCCCATGATGGCCCCTCCCCATCCGCAGTCAGGTATGATGGGACCCCAGTCTCTAAGACAGCGGGGAATGTCTCTGGACAGTCCTCTTGCCTACGGCCCTGGAGGCATGGCCAATATGCCATTCTGATCCAACTCACACCGAGCTGTTAAAAAAAAAGAAAGTGTCCACAGGTCGCGTCCCCCATCGTGTCCAGATGTTTTCATTAATGTTATTCTTGCGGCTGTTTGAAAAGAGGAATGTAAAAACAAAGTGTCAGTGATGATCTTAAAATTTTGGATTACTGCTGATAAAAAAAATTGAATCTTTAAAAAGCACTGTATTATGGTTTAGTCACAAATCTGAAGCCATTTTCTAAAATACTGTAACATATGTATATTTATAAGATGTGTGTATTTGTTGTGGGAACAGAATGGCGGTCGGGAGAGGAGTGCCTCAAATTTATATTTGTTTTAATATCATTGATTTATTTTCTCCAACTACCAAACTGTCGTGCAAAGGAGTTATATATGTATATATGTTTATGTGTATGTATGGATATATAAATATATCCATACATACACATTTACACACACATATAATATATACTTGCTGTATATAAGATGCAATTTGTGAATGTTTGCAGTTGGTCTGTAAAGCTGTGTTTTAATAGAAGTCTAAAAAATAGAATAATACTGATCTCTAAGGTGGTTTTAGTTTCTGTTATTGTGTTGTCGATAACTGTTGTTTGATAACACTGACGAGGGGCAAAGTGGTTCTGTAACATATTAAATCTTTATTAAATTCATTTTGCAGCTGCTAAAATACAAGCAAATACAGATTCAGCCATCAAAAAACTTTTTTTTTCATTACTGGGAAAATAAAACATCTGTAAAATACAACGGGTACTGTATTATCAGCACATCTGGAAAGAATTGAACATTATTTATCCACACGTCAAAATATTACAGAACAGAAGCATTGCACAAGAGATTATTTAGATTTTGTTTCCGTTCAGATTGTGGAGCTGATGTTTGTTGCTCCTTCAGAAGTGGACAGTCGACTTTGACCCTGACTCCTGAAGAACGGCAGACAAGCAGCGCCGCAGCCAAGTTGACGCAGTAACCGATTTAACTCTTTTCTGAACTGCACCCCAACGAAGGCATAAAGGAAAGGGTTCAGGCAACAGTGGGAGAAACCGAGACCCTGGGTCACATCCTTGGCGTTTGACAACACGGCTTTAGATCCACAGCTTTGGTTGATGACCTTGAAGTCTACCAGAGTTTGTATCAGTAAGGTGATGTTATACGGGAGCCAACAGAGGCAAAAGACAAGCGTGATAACTATAGCCAGTCGCATGGCTCCTTGCTTTGCGTGGCTCTTCTGACTCTTGCACAAGGTAACCACCACGGCTGTGTAGCAGTAGCCCATGACCGTCAGAGGAAGGAAGAAGGAAACATGGTCAAAGACTCTGGCAGTCAAAACCCAGTTGTGTCCATGGATATTATGATGATAATAGTAACAGGAGAGACTGGAGGTGATATTGTTGTCCTCTCTCACAGTGAGAAACACAACATTTGGCACTGATAAACCCAAACACACGAGCCACAGGGAAATGCAAGTTACGTGCACTGCTCTCGGACGCCGATTTCGCATACTGGGAATGGCATGAACGATTGCCAAGTACCGATCAAACCCAATGCAAGCTAGAAGGAAACTCCCACAGAGGAGATTGAGATGTCTCATCAGGCCCACCAGCTTGCAGAGGAACTCCCCGAACACCCAACCAGTGACGTGGTCGACCACATCGAAAGGAAACGTCAAGAGGAGCATGAGGTCCGCCAGGGCGAGGTGAAGAAGGTAGATCTCAGTGATGCGCAGGAGGCGCCAGCGTCTCAGGAGGACCGTTACCATCAGGCCGTTCCCCACCACGCCCAGCAGGAAGATCAAGCTGTACAACACAGGCTTGAACGCAGCACCCAGGGTCAGCAGGTCCTGCTCGTCTTCATCACAGATGAAGACTTGGTGGCCGGATGAGTCATGATAAACGTAATCTGTGTCATTGTAATCTTCTCCAAAGTCTTCCTGCTTTCAAATGTAAAGGGAGAGGAAGGGTGTTAGATTTAATGATCTCATCACATAGATAAGTACTTTGTGTGCTGTGGGTTTATTACACAATTTGATTGATATTGGCTAAATTCCGATAAGTAGTTTAATAATATATTTACTTTGTAATGCTTTTAAACAAATACTACCTTGATGTTTTTGTCTTTGCAGTGATCATAGTCAAATTGGTCAGGAAACACTGAATAGGCCAGATTTTTTTCACTTCCTCTTTCACAGTCCCCAGGAGAGCAAATATGACAAAACATCCTATTTTGACTGCATATTAATTAATTTATTAATAATAATGACTTTTTTCGTTTTCCGTAGAAGTAACACTTACAGTCTATTATGTCAGATGGACATTAAACCTTTAACTTGATAAATGAAGGAATGAGATGATGCAAAAAAAATGTTTTAGTTACTTGAAGGTCTAAACGATTTCCATACATGACAAAGGTCTCAAAAAACACCCAAAACCTATATGTTAAATTGAATGCCCTCTCATGAACTTCCTTTTATCATTCAAATGTAATGTAAAAGAATGATTAACTTTTTCCACCTGTATTGTTAAGCCACTTCTAGATAAATGAATGCTTTGAATAAGATAGATCAGTAAATATGATATTAAGATATATTTGTAAACACGTTTATCATCTTTTTAAGAGAACAAAATAAAAATGTACATTCCAATAAGCAAATTTTTACATTTTAAAACCTTATGAATTAATTTGAATTGAATTACAGCTGCAGTTGGTGCATGTCAAATAATATGTAACACATAAAGTTCATGACTGCTTCATTTTAACGATATCACACATTTTAAACAACATTTTAATCATGTCATGTCTTCTAAAATAAGGAATTTATACATTGATGTATATATCATTAGAGATAAGACCATTTTTAAATACTGTATTACCCTTGTCTCATCTAAGGACAAACCTACAGTATATATGTATTATACAGAATTTCCTCTCACTTATTTCCCTTGAGAGTTGACAGGAAAGAAGCTGAATCTGAATCTGCATTGTCTTCTTCTACGCTTCAGTTATTCAAGCAAGTTTTGTTCCTCAACTTTGTGACAATTAAAAGAAGAAGCTTCGTTTAGATCGTTACCCTAAAAAAAATACTTTTGCTTTACCAGACCCAAGGGTGAGTTTGACACTCGTCCTTTTATGTTTTGAGGAATCCGAACAACGAACATGCACACATGCTGTGTTTGAATATCCACATTTTAATCTACAGCGGATGTGATAGTTCTAACAAAAATCCTACCAAAAGAAACGTACCATTCATTTAATCAAGTATTAGTAATGTCTTACCGTGTCCTGTGTAAAAGTAATTGACCTTGCCATGTCCATAAATCTCGGTCACTTTAATGTATATCTGTCGCCGCCGTAGTGAAGAGTTCTGAACTTCCTGTTAATGCTGGTTCTTATGTATTTGCTTTGCTTATTTCTTTCTCTGGGGGTTTAGCTGCTACTTGGGGTGGAGCCTCTCTATAGTAGACATTAAGAACCATAAATAGAGTACAAGTAACTTCACAATACTCATTCACATTCGTATACAAGAGACAATTAGACTGAACTGGTCAGGTTTATTTGTGTTATTTCTGATGACAATCACCTTACAAATCATATTTGAATATAACATCCAGGCATGTTGACCATAGGGTTTAATTATCTACAGTCGTTTGTTGGTTAGATGGGAAATAAGATAAGAAAAGATCAACTTTATTGAGACAGCAGTGCAGAGAAGTAAAGGGGTAAACTGTATAAAGATGAAATAAGAAGACAAAAAGAATAAATACAGTAATAATATGCAATGCAGTAGACTCATTCTATACATTTGCAAAGACATTCGTTTGTGCAAAAGATATGAGAAATAAGATATATAGCTATATGGACACACGTAACTTTTGTAATTATATGTACACAAATACAACATAAGCTTTTTAAATGATATGAATGAATAAGAGACGGGGGTCGGAGTCTTGAAATAATATAAATCAGGATCAGAAATACTTTATTGATCACCGGGGGGGACATTGGGTTTTGCGTCACAGGTGCAACAACAAAGAATGGAAACTTATATAGACCTAGAATTATAATAAAAACATATATATATATAAAGCATATATTGAGAGATAATAATTAAAGAAAAAGAAATGGAGGAGACCAGAATCTGGCATTTGAAGGAGCTCATGTTGTTTTCAAAACACTATTAGGGTGCTTTATTAATTAAAAATGTAATAATAAAGGCAACAATAGGAAAATAGCAAAGAGATTCAGAAACAGGAAGAAGAGATAAGATTAAAAAAATGTAAAAGTAAAATCTGATCTAAAAGAGACACACAGCTGTAGCTATGAGTGTGTCGTGTGGATTTAAAAGAGGAAATAATAACTTTTAATGGAGGAAGCATCGCGTTAAATCCACTTATGAACTCCACTGATGTTTTATTTAAATAGATTGATTCTCGGAGCGTTGATTTGAAATGAAATCAGCTGATCGTGTGCACGGGGGGCGGATTCAAATACGGGTGGAAGCCATCTTGATCCGGCTGCTGGACCTGAGCTTCTCGCAGTCAGCTCCAAGTCGATGACACTTTTCTCTCCGCGAAACAGCTCGTGTTGAATCTGAAGGTAAAAGTCTGAATTAGTGTCGGTCGGCAGCGGGGGGGAGAACGCTCCTGTAGCCGGGGTCACCTCCTCGAGTACCGGGGAACTACCGGGTGCTGTCACCCGACGTTAGCCAGCTTGTTAGCATGCTAGCAGGACCTAGCACGGGGGGGCAGCCGAGTTACCCCGTGGTAATTGGACATTTTATATTTAATCCCCGTGTTTAAAACAGTGGACATTTGAACGTGTTGCATCTGTGACTGTGACTGACAAACACAAGCGGGGAATTGAACGCGTTGAAGCGGCTGTCGCGACGTCCATTTGAAGTGGGGGACGACCGTGTAGCGCGATGCTAACGCTAGCAGTCGGGTGCTAGCCTGTCAGAAGACGGCGGCTAGCAGAGGGGTTAGCCCGGCGGTGGATGTGCTCTTGTTATTCGTGTTAAATGGACCCGACGTGTCGCTGGTTGGCTCCGGGTTCACGTGTTCGGGCTTTAAACCGCAGTCCCAGGTGGTGGCGCAGCTAATGGCGGATGTGCTGCGTAGTGTCCCCGTGTATCTGCGCTGTTTGCACATTATGCTAGCAAAAGGGTGAAGCTAACCGCTACCTCCGTAGTTAGGCCAGTGGTTTGGGCAGCTACGTGTTGACCCGACGGGTGTCACCACCTCCCGCTGACCCCTTCCGTCTCCCCCCTTCATCTTGAATTATGTCTCCGTGTTTCTAACCGTGTCTCCCTCTCCTTCGGGTTCCAGGGTTGGTGGAAGCGGAGTGAAGACGCGGCGGCTCGGGGAGGAAGCTGAATCGGATGCGGCTAGCTGAGCAGTCGGCTAATGTTTGACAGATAGTTGAGTCCTCCTGGTGTTGTCCCCCCCCCCATCTATGCTAAACCCTTGTCTTCTAAAGGAACCGATGCCCCGGGGGGTCCTCTCCACAACTGGAGGCAGGGTTGTGTTTCTTGACTCTCGGTGACACACAAAAAAACACACATCACTGAAGAAACCTGCGGAGACTGAAGATTTTCGGACACTTTAACCAGTACAGATAATAATCAGAAGTCTCAAGAGGGAAGGACATATATTTGAGTTTCTCCTGCGGGGTCCCAGGGGAGCGGACTCGCCAATCCCGGTTCTGCTGAAGAGGATTCAGTTAAAAAAAACAGTAAACATGAGCACGGCCAGGATGGAGAACCCGATGATTCTGGGCCTGTCGAACCAGAACGGGCAGCTCAGGGGCCCGGTGAAACCGGCTGGAGCTCCAGGTGGAGGTGGAGGAGGCCCCCAGCAGCTGCTGCTAAACCAGGTGAAGGGCACAATCAACAATGGCAACTCCCAGTCGGCCCCGACAACAAACGCCGTCATCAAGTAGGTTATCTGATACTGGACGTCCATGATTATGTTGTCATTACCTTTCTGGTTTTTGTTTATGAAAACTTTTCCTCCCCAACAGGCCTGGAGATGACTGGAAGAAGAATTTGAAATTGCCCCCAAAAGACACGAGGATGAGAACCTCGGTAGGTACAAGATAGATCTGGAGCTTGTTTAATTTGGAAGTTGCAGCTTTGTGTTTCTGCAGATCTCTCAGCCACAGCAAATCTTTTCAACCTACTGTTATCATAAACAATATGTGGAAATATCAATGCATTAATTATTTCTCCTAAAAACAAAATGCTTGCTGAGGGCTTTATTAGGATTATGGATGCTTCACTATTGGTGTGTGGTCATTTTAATTAAGCATATACTGACATCCCAGTAAGAACAGTGCCACAGCTGTTTCTCATTCAGTAATCAACATTTTCACTTTTTTTTGCAATAGTCAGATCAGTGTCAACATTGCTTTGATTCCACGTATAAGAAAAACTTGCAACTTCTATATTCAATTTAGATATTTTAGTTTTCAGAAAAGTGCTATTTCTATATTCGTTATGCAGCTGTTGGCTTCTAATTGTGGATTAGTTTGAAGAAACACTTCAAACTATCTTAAATCCTATGAACCAAATGTTGATAAATCCACTTTCTTTTCTTCTGACTATAACAGGATGTGACTGCAACAAAAGGTAACGAGTTTGAAGATTACTGCCTCAAGAGGGAGCTGCTCATGGGAATCTTCGAGATGGGCTGGGAGAAGCCGTCTCCAATTCAGGTAGACCCAGACACACTGGTTTTATCCCCTCTGACAGCTCTACGAGAATTAACTTATCAAAACTAGAATTACAATAATCAAAATAAATGTAGTATTACCACTTTTGGTTGTCTCAAATTAGAGGAAACAAACAGGGATTTTGCCAACAGTGCAATCAGTTGGTTTTAGTTTGCCTTCTACTTTGATTTATAACCAAAATTGTAACGCAAAACTAATGGTGTTGGCTGTATTTTCCGAACAAAGCTTGTGAACATGATAAACATTAAACCTGCTGATAATAACATCATCATTGAACCTTTTTCACACGCTTACATTATCTTCAAGGCCAAATCTCAGCCTCAATTACATTTGCTTCGCTGACTATGGTCGTGAGAAATACTTTCATCCTGTCACTCCATCTCTACATGGAATCTTACAACCTGCTTTGTCCGGGCAGACATAATGTGTAGGTGGCAAATAATGTGCTCACTGTACTCTGTAATTTTGTATTAATGTTATAACAACTTCTTTTTTGTACAGGAGGAAAGCATTCCCATTGCACTGTCAGGACGGGATATTTTGGCCAGAGCCAAGAATGGCACAGGGAAGAGTGGAGCTTACCTCATTCCCTTACTGGAACGCATTGACCTGAAGAGAGACTGCGTACAAGGTGAGAGTGCAGAGACTTTCTGTGGAAGATAAATGGATCAGAAGTATCTAAACCTAGCTGCTGGTCATTCACAGCCTTTTTGGACACATCCGTCATGCTGGGGTTATTGTTCAGTTCACAGCTGACACTTAAATAATTGTAATCTTGCAAAAAGCCAAGTTTCCTGCCTCAAATTTCAGAATTTGCAATTTTATTTTTGCCTTGTGTTTTAGAAGAGTAAACTGAGCTTTTAAATTGTCTGCAATGGAAGTAATTGTTAGTTGCAGAACTATTTGTAAGGTTAATTGAACAAAGTACTTTTCTGTCTGTACTGCATGTAAAACCTAATTAGAGCCACAACTCTAAGCAAAGCTCCATCTGTAGGATTGTGTTTGAAGCCTCTGTTTAGTTTTTAAATCCTAATTGTTGTCTAGATTGTTTTTTAATGGTTTGGGAAAGCTTTGTTCATGTGGTTAAACTCTCGCATAACAAATGTGTGATTGTGTTTTCTTGTTGTTCCAGCTGTGGTCATAGTGCCCACCAGAGAACTGGCTCTGCAAGTCAGCCAAATATGTATCCAGGTCAGCAAACGTATGGGCGGAGTGAAGGTGATGGCAACCACAGGTGGAACCAACCTGCGTGACGACATTTTGAGACTCGATGAAACGGGTAAACAGGGATTCCGTCTAAAGTTGAGATTCGTGATTATTGTATCTGTTAATTTCTACATCGAATATTGAATAAAGACAAACGTGGGTTGTACAGCTACAGTTTTATTAAGCACAGTTTTGTGATGTTCTAAGTACGGCAGCCAATAAATGCACATGTTCTGGCAGAATTGATATTAATAAAACTTTACATTCGTAACGCTACTCAGAAAATAAAATAGTCGTCCTGTTATTCAACAAGTGTTTATTTGTTTTACAGTACATGTGATCATTGCGACTCCCGGGAGGATTTTAGACCTCATCAAGAAAGGAGTGGCCAAAGTCAACCAAGTGCAGATGATAGTTCTGGATGAAGTGAGTTGATTGGTTCAGCCTTGTTTTGTTTCTTCTTCTGTTTGACCTGTTATTTTGCTTTCTGAAATCCTTCGGGTTGATTTTTTTTTAACTCTCATTTGGAGACGTCTTCAACTCAATAATATTCCTTCCCCCTCGTGTCCCTCTGCTCAACAGGCCGACAAACTCTTGTCTCAGGACTTTATGGCCATGATGGAGGAGATTCTGGGCTTCCTGTCCAAACAGAGGCAGATTCTTCTCTATTCTGCAACCTTCCCTATCAGTGTTCAAAAGTTTATGGTACATGTTCTTATTGTTATTATGGAGAACTTCATAGTTCTCAAATAGTGGATGAAAAAAAGAACCTTCCTTTCTAACTAGACCACAACAACTCTTGTTTTTTTTGTGTGTGTGTTGTAGAATGCCTACCTGTCGAAACCGTATGAGATCAACCTAATGGAGGAGCTGACACTGAAGGGTGTGACTCAGTATTACGCTTATGTAACTGAAAGGCAAAAAGTCCACTGCCTTAACACCTTGTTCTCCAGGGTAAGTTACCTTTTGTGTTTCATTAAACTTACTCAGCTGTGTTACTGTAGAACCAAGCAAACTCAGAGCAGGGGTGATGTGTTTTGTGTTCTAAGATTAGAGTAAGTTTGTAGTAAAAGTTTATAATTGTGTACCATTCTTATACTTGCAATACAATTTAAAAACCTGGCAGTTAAAACAAGGATTTGCTCTTATTCTTTTTTTCTCCAGCTCCAGATCAACCAGTCTATAATCTTCTGCAACTCCTCTCAGAGAGTGGAGCTCCTTGCCAAGAAGATCTCCCAGCTCGGTTATTCATGTTTCTACATTCATGCCAAGATGCGACAGGTCAGCTCAGAAATACTTGTTTACCAGCTTCAGGCCAAAATACTCAGGTGGCGATGGACGTTTAGAACAGCAGCTAATATTACTGCTAATGTTCGTCCATGAGATGCATCACGTAGATGTCTCTGTGTGCGCACGGCTACGGTTCGCACCAGGACTCTATTTCTGTCGAGCTGTTGCCACTGTTTTTGTTTTTCTCTTAATGAGAAACGGCCGTGTTGACCCCTTAGTTATTGAATATGTGCAAACATCAGCGTTTGGACTGTCCTGTGCTCTTTAACATCAATTACAGATTGCATAAAAGTCAAATGTATTCCTCTTACAGCTTTGTCTTGCACAATATATGATTTTAAACAATTAAAATGGATCCACACATAAGCAGTACTGTGCAGTCCCCCTTCATGTGAGGTTTAAATTACATGATGTCTATCTTTGGCTCTTTTCATACCTGGCACTAACCTGTTTTTGAACTTGTTATGCAATCTTGAGTGGACAGACCAAAGTACATCAGTTTTACACATGGTTCTGTTTATTAAATATCTCAACATGTGTCCTGAGTTCTCACATCTTATGTAAATATTGGATGAGAGGAGTTGTTGCTGTTTGTAAAGTGCAAATGCCTTGTTGTTTTTACGCTGCCAGAAAAGAATGTGTGGGAAACGCTGAAGTGTGTGTGTGTGTGTGTGGAAGTGTTTCTGGTTCATTATCAGTTGAGGGGGAGGTCCTTCAGTGTGGCTGGTAAAAGAATCACAGCACATTTGGCCCTGTACATCTAACAAGTGTTACCTGAATGTAGATTCTAAATTCTCAATGCTGTATGTTTGTCGATGGATCACCTGAGACAGATGTTTATGAGGAGTATGAACAGGGCCTTTAATGTGATGAGGAAGCGGATACAAAAGTTAATCTGGTTTTCTAAACACACATTCTCCTCTCCGCTCTCCAGGAGCACCGCAACCGCGTGTTCCACGACTTCAGAAACGGCCTGTGTCGGAATCTTGTCTGCACTGGTAAGTGGAAGCTCTGCATTGATGTTCACAGACAGAATCGCTTGACACTCAAGAACAGGGCTGGGTGATCGTCACTTCAAATCAATATCACGAGTATTTCAAACCTCTATTCCTTCAGACACTCCTGTATGTGTGTACTTATCCCTGACACGCTTATCACAAACTGCTGATCACATTTATTGAGTTATTAATCTGTGTAGTTGGATCATTAATCCAGAACATTCCTGTCACTTTGACCCTGATGTCCTGGCTTTGTGCGTCACGTTAAGGTTCCAGTTGTGTTTGTGAACTTAAACAAGTATCTGCTTAACTTTAGAGCGACTCACACAAACCAAAACGTAACAGGCAGCTCATTGGTTGCAGTTAATGGAAATACTCTTTTTGTTTTACTTCCGTTTTGATTGCTACCGTTTCCTAGGAAGTAAAACCAAAGTGACTCGGCCTCTGTATAGTTCTGACGATAAGTGCACACTGTTTCAACAGACTTGTTAACATCTTAACTTATTTGTTTGTGATGAATTGCTGCTTATTTCATATGAACATTTTCCTGCTTGTCATTAATATTTTTTATAAGATGTAAGGTGTGTGTGTGTGGATGCAGGTTTTTTGATTTCTTGGTTTGTTTCCTTCAGACCTCTTCACAAGAGGAATTGACATTCAAGCTGTGAATGTTGTGATCAACTTTGACTTTCCCAAGCTGGGAGAAACGTACCTTCATCGCATTGGTAGATCTGGTAAGAGCCCATACTGGTCTATATTTCTTTTGTTTTGAAGAATTGTTCATCAAGAATTTATAATAATAAGACAACTCTGTCACCATCCAGGCCGCTTTGGACACTTGGGTCTCGCCATCAACCTCATCACTTACGATGATCGCTTCAACCTGAAGGGGATCGAGGAGCAGCTTGGAACAGAGATCAAGCCCATCCCCGGCATCATCGACAAGAGCTTATATGTGGCAGAGTTCCACAGCGAGAGTGGGGAAGAACTCAAACCATGAGCCAGTGAGTACACACAAGTACATCATTAAGATAATGTCAGCGTGATCACACTAAACAAGACTACAAAGGGTTATCATTTCACTTTAACTTTATGTGTTGATACTATGGCTGATCAAATTTTTAACACACACATTAATGTTGAAATAACAGGTGTAGCTTGTATAATTTTAAATATTTTAATCAATATTTTAAATTTGTAGACAAAAGGTATTGACATTATCAGTTCTGGCATTTTCCAAGAGTAACTGTTGGATTTCTGGAAACTGCAGTTGCACTCGCTGCATACAGTCGCTCAGTGATGTTGACGTAGTCTTTGGCAGAGTTCAGATAAAGGTTGCAGAGCTCAAACCCCACAGAAGAGTTGTTTATTATTAAATCATCATTTTCAATGCCTGTGAGACTGCAGTGCTTGTTTGTGGGCGGTCATAAAGAAGAGCAACACCGACAAGCTGAGGTGGACAAAACTGAAGAAGGTGTCTGTGTTTGTTTGGGTTTATTTTCCAGTAGTTGTAGAGTTATGATGCAGATCTTAGGCTACATGCTCTCTATGAAGGGCATTCATCTACACTTAAAATAGTCTAGACGAGGGCTTGTTGCAGCAGTCATTGTTCAGGCAGTCACAGATTACATAACTTTCCTTCTGGCCACACAGTCTATATTTTTAGAAAATTACTACAGACCCTCTTTTTTTTGCTCATTCTCCCACATTTAAAAACTCCAGGAAACCAGTTATCAGTCGTACATTGAAATTTATCACATGACAAACTTGTTGTGAAGACAGCAGCTTCTAATCTAAACACACTTTTCAGGTACAACACTACAGTGAGGTCGCCTGCAGCTTTGGTTTCAATTAACAGTCCAAAAATATTTGGCCGAAACATAATTTATTGTAAAATGTCTGGTATAATATTAATCCTGAGTTTATTACCTCGGGCAAAAATGTCCACGCCTTGATCCACATCTTAGGAAGCCTAATTGTTAATAGTATCTTTAAGACCAAAGTCTATTCTAACTGAATTTTACTCTTCTCTCTCTTTCCAGATCAGTCCATCCCCCCTTCCCCTGCATACCTTTTTTTCACCCCCCCACCCCCAGCCAACCCCACGCCCCATCTTGGAGTGTGTGTTTATTTTATGTACAGTTTTTGTCTGTCTTCCTTTTTTGGATGCCACCATAAGGAATGTGTATTTTGCTGAAGGCCTTCCAGAGGAACTCATTTGCCTTCTCGTAGGGCGTAAGTGCTGCACCCGGCACATCTGAAGACGTGAGCACCGCGGAGGAAAGCACGGGACAAAGTTGAAAAATATCCATGCACATCGTGAAGATTCATATCCACCACTGACACAAAGCCAGCACCGACAGACCCCCCTCTCCCCTCCCCCCTTAAGAAAAACCGACACCCTCCCATTCTCCACTTTTAATTTAGGAAGTTTTAAACAATTTGTATCAAGTGCCTTAACAAGCAGTTCAAGTCGTTCTAAAGTAATAACTCTTCATAGTCCTCCATCTTGCTCACTTCATACCGCACTTCGCCCAATTGACAGGTCGTCACACTAATGTCTGACCACACAGATGAAAGCATCAAAAGTTTTTTCGTTGGTTCATCCGTTTGCAAGTAATGGAAACACTTCTGAGGGGAGCCTGGTCTCAATGGTCTCTCTGCTGGCTTGGCTGCACTTGAGTCTGGCTGATAAATGAGGACAAACTTGGATTTTCCACGGACAGAGATGCTGGATTTTTTCCCAAGAGACAGCCAGACTGCCCAGTTGCTTGTGAAGGAGCTCGTGCTCCTAAAGGACCCGGACCCTTTCCTCCGTCTTCAGCGTCAGAACACTACAAATGAACAAGCCGCCTCTTAACACCATGAGATACGAGGATTCCTGTTTTCGGTGGAGTTTATTCGGAGGGAACGCCCTTTTTCTTTTCTCTTGTTGTCCTGTGTTTCTCCTCCCTATGGACGGCCATACTTAACTCTGCAAGACGTGCAGTAGACGTGGGGTGCTCCACACACCTTTTTGTATATACCTTCATTTTAAGATTGTTTTAAACAAGTTCAAAAGGCTGGCTGACGAGCTGCAAAGCTTCTTTTCTGTTTCCCCCCCCTTTACTTCCTCTCTTGTTAGCACCGGAGACTCTTTCCTTGACTGCCAGTTTGTTTGCTCTGCAATATTGGCCTGTGACTTTATTTATAATTTTAAAAAAAATTGCAGAATTTATTAGAATCTAAAACATTTAAATGACCTTTTTGTGTGTGCAAAAATGTTTTTGGAGGCAGAGTTTGTCACTGATAATCTTTTTAGCCCCTCCAAATGTAATGGCTAGTGCAATCCTTCAAAGCTGCACTTATACTAACGATGGTTTCAAACTGTTTTGCCCTCATTCTCCTGCTACCAGTGTTAACAAGTGCTCGGTGTAGGCAGTGTGTGTGTGTGAAGCTTGTGCATTTGAGTAATGAAATCTTTTGTTGTCACCAGCCTTAACTTGTGAAAGTAACGAGACGCACTTGAAGATCTCCAGTTACAGTGAGTCTTGTTGGAAAGAGAAAATATTATTCTATCATGTAGTCGTACTACTCGCTGCAGTGCAGCTGAATTGGCAGTGAATTTGTTTTTCTGGAGGAGGTGTTAACTGTTACGTTGATCTGTGCTCTGTAAGCACAGCTGCAGTACTTAACAAATGTCGGGCAGGATGCTGTGGTTTTATCCCCCCCTTATTATTTGTTTAATTTTATTTTCGTGAACAATGTCTGCACAATGCATCAAAAGGAACTATCGGGCCCTAGAAATGTAGCAGGAATTCGTTCTCTGTGCATTTGCAGGTTTAGCTGGCGTTCGCTAAAAAAAAAGACCAGCTAACAAAAAGATGCTTTTCTAGAAACTGACCTGAGCAGGTTGAGCTGCACTTAAACGCACAGAAATGGGTTCAGGCAATAACACTGACGTCACTGCTGTTTGTACACATGATGCCCGAAGCAGAGAGAAGTGTGTGTTGGTGCAGAAGATGTAAAAAAAGAAAATGGAGGGGTAAATGGCACAAAAGAGTACAAATGCCCTATTCGTCAGACTGCTTGTTTAAAGAGGAAAAAGAAAAACATGGGCGCGTCAGAATTTATGGCTTTTCCTGCCCTCTTTTTGATTTTTATGTTTTGGGTTCAAGTTATTTTTGCATTTTCATGCAAAACAGCCTCAATTTGCGTTAAAATCTTCCGACTGTTTGTTCGTCGGAAGCTTTTCCTGCAAAGTGAGATTCCCCTTAATGATGGTGAGATGCTCTCCATACTGGTCCGATCAATGAGAAGTGTTATCACACGTTCAATTCAAGCTCTTTTTAAAAAAGGTTAAGTGTGATAATGTTGATTAGTTTAAGATTCACCCTTTTATTTCTCATTGGTTAGGACTTTGATCCTTGTTCACTCAATTCTCTTCTTGTCCCCAAGATACTTGAACATCTAATTTGGCTGATTTTTTTTGGGGGGGGGTGGGTGGGTGTGGGGGGGTCTGTTTCGTTTAAAAAAAACAAATTAATGAAGGTATTAGTTGAGTGAACAGGGATCTAATTGTGCAGGCACTTGGCAGCTGTCTGTTTTGTTGTCGACCCTCTCGTAGTAAACGCCCCAGCAGCTGCTTTCGAAGCAGCAGATCAACAATCCCTCGCTTTACTGCCAGGGGGCGACATCGCTGCCTTAAAGACTGAGACAGGAGCATCTCGCCCTGGACCGGGTGACTAATTGGAAAAGTTTGTAACCAAAATTGTCTCATTCTTTAAGGTAATATTTCTTTCTTTTTTTTTAAATTGCGGGGGTGGTTCAATTCGTGCACTCGCTGCCCTGATGCAACCGTCGGCCCCGCCCCTCTACGCAGTCGTGAACAACGTGACTCTAATCTGAGGGGGGGGGGCTTCTTTCAAAACGGATGCATCAGTAAAAAACATGGGGAGGGAGGAGCCTTCGATGCTTCACACAAAACAACTCGATGGAACGATCCAAAGTTAAGACGATGGGTATCAAAATGTTTTGAACAAAAAAAAAGTTGCCCTTAGATTTGGATTCTTTTTGTTTGTTTTTTCCAAGGAATTGTTCAAGTGGAGTTCATCTAATTTCAAAAGAAGTATCCAAATTTAAGTGAAGAGTTTAAAGCCTGAGTTCATTTTTTTTATTATTTGTTGAAAATTTGGTCATTTACGTAATTGGCAGATTTTTTTTTCAGTGGAGCTAATTTTACAGTGGACTTCAGTTCAAAGGATGTCATGAAAAAAAATCATCGGGCACGTTAAGTTGAAAAATAAAAGCTCACTGAAATTTATCTTGTGTTGTGTTTCCTTTGTCTTGCTGCTGCAGTGTTGATTTAATCTCTTCTGATCATGAACCGTGACCCGGAGGCTCGTATCACATCTGCTCTCAGATCAGTCTCGCTCAGTGGTCACCGACCTGTTCCAGCCCGAGATTACTTTTAATTCCAAAAGTAAGCCGAGGATCTACCACCGTGACAACTTCCAGAAAACCTAATTTAGGACGGTCATATTTAAATTGTATGCAATTTGTGTTAAAGGCTGAAAGTACAGAAATAAATATACACAGACAGTCATCCAACTTTTTCTATTCAAATTAATATCAATTCATATTTACAATGCACATTATGTAGCTTCTCAGCCCCACATGTTCTGCAGTGGAGCTTCTACTGCAGCACAATGTTTTTACATATAGGCTTTGATTTTAATATGGTCACAACTATGATTATTGCCTCGTATGAAAGTAGTCCCTTGTATTAAAATAACTACCAGCACTACACAGCATGAAGCCGTGAATCTTCCACTCCTGCAAATATTTCACAATAAAAAAACTATTTCTAAACAAGGGAATGGATCCCATCAACGGATACGCTGGAGTGCTTTTATTTTGAAAAGGCGCCGGAAGCGTTGCAATCATTTGTTCGTGACATAAATTCATCAGAAATACGTTCAAACTCCGGTGAAAGATAATTTTCTCTGTTTATTCTGCTGTGAATAACAATATTTATCTGTTTATGATTTTGCAACACTTTCCCAACCCGTTTCAAAGTAAAAGCACTCCAGGGTTTCACTTTCGGTGGAATCCACTGGTAAGACTGGGAGACCTGGTGGAAGTCCACTGGTACAGCTCCTTCTCTGGCGTCACTTCAGGGTTCAGCTCATCATGAACAGGTTGGTGTCGTTGTGTTTGTCCTCGGCTGCTCTTCTGGCCTCTGTGACGAGTGTGTCTCCTCCACCATGTGACAGGTAGGACTGAAATAAAAAAGATTTTAGCTCCAGCTGAAAACCACTTCCTGTTTTTGAACATAAGGTCGTAGCTTAGTTCAGTTTACTCTAAAAATAATAATTTGTTTGTCAGCGTTAAATCGATCACATCAACTTGAACATGTCATTCTTTGTCGTTTCCTATTTATTTGATATTCTCCCCCATGCTATTATACTGGTCTAATTACTAATTACTATCATATATAAATATATATTATGTTATATTATATACTATATATACTGTACTATTTTTATATACTGTCTAACAATAACATTACCATCATATCATCAGTACTATTACCATCATCTTGCCACTGCACCTTATCTACCTATTTATCTTGTGTTTCTGTTTTTTTATTCTTTCTACCTCAATAATTTTAATTTTATTCTATTGTATTGTATTTTATTGTATTCAAATACCTGCTGCTATGACGACTTCTATTTGCGTTTGAAAACTAAGAAATTGTAATTTACTGGCAGAAATGCAGGTCGGTGTTTCTGCTCTGAAAAGTTAGCAGGTTATTTTATTTTAATAGACTTTGAATCCTCCGCCTGCTGCAGCCTGTAAACAGATTTTCTTTTTAATATTTCTGTTGTATAATAATTTTCCTACGAGCAGATATGAAGCCGTCAGCCGACCTTTGCCCTCGGCTGCAGGTTCTTCCAGACGTTGAACTGGTTTTATTGCTTCCCTGCAGAGTTGTTGTTGCACTAGCAGCCTCGTGGCCTTTTCAAGATAAACCAGTTTAATAATTCACAACTCTTACAAATTGATTTCAGTGAAATATATTGCACTGGGCCCATTTTGCATCAAGTCCAAACGGCTAAACTGTTCGATGACGACAAATACTTTGTTGACATGAAGCTGAAGGCAAAACCTGGTGAGTAAAGTTGGTAAATCTTGTTTATTTTGTATATTTGCATTTGATTTCTTTCACCAGCCCTGTGTGCGGTTGTGTCTGTTCCCTGCAGATGTTGTTTTGTCGGCTTTTCGCAACCTTTCAAACCAAATGCCAAACGGGACCGTGCCGCCCGCCAGGCTGCTGGAGTTCCTCACTGAGCACTTTGAGAAGCCGGGGTCAGAGTTCGAGCCGTGGACGCCGCCGGACTGGCACGCCAAGTGAGACCCGGTTGATTCAGGACTCAGGCTCAGCTCAGATTGTGTTTTTAATTGATGTTTGTTAATGTGATTCTTTTGTTCTAACACGCAGACCGAAGTTCCTGGAAGGAATCGCTGACCTGAAACTACGCGAGTGGGCTGAAAAGATTCATCATCTGTGGAAGTCTCTGGGCAGAAAGGTGATGATGATGATGAAGAGTTGTGACAAAGAATTGAAGAAATTAACTGAAAACTAAATCATTGAAGTTTCACATTTCATCTGAGATTTTCTTTATGTGACAAATGAAAATGTATCCGTGCTTTTGATTGGACAAAAATTCATGACATTATTTTTATTGTGTTGTGATATTTGTTAGACCAAAAGATTAATCAAACTGAAATATCACTCCATAAAGCCCCCCCGTCCCACCAAGGCCCAACAGTTTGCTTAAATTCATATTAAGCTGCACCAACTTTCACACATAAATCATGACTTGTTATTATCTGGGAAAAACCATGGAATAAAAGTAATTTCTGAGTTTCCACCAACTTTTGGGGAAATCAGTTCAGTAGGTTTCAATCGAGCTGAAAAACAGAATAAATCACATTTAACTTCCCTGGATCTGGATTTCTATTTGGATCCAGATCAACTTTCACAGATCAGCTCTTAGAAATCATCAATATGCTCTATTCCCCGTCCTTCCACCAAAGTTTTGTGATAATCGAACCAATAGCTTTTAAAGTTATCTTCTTAATCTACCATGCAAACCAGCCACAGAGCAAATAGCCATTGAAGCACCTTGAATTAATAATGAGCAAATATCAGTTGCTGCAGGAGTTTTCAAATCAACATTCCTGTTGCAGCACTTTCCAGCCTCCACCAACATGCACCCTGAGTCCAGGGATTATTACATTTTAACATGATTCCCCCTCCAGATCTCCTCGGATGTTAGAGATCACCCCGAGCTCTACTCGCAGATCCACCTCCCACATCCCTTCGTTGTGCCTGGAGGGCGCTTCAGGGAACTCTACTACTGGTGAGTGAACGATGAAGCCCGACAGAATGAAAGACGAGTCTCTGCGGGGACGGGAGATCACAGCCCGGAACCCGGAGCGCCCGTCGAGACGCTCCGTGCACGCAGTGACGTGAGCCGCTCTGTGCCCGACAGGGACTCCTACTGGGTCGTCAACGGCCTCCTGCTGTCGGAGATGACAGACACGGCCTCCGGGATGATTCGAAACTTCCTCTACCTTGTTAACAGGTGAGCCTCAGAGCATCTTTCATCTCTCGCGGCGCTCGACAGGTATAAGCTCGCCCGTTTTGAATAATAAGTCGTTTACACGTTGGAGACGGAGCACTTAAGCGGAGAGGATTTGGAGGATTTGGGGAATATATGATTTCTTCTTTTTGTTTCTTTCTCTCTCTCTCTCTCCTCCAGATATGGCTTTGTTCCAAATGGTGGGAGGACTTACTATGAGAAGCGCAGTCAGCCTCCATTCCTCACTCTAATGGTGGAGAGCTACTATCAAACAACCAAGGATAAAGATTTCCTCAGGTGATATTTAGGCCTGAGCTGATGTCCTGCCAGACACATTATCATTCCTCTGCTGCCTCACAGAGAAGAAGAAAGAGGAGCCTTATCCAGCCTGAGCTTCCCTCTCTGCCTGCAGTGCTTTTCGTTTTTCCGTTCTTCCGTTCATGCTTTGTTGAAATGTGCAATACCTTATCTTTTCTGTTAAATTATATTTAAAGGTTGAAAAGTTGCCTCCTGTTGTTTGTGTTGTTTTCTCAGGGAAGCTTTACCGGCTCTGGAGCAGGAGTACGGCTTCTGGATGCAGAACCGTTCTGTGGCTGTGATGGTCGACGGGGCCGAGCACCTGCTGAACCGGTACCACGTGGAGGTGGGCCTGCCACGGTACGTCTATACCTATGGTCTATACGGACATACCTCCAGTAAACCTACAAGTAAATAGACAAATACAGCATTAATATTAATGATAATGACTTAAATTTATATAGTGCCCTTCAAGGGACCCAAGGATGCTTTACATATTTAAAGGGATTATTTGTACATCACATTTCGAAGTGTTTTACATATAATACAAAAGGCATTATTACAAATTGTAAAAGTACATTTTAAAAACAAATTAAAAGGTTTGAATTCAGAATAAAAGAATCGATTAAAACTGGAAGTGAATTGAAAGTAAATGAGAATCGGATGTGTGACCAGGCTGCTACAGGAGGCGGGGTCTAAGGTTACCTGCCTGCTCTGATTGGATCACTGGACCAACACCCTTCTTATTATTGATCAGTGTTACAAAGACTAATTGACAGGGGACCCAGTTTAGAGCCTTGTGGTTCACCAAAATAAAACAACGTATAGCAACATGAACATGTGCTTTGGATAATGGAGTATAAAGGACAGATGTATGCTGATATTTGGAGTTTTATTTATATGTACCTGTAAGTAAATCTAAAAGTAAATAGTGTTCTATCAAAGTAAATGTTTACATCCCACCACTGCTCGTAGATATTCATCCATCTTGTAAAGAGGACAGACTTCAGATGAAATGTTAGAAGTTGGAGCTTTAATGTTTCTTTTGTTCTTTCCAGACCCGAGTCGTACACAGACGACCTGGAATTAGCTGAAGGACTCAGTGACGGTAATGTCTTATTAGCGTTCACACCCCTCCCCTCATGAGGAGTATTACCTTCCGACAGCCATTTTCACTCACTGAAAAACTAAACGAGGCTGTAGGTCCCTCGGACCTGGAATGAAAGTAATGTGTTTAATAATCAGGCCTCAGCAGAAAAGAGGAATAATGTACCACTGGATTCGTCTGTGCAAAACAAATTTGCTCTGAAAAGACCTCAGCGCCGTGTTGTTATGAATATTTAATGTTAAACACCTTCGTTGGTTCACATCACCTCTGAACACACTGACCAGGTTTAATACAAATCTGTGTGAGGGGAAAATGCTGAGATGTTGAATATTTCTCTTGTTACCGTTCCCTTTGTGTAGGAAATTATTTTATCAAACCATAGTCAAGGTCATTTAGATATTTAGACACAAACATGTTATTCAGAGGCGTCACGGTTTTACTTTCTCACTCCCAGTGAAGAAACAAGACAAAGTGAAGAGTTAAACCAGTAGATGCTGGTTTGTTTTGTCTCTCCCAGTGAGTAATGTCTCTCCTCTGGCCCTCAGGTGATAAGGAGCAGCTGTGGATGGATCTGAAAGCCGGGGCAGAGTCCGGTTGGGACTTCTCCTCCCGCTGGTACATCGGTGGTGACGGCCTCAGAGACACACGCACCAGCCGCATCCTGCCCGTCGACCTCAACGCTCTGCTGGGCCTCAACGAGAGAACTCTGGCTTCATTCCACCGGCTCCTGGGTGAGTGTGGGAGAGGCCGCTGACCTTGAAGCTGTAGCTTTGGTCCCTCAGGCTGCATTAAGCTCATAAAACCGGTGTTACATAACCAGTGATGTGCCGGTTCCTGACAGGTGACGGTGACTCAGCCGCTCGGTACGACCAGGCCGCGGCCCGCAGACAGGGGGCGATGGAGGCGCTGCTGTGGGATGCTGAGAGGGGAGCCTGGTTCGACTACAGCCTGGTGACGCACTCCAGACACGTGGAGTTTCTCCCCTCCAACCTGTCACCTGTTTGGGCACAGTGCTATTCTCGGCCCGAGATGGGGGAGAGGGCGGTGCAGTATCTGAAGGTCGGTGCAGGCTTCACCGGGATGTCAGGTCTTAAAGAAATGTGGAGGAATGTTAATCATCAGAGGGTCCAGATCCTCCAGATGACAAAATATCATCTCTAATGTTTTCTAGTTATTCAGAAACATTGAATTCATTCAGCTCTAAAGCAAAAGATGAATGTGTATTTAGTCTATTTGTGCATAAGAAGCCTTTAACCTTGATTCATCCAGATGTGGTCGCACATATCCACCTCTGACTCTGCTTTCTGAACACTGCTCACTTGCTCCAGCAGATGGCGCACACACTCTACACACAGGTTTCATCCATGCATGCTCTCCATGTTGTGGTTCACGTTGTGGCTCACGTTGTGGTTCCATGTTGTTGGTTCCTGTGTGTTCAGGCGAGTGGTGCCCTTCAGTTCCCAAACGGAGTCCCCACGTCCCTGAGGGAGTCCGGGCAGCAGTGGGACTTTCCCAACGCATGGCCGCCGCTGCAGCACATGCTCATCAGTGGTAGGTCGTCAGGAAGGATCTGCTCCCTGGAGGGAAGTCCCAATCGAGATGATATCTAAATTGTGTATTTTTTGATTGATTTCACTATGTTCACAAACACATGTGACCCCTCTGTGTAAATCATGGCCCATTTATGGCCCCAACCACTGATATGGCAGTTCAGTATTCACCAATGGACCTGTTTAATGGACTCCCCGCTCTACCTCCTGTGCCACAAGAGAAGATATCTATTTACTATTTATTACTTTATGATGAATGGTTTGTGTGTTTGTGTGTTTTTGCACAACGGAGACCCATGACCCCCACAGTCTAAAATCTCCACAGGGCGTCTTAGAGGCCTGTGGCTTGACTTCAAATCAGCAGACGCTCTATCTTGTCTCCACTCTGCTGGAGGACAGAGCCGACACAATGAAGATGAAGATAATCGACATGCTCTTAGACGTTTCTTGGGTTTGTCTAATGAGTGAAATCCTCTCGTCTCTCCAGGTTTGTCCAAACTGCCGTCAGACGAGGCTCAGCAGCTGGCGTTGGATCTGGCCCAGCGCTGGATCAGGACCAACTGGGTGGCGTACACAAAGTACGACGCCATGTTTGAAAAGGTGAGTCTGTGGTGAAGGTGTGTCCCGGCTGCTGCTCGGTGATAACACAACCGCCTCAGGATCCTTTTCTTCTTCTTCTTCCTCCCGACAGTACGACGTGAACGGAGATGGCAAACCCGGCGGTGGAGGAGAATATGAAGTTCAGGTATTTACCTTCATGTGTTGATGCTGTTAAATGTAAAATGTGCTCATAGTCTCACAGGTTCTTCTAATTTAATGCAAAGTCGAATCTCTCTGTCTCACTTCTGCTTCTTAGCTAGAACACATTTGCATGCTCATCCACATTTACTGTAACTCCTCTCTTCTCTTTCTCTTTCTACCTCCGCCAAGCAGGTTGTGTTTTTGCATTCCTTATCCTATTGTTGGTTTGTTTGTCAGCAGCATAACACAAAAACAAAAACAAAAAAACAGATTCCTGAGAGCAACGATGGGACACGAGCCAAGAAAAGAACCCGTTTACATTTTGGCACAGATCCGAACAAAGGCATTGATCAGTTTGGCTGTTTTATTTCGTCTTGCCCCAGATCCTGGAGGTCCCTGGTTCAAATCCCAGCCGGGCCAGACTATCTGTGTGTAGTTTGCATGTTGTCACCGTGTCTGCGTCGGGTTTTCCTGAAGGTGCTAATGCTAACGTTAAATTGATCTATTAAATATGGTTTTAACCAGTCACTGTCTCTTAAGTTGCTGATCAGTTGAATGAAAGTCAGTATTTATGACTCTGAAAACTGGATTATATAGAAATGATGTCCTGTGAATATGGATTATTAGAGATGACATAATCTGTAGTTGTGAATTTGACCCTCAACAAGGAGAAGTACATCTAACGGATGGATGCACAGATTGCTCGGGGAATAAAACACTAATCTACGAGCGCTCTTCATTCGAGTTGCTTCCACCGAGGAGATTGTCTCTTTATCTGCGTTTGTTAATTAGCAGAATTACTTAAAAACTTCTGGACCGATTCAAACTTGGTGGAAGGATAAATAAAGAACTCATTCAAGTTAGATGTGGAAACCAGATCAGGAGGCGGACGCCGGCATTTCTTTCTTTCTCTTTTGAGCCACTTGCCTCCACTCAGTGTTTTCAATCTCTTATTTTCTCATTCTCCATCATGCCATACTAAAATGAAAACCCTCCCTCGCTCTCCCCCCCGTTGTGTAGCTGGGTTTTGGTTGGACCAACGGCGTGGCCCTGCAGCTCCTGGATCAGTACGGGGCGGAGCTCACCTCAGGAGGCCGGCAGCTGTCAGCTGGTGTCCTGCTGCCTCTGGTCGTCTCCGCCGCTCTCGTGCTCCAGTGACTCTCAGGTGACCCCCGGGTCGGACTGGACGATGGAGTTTATTATTCTCTGGTTCCACTGGTACTACATCACTCATTTGATCACATCCCTCCAGGAGAAGAGTCACTTTTATTTGCAGGATGCAATTTGTAAACGGAGAATTGAGTGTTAAGATTCCTGTTTTCAGAAGATGCCGATCATTCAGGGTTTATAAAAATATATTTAATTATGTTTAAGTTGATTAATACTTATTGTGTCACACTTGAAAGTTTGATGTCTGTGTGTTGTAGTTGTTTCTCATATACACATATGTATGTATTTAAACCTTAAATAAAAGCAACATGAAACTGATCATCATGGTCAGAATTTATCTCATTTCACTATTTTCCAATATGCTTCACCTTCTCTTTAATTATGGGGAGCTGCACTATTATTCTGGGACTCGGATATTCCTTCATATCTGTCGTATTCCCCCAAAAAGTCTGAAATTCAACAAATTGAAACTTGTAGAAACTTTGTAGAAGAAGATAGAACAGAGTGTTTTGTGTAGTCGCAGCTTTTGTGTGTGAAACAGAAAACCATTCAAACTACCCTGACACATGCATTAGGATTTCTTGTAGCTGCTTGAAAAATAAAAAGCCATCCCATAGTCTCCCAGCTGTGAGCGTTCAGTCCCACGAGCTGGAGGATGTTCGGTAAATTAAAACATCTCTGACACGGTGCGGAGAGAGAGAGAGAGAGAGAGAGAGAGAGAGAGAGAATTCAATGAACAGAGAGACTGATCATCAATGAGAGGAAATTACACCGGATTACAAACATGTTGTTTTGTGGCGTGAGTAACGATTAAAGAGAGGAAACGACTGAATGTTGCTCAAAGAACGACGACAATAAAATGATGACAAAAGCAAATTCAGTTCAGAAATTTTGTGTAACAACGATAATCAGCGACTTGTTTTTGTCATCGTTTCAAACGTGTTCAGTTTTGTATCTCGAGGTCTAAAGAGTGGAACAAGTCAACAGAAGAGGATCTTTCTGAACCAGGGGCCACAGTTTATACACAGAGGGGCCAATTATCTGTCCGACATGCAACTGACACCCAACAGTCATCCCCTTCTGTACATAGCCACATGGTTCCTATTCAAGCACATTGTGTTATTCAAAAGAAAATCTGAATTTCATATTTATTGTTATTGTTAGTTCAAAGACCTCTGACGGGACGGGGGCCCCTCAGTGGCCCCTGGTCGACACAGGTTCAGGGTTATTGTGTGTTTTGTTGACCAATAACATTTCTTTACTTCAGTTTGACTTCAGACAGAAAACCATATTAAGTCATTTGAAACTAGTTTGATTATAATTCACACACAAAAACGTTTGAAAAGGAACAAAAGACGAGTGAGCGTTTTCTTTCCCGATCGTTCCTCAGAAGTAATTCTTATTTGTCGTCTCCTCTCGCGTCTGAGCCGATTCAGCAGGTCGAGCATGAAATGAGGTCCCGGGCAGAGATATTCAAATGGCTGTCAGAAATAAACGTGATGAGAGAGAGTCGCTTCTTAAAGGAGGAATTGGAATCCGTCTTTGGCTTTGAAGCTTTGAGGCCGGAGCCGGGATCACATCTGACTCTTTAGCTGCCGAGCTGCACACAAACAGATTGACTGTGAGACCTGAATGGACACGAGGCCTCAGGGGCAGCAGAGCATGCACCCCGCACGCACATCGCACTCTGTGTGTGTGTGTTCTGCATGTGAGCCTCCATTTACAACACCCCCCCCCCACACACACACCACACTGTCACACCTTTACAGTAGCTGTGTTTGTGTTTGTGTGTGTGTGTGTTTAGAGGTTGAAGCAGCAGACGGCCTCATCGTGTTTTCACCTCAGTCAGTGATATCGCAAGTTAAAAAAAAACTGCTTCTTTTGACAAGTCGCACAATAAACTGCTGTTTTAGCAGAAGTGTGTCGTGTTCGCTTAATGAGATCTGATCTGTACAATGTGGGAAAAACTGCAGTTAATTCTGTGAAACTCTGTGTTTTTGTGTTTATGAGAAACACGTTTCCGCTACTGTAAAGCAGCAGAGACGAGTGTGTTACATGCACACAGACACACACAAACAAAAAACTAACATCACAATCAGCTTTATTTGCCATGTTTGCGTACACGAACAAGGAATTTGACTCCAAGGACAACAAAGCAGAACAAGGTTAAGCAAACATTGAACTACTATGTACAAGTATGAATAAATATATAAAAGTATGAACTGTATGAGAATGAAATGGTGAAATAGTGCGATGAATTCATGGATCTTAAAGTGAATTTAAATTTGGGTTCTTGAGGGGATTTGTTTAAGACTTTTATTAATTATAACGTTTATAGTCAAAAATCTTTTACCTCCTTGGTAACAGCATTGGCCCCCCAAAAATTGTGTGTGTGTTTAAAGAGTTATATTTATTCAAGACACTGTTTAATTTATGATTCTTTTAAACTCAACGTTCCCTGCGTGTTCCTCCGGCCTCACACATTTTTACTGACACACAATTCTCTTTCTCTACTTTCCTTAAACAAAGTAAGATGAGTGAGCTGCAGAAACAAGTGGAATCTTCTGAAACATCAGTGAAAGTGGTGAAATAAGAGGAGCAGCTGAGGACAGAAGAGTTGGCTTCACATCTCTGACCGTGTGTGTGGCTTCAGACGAAGGCCTGAGCTTCATCACTGCTCCCGGGCCCCTGCAGCACACATCATGAAGGCTGCTCATTATCCACCGAGTCCTCGTGGTCCCGCTCGGCCCCACCCGGTGCTGAAGGAACCCCCGCTCGGCGCCACCGGGGTGAATCCCCCTCCTGGAGGAGCCACAGTGGGGACAGGGGGGGGGGAATCAGACGGTTCCTCAGCTCCCATTCGATACGCTCTGATCAATAACTCACTGAGGGATCATGCCTGGCTTCCTGTGTAATGAGTTTCCCTAATTATGAGAGCGGCCTCCTCAAAAAAAAACGGTTGGTGGCTGGATTAACGGCTAAATGTTCGGAGGTCGGGGAAACTCCTTGACCTCCAAACTGGACGGGTTCATACAGATGGATCTGAAGAAGCTTAGCCGTATTGATTCTGCTCCGTCCAGAGATATCCGGCTCTTTGGAAAATCATCGATAACTCTAGAGGAATCGTTCCCGTGGAATTTATTGTGATTTAGAGGAGTTTAAAAATCCAATCTAAAGGAGGGAAGAGTGAGAGAAATATGAAATATTGTCTCAGCTGATCTGCACACTTGAACTTTGAGGACCCTCTTCGTAAAAAAGCATCAAAACCAATTTACTTTGCTTTTGCAGTTCAACCCTTTTTCTTTGTGGAGTTGTCGAGGAGCCGCGGATACGTTCTGACCTTGTTTTAAATAAATGTCCTGAACTTCTCATTCTGTCTGTATTTGAAATGACAAAGACCTTGAAAGCTTCTGTTTAAATACTCGACCTAATAAAAAATCACTTCTGAGTTCAAGTGCAGTAATTAAAGTTAATAAAAAAAAACAGTTTACTGAGTTATTGTGACTTTTACCAAATGGAAAAACTGTTTCTGTGAGATTCTGTGGACCTGGTTTGATCCAGTTTAGTTGTCCGAGCTGGAAACACAAGCCAACGACCCTGACGTCTTCATTCAGTTATGATTTCATCTGCGTCTGTTTGTTAGTTTGCAGAATCATTATGACAAATGAGTCAAAGTAGAAGTTATTCAAATGTTTGTTTGGATCCACAACAGGGAGCGGATCCAATTCGGTTTGTTTTACTTTCTTTAATATTGCTCGAATTTGGGAGTTTTTCAACATTTCCATTGATTTCACTGAGAATAATTCATGGATCTGGAGACTGATTTTAATAAATATGAATAAAAATCTGGAATCTAGTGAGTTTAAACGTGATTTCAAAAGGGAAGTGTTGGGCCTTGGTGGACGTATGAGCCGAACTGAGTGTCAGAACAGAAAAGATCACACAAACACAATCGAAGCAAGTGGATATGACTTTTCTAACTTGGGCAGAAACTAAGTGTGTCGAGGTCAGATCATCAAATCGCTCAGACACGATGCTGATGAGAAGGAAAAGACACTTTCTCACAAATTTCACTTTTTAAAATTCAGTCAATACACCTAAAAATTGGACATATAAATTCATATATGTATAATTAAACAGTGTGTGTGTGTGTTTCAGCTGATTTCGTCACATCTCTGCTTTTGTCCCAGATAACTGGGCCTGTTGCCCGGATGTGCCACCGTGAGGCAGCAGAGCTCTTTGTGGTTCCTGGACGATCTGCTTTGTTTTCCTCCGTCATGCCTCTTCGTTCTGCCGGGCACACGATCAATATGCACGGCGCCGCGGCCCCTCGGTGTTTGCACGGTGGCACAGTGTCCTTGCTGCTGATGGAAGGTTCTCGCCCCCCCGACACTTTGCATCGTTAGAGAAAAGACGAATCGTCTGCTGGGACTTTCTGTTGAAAGGCGGTTTAGTTGTTGTTGTTTGAACCACGAGCCCCGAGAATCACACACAATATGTCACACAGATTTTTCTATTATCCAGCTGAGTGGGATGTCAGTGTGATGACTGATTCAGATCAATAGTGTTTGCCGGTGGTGGGGACTGGAATTGTTAGATCCTCGGTCTCTTCGCCGAACGAGAACCAGACGGGTTTTTCGTTTCTGTCGGATGAAATCGAGAGCGATCAGAGGGAGCACGTGAGAGGTCGTGACCTTTACACTCACTGAACGATTCCACCCAAAAGAGGAAAGTGGTGTTGTGGTACCTGCCGGGGCCTGGAGCCTGGTGTGACTGCGAGGAAGCTTCCGCCCGTGGGATGCAAACATGTCAGTCAAACAGGGGGAGGCCATATCTGGAGAGAGAGAGAGAGGGATGAGCCGGGATCAGGAGGGGAGAGAGAGAGCAAGGGAGTGAAAGAGAGCACACGAGGAGTCCTGCTTATTACAGCTGCACAGATGGTGCAGCAGATGAGATGGGAGGGATGGATGGATGGATAAGGAGTGAGAGTAAGATGGGGAGCGCACAAGAGCACATGCTTGACAGTGTACATAAGGAACTCCGGGTTGGAGAACCTGCGAGGGAAACGCTTTAATATTTATTGTTCCGTGGCCGGTGGGAAACTTTCCTACCCCGCCTCCCGTTCGTCAGCAAGAAAAATGGCTGAGGAGCTGATCCTGAAATATTAATTTCAAATCGCAGAGAAAGTGGGAAGCTGAAGGTGGAGCGGGATGGAGCGGCATATGGCGGCAGATCCTGGGGGAAGGAACAGCGGGATCCCAACTCCACAGACGAGGAAAGAGGTTCGGAGGAGTGAGGACGCACGAGGATGAAGAGGAGGAGGAGGAGGAGGAGGAGGAGGGAAATTAAATTACAGAGAGGAGGAGGAGGAGGAGGAGGGGGAGGAGGATTCAGTGGAGCTCATGACTCTGCATTTGCACAGGAGCAATATTTGAATAGGCCAGACTTTGTGCTTTGTAAGCTATTATTCCAGGTAGAGTCAATATTCATTCAGTCTGTCGCCCGGTGATAAATGCAGAGGTGTTAGGAAGAAGATGACATTTCTCACTTGTATTTAAAAAGGGAAACTAAACCAACAGGACGTGTTTTCATTCCATCCAACGATCGACAAATGAGGGATTAAAAAGTCTGATATGAACCCGAATTAACAACAACGTCGGCTGATGGAATAATCACAAATTGTTTAATATATACTTAAAAATCACGTCGTCTGACCATATTTAAATGTAGAAGCTTCACATCAGACGGACACATTAACAGTAGAAGACGAGAGTTGTAGAATCCACCGATCTGTGTCATTAATACAGAGACTGACGATTCTCTTCAGTGATCGGACCCGATGGAGAATTTACTGATCTCCTCCCAGTGGAATTCACACAGTGGTGGTGAGGGAGAGGAGCATATGGCTTCGAGGAAGGAGAACCTCCTGCACCAGCCCCACGGGCCTGCAGTATTCTCCAAGTGAACGTTTACCTTCCGTTCAAACACGAACACAGTGGAAGTGTGAGGAGAACAAACAGAGACAAAGATGCAACGAGAGATTCTTTCCTGCAAATGCACCTGAACCAAGCGCGTCGGGGGAATAATCAGCAAACAGTGAAAAGAGAACAGAGAGAGAATCCTCCTCTGAAGATTCCAAATATGACGTTCAGCTGCAACAGATTTGGTGAAAAACATATTAACGTGCGTGAGGACAGTGGCCCTCGGGATCAAACTTATGGTTTCCTGACGTTTCCCTTAGTATTCCGACCCTGAATTCACAGTGTACCTGCACACAGAGCAGGAATACATCAATGTGGATTATAAAAAACAACTATTTGGATTCCAGTTCACGTAATCAATACACAATCAAGTGTTTCCCGTTTAGGAACACGTGTGTGGGTCTGTGTTCGAGTGCAGGCTACATCGCCCTGTAATTAACACACACACACACACACACACACACACACACACACACACACACACACACACACACACACACACACACACACACACAGACACACACACCTTGGCGAAGGGTGCGGTAGACGAGGAAGCCAATTTATTCCCGGTGCAGAAAGGCAGGATGAGGTCTGAGGTGATTTCTGCCGCTCTCCCTCTTTGTTTTTCCCGTCCCTCATTAGAGATGCACAACATCTGAATATTTACGAAGGTCGGGTCAGGACCATCTTTGTCCACTTGAGACCTGTTGTGTCCCGGCAGAATACACTAATGAAAAAACCAATTTCCTCTTTTGTCGGAGCCACGTGAACCATGTAATCAGCAGATCCTGCCAAGAGAACCTCCTTCAGGACGGAAGAAAGGAGGATTTCATTTTAAGGGAAATATTGGAACTTCACAGCTTTTATTGCGAATGATTGTCATCTATTCTAAATGAAAATTTGCTGGATCTTGTGACACATTATAACCCGGCGTCGTATTCATCACTGCACCTTTGTGATTCTTTCTTTTTTTTTGCATTGGCCTCAAAGAAAATGACTCTTGGTTCCTTTCATTCACTTTTATATCTGATATCAGATAGAAGAAGCCAAAAAGCCATTTTCTTATCAGACGTCACCTTCACTCTTCACCTCAGGGAAGACGCTGAAAAGGAAGGTGTGTGAAAATTAATTTTAACGATTAACAACTCCTGATGACGGAGGGATTCTTCATGAGCGTTACCGGACCAAGAGTTTGTTTTTTCATCCTCCTCCTGATGCTGTCTTGAGAATCGGTTAAAACATCCTCCCAGGTGTTGTGCCACCAGATGGACTTGAGGAGTGATGATAATATATTCCCCGAGCGTTTGGCTCTGCCTTTGAAAGATGCTGGGACTGGGAGAAGATGGCCTTGTGCCGTTTGAAAGGACGAGCCACAGAGGGGGGGGGCCCAGATGCTCTGATATTGCAGCAGGGCTGAGGCAGCCGGGGCCTCGGGGTCGAGCCACGCCCACACAGCTCGGCAGGTGAACGAGCAGACGTGCTCATCAGGTTATCACATTCACCTTTAACTTATTATTTAACTTTAAGCTACCGTCATCCCTTGTGTCGCTCTCTGTATCTCTGTTAACAGTGACTTCACATGAAGCCCATCGTGTGATAGTTATCAAACCTCAATATCATCTCAACAAGTGAGTTCGTTTTTTGTAGATTGGATTTTCTGCTCAGATCGAAAATAGTAAATGAAAAAAGGTTGTGTGTGTGTGTCCGTGTCTGTGTGTGTGTGTGTGTGTGTTTGTGTGGGTGTGACTAACTGACTGTTCATAATTGTTTTACCTCGATGCCAATAATGACTTGACCGTCAGCAGTACCCATCAAACTTCCCGTCAAAGTATTGAAAGCCTGAGTATTCAGTTCACATACATTGAATACAAAACCACAGACACACACACAGAGTTAGATCAGTGTAAACACAATAATACAAATAATCACAAACCAGTGGATCTCCGAGAACAGCATTGAATCCATAAGAGACCAGAACCAGCTTGAAACTGAACACACACACACACAAAATGATTATTGCCATTATAGTAATATATGAATGAGACACACGTGTGTGTTTGTGTGCGTTACCTCTCTGGCAACAGGTTCTAGCAGTTGTTTGAAAGCACTGTATTAATCAGCATCATTCTTCCCCTGCTGAATGAAATCAAAGGAAGAAGAAAAGATTTGAAACTGCGTCTGTTTCCATGGCAACATTTATTTGAATATTTTGGGGCCGTTAGTTAAATAACTGAATGTAATCGAGTCCTTTTCTATTTGGTCCAGGTCACTTGTCACGTTGTCGGTGTCGTTTCTCTAAACTCCAGAGCAGATAAATTACAATAAACCAAAGATGAAAGAAAAATAAAACCAGTTTGTCTCAACCACCCAGTTCAGTTTCATGAAATCCAACCAGTTCATCTTTGAGCAATAGAAGATGAACAGTTTACCTGGGGTCTTCCTGAATTATCCTTTGGGTCCCGAGACCATGATCAACATCCCAGTCCACCATCAATACTCTGACACACCAGGTGATCTGTCGTTATTAAAGCTTTTAATTGAATCTTATTAATTTCTCCCTGGCCCCGCCCACTGGTGTGCGTTACAGGTGAGTCACAGACTGAAGCACTGACGTACTGCAGGGAGCATGTCGTGTCACTTTTCTTGTCAAATGTTGTTAGCCTAATGGAGAATACCGTTTTCCACATCACTAAATAAGTGATTATTGTCAGGTATAGAGTTATATTCATAAATGTGGCAGAAATAATGCAGATTCTTATCAGTCATGATGCAATAACTCTCGTGTAAGATTGTTTTTACGTGTGCTCACCCAGCAGAACGCTGTGATGCATGTGAGCAGTAATCTCATTACCACATTGAGATCTCAAAAAAACTGCACAATCATTAGTCCCAGTGTGTTTCTCCTGTAGAAAAACATAAATCTGTTTCACATTGTTTAAAAAATAGAATAAAGGCTTCAGATAAAGACAAGGTTGAATCAACAAAAGGAACTTGGAAATGTTTTAGATTTTGAAATGTAAACAGTGAGGTGCTACATGAACGACATCATATTAATATTCAAAAAGTGCAAAAACTGACCTGTGTGCCAGCCTTGAACTCTTATAACAAACCTTAGAGAGTCAAACATAGCTCAATGTGCATAGTTAAAGTTTCTAGATATCTCCTGTAATGCAGACACACTTCAGAAACCTCAAAACCAAGGCCGACCAGATACAAAGAGAACTTTCATCACCTCTTCCCGGTGAGATCTGGAGAAAGTATCCAGTTTTAAAAAAGGACCCAGTCATCACAACACTGTGAGGCCACGGTGTCACTCAGATATTGGTGCTCACACGTGCAGTTCCTCCGGTGAACACACGGAGTTAAGACCCTTTAGGACCTAAACAACATACGTGACACATGTGGAGTTGATTGGATGATTCCAGAGATGCAAACCACAGCCAGAAAGATAGACATTTATGAAATTAGTGGATAGATTAAGCACAAATTTACCTATCTCTGCATCCTTTATTATCTGGTCAGTTAAGATGTTTAATCAGCAAGGCTAAACCTGTCCTCTTGCTTTTTCTTTACACCCCTTATTTATATTTTTAGATGCTGGCAACCAAATAGAATGACTGGACTCTTTAGTTGTAGTTTAAAAGCAAGTTTACAGCAGATCTAATAGAAGTGAGCTAAATGAGCGTCTGCAGTGAGAGAGGTCCTTGTGAGGATGAACCCACGGAGAATGACCAGCTTACTCTGCAGTTCCTCTCATTGCAGCTAATTGATTTTTAACTTTAATGTTTCGGTTCACGCTCGTTTGGCCCCTTGTGAGGTTTTGAGCTGCAGAAAAAATCTGCTTCCTGTGACCAGAGCTGTAAAAAGCCACTTAACTACTTCAGAAAAGGCAGGAAAACGAAGTTAGCAGCTAGCTGGTGAACACAGGGAAGCATTTAACAGAGTCACATAGTTTCCTCTGGAGTTAGTGGAAACTGAAAAAGTGCTAAAGGGGGAGAGATTATTGGATTAACACTCAGCAGGTGGAGAGAAACACACGTACAGATGGATGGTGATGCTGTGTGTGTGTGTGTGTGTGTGTAGGTGTGTGTGTGTGTGTGTGTGTGTAGGTGTGTGTGTGTGTGTGTGTGTGTGTGTGAGATGTATGAATCAGTAAATACATGCTGACAGATTAGATTCTGTACATGACAGCAGCTCAGTGTTGTTTACAGCTTGATTTAACTGTTCCCATGTTGTCAGAAATATACCTATTATATATAATTTATATATCTTAAATAATGTTTGCTATTGATCCTGTATGTTTTCTGTTTTAAGATAGATAGAAATATGATTGGATGGATGGTTAGTTAGGTAGGTAGATGGGAGATAGATAGATAGATAGATAGATAGATAGATAGATAGATAGATAGATAGATAGATAGATAGATAGATAGATAGATAGATAGATAGATAGATAGATAGATAGATAGATAGTTTAAGTGATAGATAGATAGATAGATAGATAGATAGATAGATAGATAGATAGATTGATTGATTGATTGATTGATTGATTGATTGATTGATATATTGATAGGTTGATAGATAGATAGATAGATGGATGGATGGATGGATGGATGGATGGATGGATGGATGGATGGATGGATGGATAGATAGATAGATAGATAGATAGATAGATAGATAGATAGATAGATAGATAGATAGATAGATAGATAGATAGATAGATAGATAGATAGATAGATAGATAGATAGATAGATAGATAGATAGATAGATAGATAGATAGATAGGTTAATAGATTGATAGATAGAAAGAAGTATGGATATATATCTGGGGTTATGGATGGATGGGTAGATGGATAGAAAGATAGATGGATAGATGGATAGATGAGAGTGGGACAGGGTTATGAATGAATGGATGGATGAAAAGATGAAGAGACACTTTATTGATCCTGAGGGAAATTCCGGCATCAAGCAACTTGTGTGACAGTTTCAAAGAAAAAGCAAAACACATATATTAAATGTACAATAACTGACTTCAGCCACCAGGGATCATGGGAGTTGTTGTCATCATCAGAATTTCTGCTCCTGATAGAAGGTCAAAAACATTATGATCCATTACAATGAGCAATAAAAACAGTGGAAGTTAACAACAGCTGACTGAAATAAAAAAAATGATCATCTCAAACATCAAGAATCTGTGTTGAAGTGTGTGTTTTTTTTTGTGTTATCTTTCCCTGCTGCTTTTTTATAATCTAGACCTGGACTAACTGTTTATAAATCTATAAAAGTCAAGTAATATATTAATCTTCAAATGGATCAAATTGTGAACAATCAGCCGAACACAAACAGAACTCTGACATCAAAGTGTTCGGCAGGACTGACAGATCCAGATGTTTCTAAACCAGCGTCCAGACTCATGTGACCCACATTTGAAGCAGCGTAATTCTGTGTTACATTAACACACACAACAGTATATGGCATGTTGCACATCCACATCCTCTACTGTTTTACATTTTACTTTTTATATCTTGTATATATTTTGTTTTGTTTTATATATAGCTATTTCTTACTTATGTGAAGTACTTATTGTGTTTTTTATGTTTTATGTTCAATGTATGCACCTTTTTTACCAAAGAAAATTCTGATTCTGATTCTGAAAACAGATTTAGTTGCTTCTAATTTAGAGTTCAAATGTTATTTATTCAAACGCTTTCAGAAACGGCCACATGAGGAAAAAACATTCCTCAAAAGCCTCGAGTCCTCGAGGTCGAGTGAACCTGATGTTGCTCCGTTCAGTTCAAGGTGAAAACCTTTGATTACAATTAAACTCATTTGGTTACCAGGAGGACCAGGACGCCTGAGTTTATCACTCTTAATAAGAGTCTCTGCACTGGGCCACACTCCATTACGCCTCGGCCACATGATGAATTACGTTCCCCTTCAATGACTCCATGACCCCGAGGGATGTTTAATTAATCTGAGTCTGGACGTGGCCGCCATTAGTCGGAGGAGCAGTGGCCGGCCGACCTCAGGGGGGCCGTTACCAACACCTACTGCGATTTGAATGTTTGAATATGAATAAGAGTTGCTGGGGGGGGTCTGGGGGATGTGGGTGTAGAGCCGGTGGTTCCCTGTGGGATATGTGGACATGATTCTGATAATGAAATTATTCTATTCACCAGAAACAATCTGACCCAAACGAAAATCACAATTAGAGGCTCTGTAGCTGAATCATAATGAGGATTGTTTAACTGGTGAATAATTCAACAAGTCCTCAAACGATGATAATAAAAACATAGTTATAGCTGTGTTATAGTCTGACAAGATTTAGTTACTAATACGATACCTTTTGCTTTAAGAAGAAATCGGGGTTCTAGGCCGTTACTACTTTCTTACAGGGTTAGAGGACCTTCAATTTCCTTGTTAGTTGTTTCTCAGTTGAAATATGATAATGTATCTTGAATTTTGTTATAAATGAACAAAACGCCATAAAAGAAACAACCCTGTCACCGGATTCCTTTGCTCCCGTCATACTTACTCCAACCACTAGAGGTCTATGGGTCATAATGATGCCCTTTATCAGCTACGTGGTCCTTCAGCCGGAGGACAAAACAGAAAGTTGTTCTTTTAAAGAACAAAAATGCAAAAGATTATCTTTGTGATGAAAAGTAAAAACTAAAGTAAAATTAAAGACCAGGGTTTTTGGAAGTTTCAGTGTTTTGCAGCTACAACTTGATTAATTTCTGTAATTTTCTTAAATCAAGTGGCAATTAAGTTAAGATAAGTTAATTACAGTAAATGGATTAAATTCTTAAGACTACTACTTTCATACTATTATATAGTACGAGCAGATTATCTGTTTGTAACACTTTTTCAACAAGCTCAGCTGTGTGTGACAAAAATCCTAAAACATCTTCAGACTCCAGATACTCTCCCTTGATATGAAAACCTCATTCCGTCGGCCTTCTCCCTCTAAGAGCACTTTATGGCCTTTTAGGGCTTTAAGCTACTTGCTGGGTTTATGATAAAGTCGTCCTTGGCTCGGGCGACGACTGTAACGACCGGAGTTTCATGACTGTCTGGCACATCAAGGTCTTTTCTTCATTCATCATGTGATGATTCATTTTCGGTGGCGTGCGCTAAGTGCAGAACTTTGTGACATAGAAAAAACATTTCTTCCGATAATCAAAAAGGAAGGAATCAAACCGGCACTTTGTTGTACACGTAGATTCAACTTGCACAACTTGAGTGGCATGTTTTTCCTCTGAGCTTCCCTCCGTCTCTGCTCCTCTACCTCTACTGTACATCTGTCTGCACCACAAACCACCTCTCGCTCTCACTCAGGAAGCACGGTGGATTGACACTGGTGTAGAGCTGCCTCCTCTGTGTGGCAGTACATGCTCACACTGCCCCCCCCTCTCTGCCCTTCTCTGCACGAACAGCCCCCCCGGCTCCTCGGGTTTGTCTCGCCCGCTCTCTGCATGCTGAGCATCTTCCAATCTGGCCGCGAGCGATGGAGGGACCGGCGTGCTCGGTGTCAGCTCTCCTCAGGATTGTCAGGAGTCCCTCTGTCAAAGCCCCCCCCCGCCGGCCCTGCAGGCTCCAAGGAAATTAACCAGGAGGCGAGACTGGGAAGACGACTTCTATTCTGTTCATGCTGCAACAGTATGACTCCCTGACAAAAAAAAATGACATCCCTGCTGCCAGTGGTGGGGGGGGAGGTATGCACTTCCCTGCCATGGCAACACACTGGTGTCTCTCTTTGCCTCAATGTCTTCTTCTTTCCAGCTGCTTTTTACTTTGGTCCACTTTTCTCTCTGAAGAATCTTGACGGAGGATTTTTCTTTGACATGCATCTGTTGTTTAACAAAAAAAAACAACAACGTGTGAAGTTGAGTCTTAAGTGAAATGAAAGTGTCGACAGCAGCCTCGCCTCCATTGAAGGCTGCATTGTGAGAGTATAGCACACACCATGATTCACATCCTACCACTGAAACCTGCTGTTTATAATTTCATGAAAGGAACGAGCCAGCTGTCGGACTAAACAACAACTGAACGATGTGTTCAGGGTCCGCAATTAACTCTCTCACTCACTGGGGAAAAAATTCATATGAGAGTGAAGCATATTGCTTTAACAGGTAAAAACAATAAGTAGCCTTCATATATAAAGGTAATTTTCTTATGTTGAATAGAAACTTCAGCAAGGCAAAAGCAAACTTTAAAACATCTAAAGTATCGATCAGTGTTTTATAAGTTATAAAACACTGTAAAAGAACTATGAGGAAAACGTCGGGGACCAACTTGTTCCAGGTACAGAGAGTGAAGCTCTTTGTAAACCTGTCATTTGAAAATGAAATTCTTATTATTAAAAGTAAATGTGAAGCACTTTGCAAACCTATTTGATATTTAGTCGTTTAAATCCGAATAAAGCTCCTCATCACCTCGGTGTCCAACGTGTAGCTCCACAAGCTCCACTGGAGACAGAACTTTCTTTTTGCAGGTGATTTATTTTTTCTCTACCAAACTGTGCAGGTTCATGTTTGGACCATAGTGCTCAGGTAATAAAACACTGTTCTGAGAGTGTGAACCAGACTCCAGCTCTGTTTTCTGCCGGTGTCAGACTTTGACACAGAGGTGTAATCCCTGAAGACCACAACTCTACCTCTGATTGTCTCTCTCTCTCTCTCTTTTTCCAACCAATCATCTGACCATAACTGTGAAATCGGTTCTGAAACTTACCAAATGCAATTTTTTCAGAACCGATTTGATCCAGAGTGGCCAAAGGCTTTCCTTCTAATCGATGGTGAGTGGACGTTAATATTCCTGCTTTATAAGGTTGTGTACGGATGACAGGACCACTTCATGGAAATATTGGACTTGTTATACATCGATTAAAAGATGCATCTTAAATCAGTAGTACATTTTCATCCAGTTGCTTTTCCTATAAACAATTACCCAATTGAGTGGGTGCTACAAAGGCCCTCCATCATCAGTCAGAATATCAAGTTATGCAGTTACATAAACTCATACATTTGATCCGTAATGTGCAGCCCTGGTGACTAAGAAACTAATGATATCTCAGAGTTAAAAGGATCCTCAGATGATTCATGGACAAAAGTAAACAGACGTAGAAAGATTACGCCGTAAGTCGGTGATAACTCTGCTGCAGCACGACAGCCTGCAGGGATCTGTGCTCCCATTAAGCCAGAGGAACAGGAGCAAAAGCCTCAGCCACTGATGCTGGGAGATCAAGCTGCTTCCAGCTCATCCCTGAGGGGCCTGATGGGGCTGAGATCAGAGCAGGAAGGTCAAGATGCCTCCGTGGCTTTGTGCACGAGGGGGAATGTCATGATGAAACAGGGCCAAACACAAACTGCAAAAACTGCAGCTCCAGCCAGCAGCAGGTTTCGCTCAGCCTCAATGAAAACATAGGGAAACACTTTGGCTCTGTCCAAACCAGAAAATCCAACCATCACTTCATCTAAAGTTTGTTTAATCTGCACAAAAACAAGGCATTGAAAGAAGCAATTGTGTTTTTTGTTGTTGTTGTGTGTGTTATTCTCTGCAGGGTAAAGTTTTTTCTCTGGTTTTGTGTCTGACTACAAACCAATGAGCCTACTGCTAAAAGCATAAAGGAGATGTTCACATACTTGCATGTGTCCTAGAAGTGAATATTAACGCAGTTGAAATTAACGTAATTTCTGTAACACTTTAATTTACGGCGTCTGTAACGTGGAAGACAAACTGACAGTTTCCCTCCAACAGCTTGACATTCATAAAGGGAGGGGAGAGAGAGACTGCAGATGACAGAGATTCTCTTACAGATAATTACAGTGACAGTGTTGGATCTTTGATAATAAGTCGTTCCACCAGACCACAGCTTTTACAAAAGCGGCTGCTAATGCATTTGTGCAATAGATCTTTCTATTGTTGGAGAAAATGTTGAATTCCAAATATGTAGATACAAGCGATTGATCATCAGTCATCCCTGTGACTTCAGAACGAACTCTGCACAGAGGTTTGACCATCTGCTTCCTAATGCGTGACTCTGACTTCCAGCTGTTAAGAGGCTTCTAGTCACTGATTATTATGAAGGGGGAATTGTGATAATGGAAGACGAGCAGAGGCAGAAGAGAGAGAGAGACGGAGGAGAAATGGGTTTGATCTTGAAGGAGAGGAAAAGGGCGAAGGAGTCCTCGGGGCCTCGACTTCTTTAAAAGGTGCTTGTAGCCTCCAGGGAAGATGCTCCCCTCTCTCTCTCTCTCTCTCTCTCTCCCTCTCTCCTCTCCCTCTCCCTCTCTCCTCCATCTCCAGCTCTGCATGTCTGCATCCTCATCTCCCACCACCCCCGCCACTCACGATCAATTATGATTGACAGGCGCTCTGGATCAGAACTCGTTTAAGCCGTGTTGATCTGTGGGTAGATATCAGCCCCTCCCACTTTCCTCCTCCTACATCCCGGGGGTGAAGCCACTCTGAGATGATGCAGAGTACCTGAGGAGTTGTTGCTTCCACTGAAGTCCTCACCACATGTTGAGGACCGTTAACTCAAGAGGACCAGGTCAAGTGACGGCGGCCATCTTGACACGTCAGAAGTTTATTTCCACCGTGTGTTGCACTGAGCTGTGATATTTTGAAGAAGTCCTGGGAGCTTGTGCATTTTTTGGACTGTTTTCAGAAATATGCCAGAAAATGCCAGTATTAAGGACCAAACCAAGAGATCCTACATCAAGTTTCGAGTATTTAAGCTTCGGGATTCAGTTACTGTTCATTTAGTTTCCCCTGTGTGTGTTCAATGGTTTAGTCCGTTAGTTTATATGATGCCCTCGTGGCTCATTTTGGGAGGAGGTGTGTTAATCGAGTGGATGGAGTTACTTTCACTCGTTATGTTTTGTCGACCTCTTTCTAGGGCTCTAGAACTCTGTTAGTTTCTTCAGTATTGTGTATTATTGAACTCTAACTTTGTGTTTTGTGCCTTCACTGCTTGTACACAATAAATAGATTAAAAAGTTAGACATCAAATCAACGTGAGCAGCAGATGAGGCATGTTTCTCGATTGGGGAATTAAAGAATGAATCATTTCCACATCTGTCTGTAATCCAGGCAGGAAGTATCACTGAAATATTGTATTTGGAAAAACTACGAAATGGATAAGAGCGAAGCAGTCATGGTCGCCGAGGCTGATCCCTTCCTCTACCGTCACAATGAAGGTCAAGGTTCTAACTGTTCTATGGTTTTTGGTATTCAAGTTTCCTAGATCATAAAAGGAAATGACTGATGGGTTTTCATCTCGTGTCACAGTTTGTGTTGGTCTCTCAACATACCTGTTCTTTGTGTTTAGCATCATTCAGGCTAAAGTAGCTGAGCCTGATGGGAATACTGGTTAAAGATGATCATATTGGGTCTGATCATAATAACACACAGAGAGAATACTAACATGATCACAATGACGATGCCATCGCTAACATACTCACCTCGACAGTATGCTTCTCTTTAGCAGCACGTTAGCATGGTGTTGTTGGCCCGTGCACTTACTGCTAATGTGGCTATTAGCTTCTATTAGCTTCTGGACAGAATGGCTCCTTCGTGTGACCAAACATTTGATTAAAATTGAAAAAGAATCAGCGAGTCCAGAGTCGACAGCACACGTGAAGAATCTTTATTAACCCCAAACACTTATCGCTAATTATACTGAAGGTTAAGATGTGTTGTTTTTTCTCTACAGCATTGTATTGGGACTCTCCTGTGACCTCGTAATACAATTTCAATTTAATTTACACGCCTCTTCACTTCATTTGCTGCCGGTTCTCTCTTATCACGGCTCGACCCCGCAGCCGAGCGGCGTCTCACACACCGGCTCGTTGTGTTCGCTCGTAAACAAAACCTCCACACAACATAACGAGCCTCATATTGACCATCGTGCAATTTGAGTGGAGCGGAATTCTGCCCGAACTGATCGCTGTGAAATTAACTCTGATAACAGCCACTAATACCATTTTCTCTACAGCGTTTCTGTCCATGCACTTCATTATTTCCCACTTGCTTTGAACCTGTGCCCCGGTTTCTTACTGGAAGGGATGTCAGGGGGAAATAAGCCTGATAACTCCCAAATTAGGCCAAATAAAAGCACACGGCTCATCACTGGGGTGGAAGTGAGAAAGTGCTGAAATTAGACTTTTCCGAGAAAACGAGACTGATCAGGGAATCTTCAGCCAGAGCTCTGCAATCTGTTTATATGAAATTTTCATGAATTTGAATAATTCTTTCTACATTATCGGCACTGAGATTTCTATTTATTCAGTCTCACGATATCCATCAGCCTGTCCAAGCGTCGCTAATAGACATATTTGTAAAATACCCCCACGAATCCATCGAGTTACAAATGTTTTTGTCCGTGAGAGAGAAAAAATAAAAATCTTATTACCACATTTGGAACTGGCTCCTCTAACGTCAGAGCTGAGGAGGCCGGAGCATTTGTAAATCCTGATATCAATACTTCCTCACAATCTTTGTAAAGCTGTGAGTGTGAATTGAGGAGCTGCTGATTGGTTTTTCATTCTTAACAGTGGCTGTTGGGAGGCAATTTAATTTCCTCTCCTCCGTCCTGCATCCTGGGAGACTTACTTTATTTTTTTTTGTATTTCCATGCTTTCCTCTTCAAAAATGTCAACACGACTTTGTCAGCAATAAGCACTTCCTCTGCCGTGGCAGATATCACCTGACCCCAATTTATGAAAGGCACCGAAAAGACACACTCCTCCAGCACAATATGAATACATTATCATCTCGGAAATGTCCTGTAGTCTGCAGCGGAGAAAACTGAAATAACACAGAAGCAGTGGTGGGAGCTCATGAAACCACTCGGCTGTCCGTCAGTCTGCTCGCACAACAATAGTGATTCAATAATCAGGTGCAGATCAAAGGGAAAATATCATTCAAATCAAAAAGGGCCTCAGAAGATAAAGAAACTAATTCCACTAAAAGCTTTTACCTCCAGACGTCTGAACTGTGAGATCTGTTTGGAGCTCCTGCTTTAACCGTGTGAGGATGGATCTCGGCCTCTCTCCTCTACAAGCAAGGCAAACAGCACTAATAGAGCAACCTCCTCTAATGGGGGTTTCTGTCACTCAGAGGGAGAAGAGCTCCGGTAATGTTTATTGAATTCTATCTTCAACAACAGCCGTGAAAAGCAGACAACATTGGATGCGGACCGCAGCCTCGACTGGGCACATCTCCCGTGTTACATAAACACCCAGTGCACAGGCACACACACACGAAGACGTGCACACACACACACAAACATCTGAGGCGTCTGCACAGGTTGGCACGCATGTGTGTGCACGTGCACGCTCACACAGACACACACGCACAAATTGCATTCAAAAGACATCTGCCATCATGTGACCACGAGGCATTCAGATGCTACCCTCCAATGAATATAAAGTATAAACACTCCTCCAAATTCTCCCCCCATGGCCTCTATTTCATACCATTATCTTGGCATAATAAACACATTAGCTTCTCCCTACCCAATTCCTGCTCTCTAAGATGAATCTTTCCCCACTATATAAAATAATTTGCCAACATTATATGTGCCAATGAATAATTCATGAGGGTTCATGGAGAGTTTCAGCCACGTCGGAGTCCTGGAGGAGGCAGAGCTGACAGACACGCAGGTTCTGCAGTCGGACGGAGGGAAAATGGAGGATTTTGCTGAGCGCGTCTGTCTTTGAAAGTGATGCACGGTCCCGTGTGCTCGGCGTGACGGCTCCTTACTCACACGGGCACGAGGGCGGCTCAGATGAAGATGCAGGATCGTTTCATTCTCTATTGAATTGTCATGATTGGTTCAAGTGAAACGATTCCGAAAGCTGCTGCTGTGTGATTCCTGCTTCCGGGCGAAACCTCTGGGACAAAAACAACCTTTCCTCTGTGAGGGAAACATGAAAAATGGAACTTAATGACATAAGCATCGTTTATGGTGTTTCTGAGACAGATTTTCAAGAGGTACAGAGTCTGATGTAATATCTATCTTGGTTATTTTGTATTTCTGTACTTGCAAAAGGCCAATTTTTATTAGGAATTGGCTGGGAGAAGGTCGTCTCTATTTCTGTGTCTCTGTATAAAACCACCATCATAACCCTTGAAACAGAAAAAGTTTTGGAATTATTAATCTCTATAAACAGATTCTAAATGTGAATATCTGGGAACTGGGATCGAGGGAGAAGATGGGGCCAAAGGCTTCTTCTGGTTTCCATTTCGAGTTTTCAACAGGCTTATGTCGCCAGCAAGTTAAAAGTCCATGTGGTTATTTTGTGTTGAGAAACTCACTTTTATGATGAAAGGATTGTGTTGGCCTGTAAACTGTGTATGAAGGGAAGACAGAGTCCAGGCCTGGATATCTGCTGTCACCACTGGAAGGCTTCCAGAGGCTAATTCATCGTCAGACGGCAGCCGACGGGCTTCTGTGAGGACGAGTGAGCAAATGTCCTCCAGTGATTAAAAGGCCATATGTGCAGAATATGAAAACAAATGTGAGCTGCTGAAATAATGTTGAAGATTAGTCCTGGAGTCTTTCTGTGTCGTCTCTGCTGTTCCTCGTGACCCTCACAGGATAAAGTGCCACAGATAATAGACGGACGGACATTTCACATCGTCTGAAATGTACCTGTGTGTGGGGGGCGGTGCGGCATAGGGGGTAGAGTGGGCGTTCTCCAACAAGAAGGTTGCCGGTTCAAACCCCAATCTTCCCCATCTGCATGCCGAAGTGTCCTTGGCAAGATACTGAACCCCTGAAATGGCCCCTCATAAATGTTGAGTGTACTAACATTAACAATGTAATTCGCTTTGGACAACAGCGTCCGCTAAATGACATCTAATGTAATTTAATGTAGATAAGAGCAAAAATATGACTGTTGATAAACTGGGTTTAATGGATCTTTGAATATCAAACTCCCTGGTTTCGAGGCTGGTGTCAGTTACAGCTTGTGATTCAGGGATAGAACAGAGTGTAAAGTCATAACTGACAATCACATTCCAAAACGCTGGTTAATTAAGTTCATGTCTCTGTCACTTTCCTGCCACCGCCCTGTTTGTCTCACAATGATTCGTTTACAGAATTCTCTGATGTCAAAACAACAGGAACTCATCACGTCACTACAGATTATACACGAGCCTCAATTTATTAAACACTCGCCTGCTCTTACAGAATACTGACTGAATAAATATGTCAGCTGTGTTTAAGCCCAGGGATAATATGCTGTGAATGTACTAAAGGATGCACAGACCGGTGTGAAATGAAAATCTAAGGTTTGAAACTCTTCCCTGTATATTCTCCATAACGTCTGCAGTCACTTTGAATGTGCATCATGGAGCCGGGGCTGAAAGATAAAGGCGGAACATTAATGGTCTCCTCGATATCTGTGTTTCAGCTGCTGTGAGGCTCCAAGGACGACTTTGTGCAGCTCAAAGAAAAAGCTGTGATCTTCTTATTCACATTTTTATTTTCACTATCACGAAGCAAATGTAAGAACAAATCAAATCAGTGAGAAATTATCAGGCCGAACTGAATTGTTCACTTTTAAAAACACAACTCAAAACCCACGTTTTACAAAATCTTGGAAAATCACATGAGTATGAGTATTATTCAAATATAATAGACAAATGTAATGTGTTATTTTCTATTATCGTTATTATATTAGCAGATTTTAGTTTTCTAATTAAACAAATGATGAGCTGCCCTGTTCGTCTACACCTTAAATTATAAATCAGTCCCGTTGTGTAGCTATGGCAACAACCCAAAAAGTAAAACTATAATCAAACCTCTGCTTCTGATATTTCTTTGAGGCTCTTGACTGTAAGATTTCTATATTTTTTTCAGTGGATCCAGACTGAAATATATGGGATGACATCAGATTTCTTAAATTCTCAGATCCCAGGCAGCGTCATCCACAGACTCTGTCGACTACAGGTCTTTTCCTCTGGCTCCACCATGAATTCAACATTATTGTTTTTGCATCGCTCTCAAAATAAACTGCACTGACGTTTGTGTCGTTTGACTTGATTTCACAGATCGATGGAAGGTCATGTTCAAGGTCAACTAAAATATGGTTTTCACACATTGTCACACACGAAATCACAACAAATAACAACAGACTGGAGAAACGATATGATCTCATTATTCTCCATCATCTCATTACCGATAAGTAAAATCATTAAAAACACACATTTTTATTAGATATCTCTGGATCCTAAGATTATGAACAGGGCAAAATGCTTATATGGACTAAAATACTCTATGATCATATAGGGCAGGAATGACATCATCATCAATAAGATGTCAGAAAATGACATCATGTACTGCGGTAATGGAATTAACTTTTTTAACCAGTGAGTTTATAGAACAAGATTGGGATTAACCAATCACTAGTATTCACATAAAAGACGTCATGATACATTCATTATTAACTTATCTAAAAAGTGAGCATTGATTGGGTTGTTTATTTCTATTAATTAAAAGTGTTGCTTCAAACTGAACTTTCATTACTTTAGTTTATTCTCTGTAACACCAATAAATACTTGGTGGAGAAAGTATCACTTCCAGCTGTTGTTTTTTTTTACCTCTGTGTTGTTTGCATGCCGTTTAGTACAAGTTGGAAAACCAGTGTTATCAAAGAGCACGACAGGATGAGCCTGACACTCGGGGCTGTGAGTTCTAATGAGGCCACACGTATCTCAGAGAGCGGGGCTGCACAGTGGAGATATTCCTGATGCGACTGTGACACGGCTGATTCAGGAGGATAGCGGGTGATAAGAGGTGTTGGGCTGTCGGTGTGTTATCTGGTGTCAGGGAAGAGGTGATGGGGGAACAGGGAGGAGCAGCAGGAGGCGGGGGGGGGGAGAGAGAGAGAGAGAGAGAGAGAGAGAGAGAGAGAGAGAGACAGAAGAAACCTGCTCCATCTTTTCCCCCCCGGGCCAGTCGTGTTTTTTAGTAAAGCAGATTTACAGACGCAGCAGAAATCATTTTCAATTATCAAACCGAAGCTCATCCTGAAGAAGACACCAGCTGCTCTCAGCTAATTCACTGAGGACGAGACAGAAAGAGGCGGAGAGCGTCGAGCGGAGGAGAGACTTATCTTTACCTCCATCTGTTATTTAACACTTCTGGAGACCGACCCTGAAACCTCACAGCTCCTCGAACAACCAGCGACACCTGAACTCTGTTGGTTTGAAGGTTTCGCTGCTACTGGTTTACACGTTTTCCCACTCGGGTCAAATCCCCAACAGGCAACTGGTTTGTTAAGAGAGGAGAAAGTGGTTTGGTTTCCTGTAAAATGATTCTCAAATAAAAAACAAAGGTAGAGTCTCCTTGTAGACGTGCTGGGTTTTGATTTTTGAGAGTAAGGTGGAAATATTTCAAATAAAGAGGAAAATAAAAAGTCAGAAACTTAATAAAACAACAGCAAAGTTGTATTATAATGAAAAATAGGAACAATTGTATGTGGAAGTGTAAAACCTTTATGAGAATAAGGCAATAATTATCAAAAAAAATAAATAACTTTAAGATAAAAAACTCAATTCATAATATTGCAAAACCAAAGCTGTAATTTAATGAAAAATCCATAATACTACAAGTATAAGATTATTTTCTTCTGTATAAACATGAAATATTTGACAATAAACTCACATTATTTGAACAATTAAGTAGAAATTTAACATGAACAAATTATATAAGGAGAATAGAGTGGTAATTTAATGGTAGTAAAGAAGCCACAACATGAATTGAACCCTTTAATACACAACAATATATATTTCAGAGTTGTAACTGACGATAATGTGAAGAGGTAATTCTTATGTGTTGTTCTTTCCTCAAAATACTCAGTTTCAGACACAATGTTTTCAAAGTCATGATATTCATAAAACGTGTTTTTGCTATTTGTGAAACTTACACTACAGTTTAACTTCTTCTCTCAGCCCAATTCTCTGTGTCCCCAACACTCCATCATACTATATGAACGCACAGAATTTTATGTTTAAAACTGCCCCTTTTAAATCATTTGCAAACTAAAGAGTTAAATGACTCATTCTATAGAATTGCAGCTATAACATATTTTTGAAGAGGAAGATCAGAAATGAATAATTCATGATAATTTGACTTAAAAATGCTTATATGCAATACGCAAAAGCATGTTTCACCTAATAGTGTAGAATTATAATCTGCAGGTGTTGTGACCTTAAAGATGAATATATGATTTTCATTATATTATGCACAGCAATGCAAATCATTTCATTACACGTGGTATTAAAGTCTGAAAAGTGAACTTTAGAGGAAATGTCAAATGCTGTGGATGATGCTGTGAGTGGGAATTTATGAAATTGTGTGAGATACAGTAACCTTTCTAAAATGGCTCTTGTATTTTAAAAGTTATAATAATAATAAATGTGTCTGCTCTCCAGCAGGGCCACAGCTGCTTTGTCTTCGGTGAGAATACAAAACACCCGAGTTATTTAAAACCCGGCTGACAAACGGTGTAATCCTAACAGATGTTTGCTCCGGGGGGAGACAGCAAAGCACTGATGGGGTATTATAGTCTATTATTACAACACACAGGGATTATTTAGGTTTATTTACATTTGTTAGTCTTTCAGGGAAATCAGATTCATTTTTAAATCGTGATGTAATATCGGCAAAATCGTACGTCTCAATCTAAGGCTGAGACATTCTGAGCTGGAAGGAGCAGTGGAGGGAGATCAGGATGTTTTCCACTGTCCAGCTTGTGTGGAAGTGAAAATATAAGATTGTATTAATGTTTGGACGCTTAAAACAACAAACCATGTTGTGACAAACCCCACAGAGAAGTGTCAAGGGGACCAAACACCTCACAAGCCTGAACCGGCTGCTTTAAACACAACAGACAAACACTCCTGTTTAATTTCTGAGGGTCAGAAGAGACGCTACTTCAATCACAATCACCAGAGCTCGACCTGCATGGGACCAAAACCTGCATCTCCACTGATGTCCCACTAATCCCAATGTTGAACACACACTTGTATTAACCAGAGGCTTAAAATCATCGTATTTCAAAGATATTTATCATACGTGAATCATATACAAGAAAACAATAATGTGTAAATACTTTACACACAATACACATTTAGATTATTTGACAGCACCTGCACATTGTCGCTCATCGGCTCTGAATGAAATAAGTAGATTATGTGAATATTTATTAATTTAAGATGTTCATTAAATGTTTCCCTTCATTTTGAAGGATATGTTACACAAAAATGATAAGATTTAAATATAGTGGGAGGGATGTGGAGAGTTAATTGAAGCTGATGGGCTGGAGTGAAACTTATATATAACCTGCAAATAAAGTTGAATATACAATAATTTACAAAAATTACTGACAGCAATTTATTTAACCGTTCATTCCATTATTTCGTTCGATTAAAAAGTTTTCCTGTGTTGACAAAGTTGTGATACTATCGGAGTCGGTCTGATTTGCGATTGTTTAGTGTGACTTTAGTGTATCGGACGCTTATGGTCCATATTCACATTCATCATTACAAGCAAGTGCAAACTGAGATCAATATTTTACGATACTGATTATCGTAATGACAGTCGTACATATCGTACATTACGGGAATTCGTAATTTCTTGTCCCAAAATTTTTCAAAACTCAAATTTATTGTCCAAATACTATATTTATCGAACATCTGGCGACGCTACATCCCACATTAACTCAATTCCTTTGCTCAAGGCACCTTCCAGACACTAGGTGGCGTCGTCGAGCAGGACAACATCGCCTCTGATCATCAAACTGACTCTCATCATTTCCCTCACAGCTGCAAACTCTGCATTAACCTGAGATATGATCCTGATTTCACAATCGGTGGAATCAGAAACATAATGGATGACGAAGCACAGCCTTGGGCAGTGGCCACAGGGACACGTGTTGTTCTCATTCAGTTTACACAAGGACCTGTTTTGTCCCTGGTGCATCATATTCTTCATAACCTCCATTGCATGCCTCAAACCACCAGGACGATTTCATAAAAGATATGGATTGAACATCTTTAGGGGCGGAGGGAACTGAAAACAGCTGAACTACTCAAGATGTCTCCCTGAAACCACAGCCGCTGCACTTCTGCAGTTAAATACTCGTATGCAGGACGAGTGGCAGCGGGGCTGGTGGATGCAGTGTCGGAGAGGCTCGATTGTTTCTGTCCAACAGCGGCTCCGCTTGTTTTTCCCCTCGAGGCCTCACAGAGCCTCTGGGAAATGACCACAATGTGCTGCCACTGAAGAGAACGACCACAATCTGCAAAAAAAGACTAAAACCAACAAGGGAACTGAAACCTCAAGGACAGAGCAGCAGAGGTCGACGAACCCAGGGAGACACGACCACGGCTTAACCAGGTCTGAAAGGTGGCTCAGCTTGTTAGGGTCTCTAAGTGGGAAATGAAAATCTGAGATGTCTTGAATAAAGTCGTAATATTACGATAATAAAGTCTTAATGTTACAAAACAGGTCGTACATTTCAGAGAATGAAGTTGAGAGAGCAGAGGGAGAGGAACTTCTCTTAGCTGCTTATCTCCTGTTCTTTTCTTTATTCTTGTTATATTCTGACTTTCTATCATTCAATTATTTAAGTACGTTATTTTGGCAAACATGTTTTTTAACAGTAAATCTAAGCCTACGGCCTTTCTCTGGGTTACGTGCCACCCATTTCAAAGAGTGTACAGAGAGTAGAGAACTGGGGCGTCTGTTCCTGCTCTTAGAAAGAACTCTATATTCAGCACTGACACTAGTTCAGACAGCCGCTCTCTGATTGGCTCGTGTGTTGGCACAGCGTCAGGTGGAGTCAGTGATCCCTCAGCATCGATCGTCTTCAGGGCAAAAGCAGAATATTATAAATGTGATCTAATCTGAATAGAGTTAAACTGTGTCCCTGATATATCTGCACGTGTTTTTCAGCTGATTAAGTTCATGTAATAATGACCTGACACTAAGCTTCAACTGGAGTTTGACTGTACACGTGTGCAACCTGCTCAAAGAGAATAACACTACAGCAGCAGATCAAACCTCAGGCTGCAAAACACGAGAGCAGAGCAGCAGGTTGTGAAGTCGTGCAGATGAAGAGACGAGTCCAGGTCCAAATTAATCCACAGCTCCGGACCCCTCAGTGGAGAAAATGAGGTTTTAATCACTGTCATGGTTTTTTAACTTGAGGTTAATTCCTCGTCTGTTTGATGAGGGTGGTGAAGAAAGGTGTTCTACAGGGCCCAGTACCATCCATGCATCTAAAAGCAGCAAGAACTAGGTGTTGGGCACTATCTGCTGTTTCTGTCACGGGGTTTAGATTGAAACTCATTTACATTCTGCCGGCGTATTTGTTTTTATCTCAAACCTGATTCCCACGTCTTGAAATGTGTTTGAGCTCTGCAGGGCGCTTTGACACCGACGATTCTGAAGCGACCACATAACGTGCACAGGCTTCATCCGTGTCCCTTTGAGGTTAACCTCTACGTCCCCCACCGTGTTTCCTTTGCACGTCTGAAAACTGCTTTCTTACATTTGGAAAAGTGGCTGTTGATAGTTTGTTCTCATCAACAATGAGCAACACAAGCTGCGGCCAAAACTCGCAGCGATTCTCCGCCGTCCATCTGTGTGTTCAGTATGCTGCAGCCATGCTCGGCTTTATCAAAATATGGGAAACTATAGGGTAAAAGGCCTGGCCGACTTTCTGAGCCTTGATGAAAGCAGTGGCTTGACATGGAGGCAGCATATTTTGTTGGCACAACAATGAACGCTTGGAACGTGGTGAGCATCCAGATGGACGACAGAGAAGTGGATTACATGATTGGCTGGAGAAGTTGTAATGGACATTTTTTTAGTGCTGCTACAAAGACCGAAACCACAATTTTCATGCAGCAATTCACCAACAGGGATAAAAAGCATTGATTGTAATAGAGGAATAAAGTCAGACACACACACAGACAGATGTGTTTGGGCTGCAGCAACAACACAAAGCGACCGAGGGTGTGTATAAAGATGGACGACATGGCAGCTCCCCCAAAAGTGAAGCCAAAAATATAGAGTTGTAAAGATAATGACTGTGTTTGCATAACCAGATTAGTGTTAAAAAATCAGTAAACGTGTACTGGGATTTGTCGACGTGTAGACAAGTCTGCACATGTGTCTGTGAATGTGTGTTTGCAGATTCTATGACACATTTATTTCATGTACCATCATATACTATAAATAATAATGTGTCAGGTGAACAAGCACCAGGATCCGTCAGCGAGCTCACGGTGCAGAAAGTGTACACGACCCACGGAAAACTCATTAAGACCTTACATGGAACAAGGGGCTGAAAACCACTGAGTGAGCAGAAGCAAAGTCTACACAACATGTTTTACAAGACACCGAGCAAAATAAAGTCCATCTGCATTAAGCTTGTTCCTTCAGGCCTCGTATCAGGATTATAAACACACTGTCTGCTGGACTTTGATGATTCAGTTCGCTGCAGTCGTTTTGTTCTGTTCATCCACAACAAGTTCGAAGGCTTCTCCACAGGAAGCAGAAATCCTGGGTATACAAATTATTTGCAGAGCAGAGTTCGTTGTGTTCCCTTACGGTTGTGTTTCCTACAAATACTGTGGCGTCGAGAGTCGATATTTCATGTTCAAGGTCAAACTGCAGTTGCTTGAAGTGCAGAAGTAAACAAACCAGTCACAAAAACAAATACAAATACACACACATCTACGTAAGTGCATATGAGTGCAAACACACACACACACACACAATCCTTAAGAGACACAAGCCCTGCACAAGCATGAGGAACAACTAAAAAAGAAGTTATTGAAAGTGTTGACTCAGTCTGATTCCTCCCCTTGGTTTGCACACTGCAGTTTTTGAGGCCTTGAGTTTAGCATTTTCTCTGCCGCCATCTTGTTTTAAAACCCCCGAGATGTAACCATATTTGGATGAGCAAGGGGTGGAGCCTGACTGAGAGCTCGAGGACACTGCACACCCAACATACACCTGCTACCTGCACCCATTGGACGGTACTAGCTGTATCCAAGGCCTATTATATGCCATCCTCCATCGTCTGCTTGACTATTAATATGACAACAATTTACAATATCAACATTACACTGTATTGACAATGGTAAATGTACTGATGTGCAGCATGCTAGTAAAAACTAGGGTAATGTTATCGCATGATATCTATAACTTTTATTATCTGTACCTTTATAATTTTTCATTATTTTTTTCATATTTTTTGTTGTAAAGCAGGTTTTTTACTTGTATTGAAAAGTGCAATACAAATAAATGTGTTATTATTATGTTACAACTATTTTCTAATAGACTTCCATAGAAAATTACTTCTGGTTGCGAACAGTGGGGTGGCCCTCTGCTGGTAATTTGAGAGAGCACAGTTTTACGATTATTTTATTACATTTTTTTCTTCTGGAACAGATTTGTGTGGCACTAAGTATAAAAATGCCCATGGGGGAGGAACTGGTTTAACCTTTCCCTCTGAGCTCCTTTGTTAAGTTACCATCAGTGCGCTGCACACAGCTCCCATGTCATTTAGAAAGAGTCTGAGCTGATTGAAACCACAATTACCAACAATAAAAAGTTCCTTGAGTACTAAAGTACAGGACCCATGAACGGACAGACGTGGCCCTCGTTGGAGGAAATCAGAATCCAGCTGACTGTTTCCCTTGAGTCATGAAAGTGGAAGCAAATCAGCGGCACCAGAAAATCTGCAGATGGAAAATAGCAGAGACTAAAGAAAAGAAATCAGTGGACTGCATGTTGCGTGGAAATAAGCAGGGGGCTGATTGCTTCCACTCGGGTTCGCCCTGGAAATCACTGATGCCAAATCAATTTCTTCAGAGCGCACCTCCGACAAACAAGCTGCAGTGGTTTTACCAAACAGAGGAAATTCACGGAGCTCCGGCAAAGCCCAACTCTTCTGTAGCCCTGAATTCAATCTGATAACTGTCAGTGGGTCAGTACGTGTCTGCAGGGACACTTGAAACCAAACAGTAGATTTCTACCCCACAAAATCAATGACAAGATACTAATTAGATGATAACTAACTAATAATTAAAGTATATCAGGCGGTAAATGAAGCGTTTACATGCAACAGAATGGTAGAACCTCTGCAGGTTGGTGACCATAAACTGCTGTTGTGTCTCAATCAGGAGCTCAAACCTATCCAAGGGTTCATTCATTGCCCTTCGGTGATGAACCCTTTTTCAATGAGTGTCAAGCTTCAACTCAACCCAACAGCGAACGCCACAAATGTTAAAAATCCAAGGGGCATTAAAAACTGCAACCTGCCTCCTCCATGTTAAGGGATGGGACAGGGACCAAAGATCAAACAAGGTTTCAGTCAATTTAAATCACAGATATATATATTCAAGGGTTTATTTGTCTGAATTAGATTTTATTAAGTTGATGCTACAAAATGAATATTAATGCATTATAGAAAATAAATGTTTTATTATCTGTATTAATCAAATCTTTTGTGTTAATATGGGCTAAAGAAATCACATGTGATGGATTGAGCTCCACTAACTATATGCCATGATGCACATTTTAGAGAAGCAGGTATTTCATATAACGATAGGACTGCACCGAGAAAATGTTGGTGAGAAAAGCAAACATTTGGATTCTCTGGCGCACTGTACGTACCATTCCCCTCTTTGACATCTCTGTCAACTTTCCGAAGCTTCAGGAGAAGGTATACAATAAAACTGTTTGGGTTTGAACAGTGTTCAGCTGCTCAGCTCGAGCTTGTACTGATGGAAACACTGCAGGGTCCAGCAGAGTTAAAGAGGTGATGCATGGGTCAGACTACACGATATCCATCCAGTTATAGGCCGACCTGGAAGACGTGTGTGGTGTCAAGTGGGTTCAGAACTGGGCAACAGGCACCACACTCGTTTGATCTAATGTATTGTGTCAACCAATGCAACATCTGGGGCCCAGCAGAAAGATTAGAATGTTTCCACGACCGGTTTCATCACCTGAAGAGCCAGAAGAGATGAAGCCATGCAATAAATCTGTTTCCTCTGCTTTCGGTGACATAATGAACATCGTAAAAGACGACAAACAGCGATTGGCCAAAATCATCGCATTTATGGATAGATGGATGGATGGATGATTGAATGTATGAATGGAGAGAAGGATGGATGGATGCCCGTGAAAAGAAGCCTTTTCTGTCACAGGTGGTGATCATCCTTCACTATTTTAGGCATGAGAACCCAATATGAGTGCTCTGGCGGCCAGTATCCTTAGCGACTCTTGAGCTTTCCTTTCCCAGTTGGCGGTGTGGATATTATGAAGTTGTGTGAGTTCTGTGCCAATGAGTATTTGATGCTGTTTTTCTTTTAGTCCTGGAGCGGAAGAGCCAAACCACACCGTGGCAAAACCATTCTGCAGCACTGTCTCTATGGTGCAGCAATAAAAGTTGACAAGAGCTATGGGGCTCAAGCCAAAACTCCAGAGACGCCTCAGGAGGTACAGTCACTGCGGTGGCTGCTGGAGGACGTGCACGGTGCCGAGGGACGATGTGAAAGTCTCTGAGACGTGTAAATCTAAATCTATTTACACTTTCCACTGACGAGTCACTAATGAGAATCTGATGTTCTCTGATCTTCCTGTGGTTGACAACAATTTCTTTGGTCTAATTGACATTCGGAGAGGTTGGTATCTTGACACCATATGCTTAGCTCTTCCACTTCCCTCCTATAGGCCTCTTTCAGCACTGTGGCTTATTAGTCCAATCACTGTGGGGTCATCTGCATGTTTTACAATGCTGCTGATACTAGTTGCAGAGTCTTTTCTCACAGTTGGTTTTAGCACCAGCTAGGTTGGTACAGTTCATTTCAAAAGTCCAAACTCTATAAACTACAAAAAGTACAAAAAAGAGTTTGCAGTATTCAAACCATCGCAGCCAAAGTGCTGAAGGTCAGAGATTGTGAGTTTCACACATTATTGATCTTACTGGTGAAATATTCAGAAATAATTCAACAAGTCAACTTGTCTTGAAAAACATAAGCTCAATAGACATCAGTTGTAAAATGCAATAAGTGACTGAATTTGTCCAATAAGCAGAAAGGTTTATCTGGTTGAGGCTTTGCTCCTGTAGAGATGCGTGATGGCCTGGATTTCTTCTACATATCCGACTTGAGACACAAATAGAATAGAATGTTAAATATGTTTATGATTGTATACATTTATTGAATGCCCAAAGTCACATCATATAATGGTGTCACACTTGAGGTATGATAATCATCACACCAAAGTGTATAATCATTATGGTGATGTCAGACTTTTGAATGCACTCACAAACGCAAATTAATAAGCAACTTGATCAGATTTGAATTTATAAAACCCTCTTTTAATTTTCTGAAATTGTTTCCATTTGTTTGTACTTAGTTTCTGTCTCTTTAATGTGACTTCAGCTCTGCAGTTAAATCACAGACTCCCCCCCCTGCACTTCCTGTTAATATTTAACTTTCACTTTCACTCTCTAGCAGAACGATCTCTGAATTTTTAACACTGTGCAGATAACGATCATATTCAAGCAGCTATTTTACAACCAAGTCTCTTGTCGGTGTGAACTTGTTGCTGCCATATGACTTTTGACCAATTATCAAATCTAAGGCTTGAATTACTTTTTACAATCAGGTCCTGACCCACCAGAGAAACCAGGAAGCATCTGTTCCTGCCTGAAGAGACGCAGGCTGAAAACCAGACGATCACATTCACCTTCCAAACCAAACTAAACGTCCTGAGTGAGTCCAGCTACAGGAGAGACTACATAAGGGTGAGGAATTAAAAAATATAGAAATATATGAATGAAATTAAACTAATGTGTACAGTGTAAAGACAGTAAAGCTATGTGCAGTTTGAGAATGTGTACAGTGAATGTATTGCACATGAATCGTTGATATTGCACAGGCAGATGAATCAGGCACAGTTAAGTGTTAGAGTGCAGTTCATAAGGGGGTGCAGAGTTTTCACTGACAGCAGGGCTGCTTGTACATTTGTTTCAGGTCTTACAGGTTTTTATCATTTCATCATCCAGCATCTCAAGCTCCACCCTCTCCTGACACACCAGAGAAACCAGGAAGCATCTGTTCCTCCCTGAAGAGACGCAGGCTGAAAACCAGACGATCACATTCACCTTCCAAACCAAACAGCTGGAGGAGAGAAGATTCAAACCCGACGCTCCACACACTGACCGTGAGTTTAACAAACACCTCGACTCAGAGGGGGAGTAAACCTCAGTGAAGTTCGTGGAGCTGTGATTGACTGACTGTCTGTTTTCAGCTTCACCTGGAGACTCCATGGCTTCCAGATTAGAAGAGGACTTCTGCTGTGCCGTCTGCCATGATGTCTTCAGAGATCCTGTCATTCTGTCATGTAGCCACAGCTTCTGTAAAGCCTGTGTGAAGAGATGGTGGAAAGACAAAGAAGGAAAAGAGTGTCCACTTTGTAAGAGAAGATCTTCAAGGTCAGAACCACCTGGTAACCTTGTGTTGAAGAACCTGTGTGAGACCTTCTTACAGGAGAGAGATCAGAGCTCTTCACCTGCTCTCTGCAGTTTGCACTCAGAGAAACTCAGACTCTTCTGTCTGGACCATCAGCAGCCAGTGTGTGTCATCTGCAGAGATTCAGAGAAACACACCGACCACAGATTCAGACCCATCGATGAAGCTGCACAACAACACAAGAAGTGGCTTCAGGAAACTCTGGAGCCCTTGAAGAAGAAGTTACAGGGTCTTGAAAGTGTTAAAGTAAAGTTTGAACAAACAGCAAAACACATTAAGGTCCAGGCCCGACGCACAGAGAGGCAGATCAAGGAGCAGTTTAAAAAGCTTCATCAGTTTCTGGTGGAAGAAGAGGAGGCCAGGATGGCTGCACTGAGGGAGGAAGAGGTGCAGAAGAGTCGGATGATGAAGGAGAAGTTTGAGGCTCTGAGCAGAAACATAGCAGCTCTTTCAGACACAATCAGAACCACAGAGGACGAGCTGAGAGCTGACGATGCCTCGTTCCTGCTCAACTTCAAGGCTGCAGTGGAACGAGTCCAGCAGCGCCCCCTGCTGCGTGATCCATGCCTGGCCTTAGGAGCTCTGATAGACGAGGCCAAGCATCTGGGCAACCTGAGCTTCAACATCTGGAACAAGATGAAGGACCTGGTCTCCTACAGTCCTGTGGTTCTGGACCCAAACTCTGCTCATCCAGAACTTATTCTCTCTGAAGATCTGACCAGTTTGAGACAAGGAGAGAAACAGAAGCTTCCTGACAATCCAGAGAGGTTTGATCATTACTTCTCAGTCCTGGGATCTGAGGGTTTTAACTCAGGGACTCACAGCTGGGACGTCCTGGTTGGAGACAGTACTTACTGGACACTTGGTGCGTCAGCTGAGTCTGTCCAGAAGAAGGAGAGCACACAGTCTGGATTATGGGAAATAGTGTTCAATGAAGGTAAATACTCAGCATGGTCACCATCAGTATCATATGTTCTCTCTGTGCAGAAGATCCAGAGGATCAGAGTGAAACTGGACTGGAACAGAGGAGAACTGTCGTTCTCTGATCCTGACACTAACAAACACATTCACACCTTCACACACACTTTCACTGAGAAGATGTTTCCATACTTTAACACTAGAGATCCCATGAAGCTGTTACCTGTCGATGTCTCTGTGACACTTGATCAGAACCGTTAGAGATGAAGATTTTATTCATCATGTTTATTTCTTCAAGAGAGATCTACTGAATTTAAATGTTAAACTCGTTATTCTAAAGCTTTGTTTATTTCTTTTTTTACTTCTTTTACTTCTCACTCATTTTTATTTATCCTGTCGACCTTTCCATGTGGGTATAAAGATTGTATTATTTTCTGATCTTTATCTTTGGTTTGTTTTTTACTTTCATGGAAAATGTTTTCTATCATTTAGATTTGTGTGGATCCATGAAGTCGAACAAACGGATGAAGATCCACATAAAAACACATTTATCAATAACAGCTGATCATTGTTTACGTTTCAACAAAATGTATAAAACTCACACATGAGACATGATTCATGTTTAATCACCTAAAGTCTGTTCACATGGGAAATAATCCAATATTCAGCACCATGTGATTCTCACACAAACAGCAGAAACCCATGTAGACCTGTCAGCTGGTTCCACCTGGGTCAGGGTCTGAAGCCCATCAGGACCCACTGTGCACAGAGAGACGTCTGGTTTCATAGATTATCACATGTTCCTTTTACATTTCTCATCAGGTAGAATCTGTAAAAAAAACAACTGAATCTGTTTAAACGTGTGCGGGTCCGAGGGGGAGCTCACCTGGAGGCTGATGTGTCGGAACAGCTTCAATCTACCAAATGTGACTTTAACAAACCTGCTGAGACCTGCTGAGATCCATGTTTGTAAATCCTGGTTCTCATCATTACATCCTATGTATTATTTTAAACATGGTTTCCCTGAAGCATGTTCTTCTGTCATGTAGACAAAACTTCTTAAAGTAAAACAAAAAAGAAAATGACTATAATAAAACCCATAAAAGTATAAGATGGGATTCGACTCGCTTTTGTTTTTATTTTGTGCATGTTTAAGCTGAAATTAGAATAAAACTAATTGTGACAGGATAACGTATTAAGATGTAACCTCAGGTGAGTGGGTCACATTGATGAACAGTTAGTGACAAAGACATACCCGAACCTGTGTGACCCCAAGAATCTCCTTCTGTGTTCTATACAACCTCCATGTTCCAGAGTTCAGGTCTGAAAACGGTTATAATCTCACAATCTGGTAGTTGTCTTAACTCACAAGACGCTGCTCTCGAGGGAGCGACAACAAATCCAATTCTGCTCAGACTCTTGTTTTGCCCAGACGAAGCATTATGGGTATGACAGCCGCTCCGTGGAACCGATGACTGATCTCGATGTAACATTTTCTTGCCGCCTGGCTGCGGAGCACTATGATTACTGATTGACAGAAACAACCGTTTTCCCTCCAAACCCCTGGTAGAAAACACTCCAATTTAAAAATAAAAGTCAAAACTTTGACTCCCGTGCGTTTCGCTTTAAACTCCGTCATAATTTTCAATTTTCTCCACAGCCAGTGAATACCAGGGGTGTCAAACTGGAAGTGCAGAGGTAACCTGAGGGCACAGTGGTCCTATCTGGAAACCACACAGAGCCCAGCGTGACACCCTCTCAGTCCACAGGAGCCCACGGCTGATTGATGGTGAGAGCTTCTCTCTCGGGTTGGAGGAGGAAGAGGAGCATTCGAGAGAAGAGGGGATGAAAGGAAAAGGGACGGATGTCGAGTGTGGAATCAGTCTCATTAAAAATCTTCATGTGGCTCGTCGATGATATGACGGACATTAGATCTCTGCGGTGTGGGGGTACATATTTAAGGGAGGTGGCGTAAGGTGGGGGAAACACACCTCCAGCTAAATCAATTGGACAGGTATAAGATGAGGAGACGCTGCAACTCCAGAGTGTGAAAAGTTTTCCTGTCGGCCGACCCCCCCGAGATGGAGACGCAGCATGTGGCACACAGGCGGAGGCGGTTGAAAGTCCGGTAGCAGCTGACCCGGGCCTCCACCCTCTGCCGGGGCGTGTTTATGTACTGCTCCCCTTTCATCACACCTCACCACAGGCCTAATTAACAGGCTTTTCAAGAGAGTCCAGGGCCCGTGCAACAAGGTGTGTTGTGCGTTTATACTCCCACACCCGTAACTAGGGTCCCTCAGACCCCAGCCAATTAATCCTAATATAATTAGAAAGTGGCAAAGGGTTCAGGGAGTCAGATATTTATATAAAAATCGCCGGTTTTCGTCTTTCGCCGACTCGCTGTTATCTCCTGGAGGCTCTGTTTGATATGAAACTCACAGATTAGTGTTTGGCATTGATTCAAGGAGACGTCCTCGGTTAAATGATGAGGCGGGCTAAGCCATTTATTCGGTGGAGGCAAAATTAAGCAGGGACGGGACAAGGTTGGAGGAGAATTACTGCGCTGCCACCCTAGCTGTGGATTACAGCGAATACTTCCCCTGTTTATTCAAGATGGGCACACACAGTTTAATCGTACACATTGTGTTGAATCACTCTACGTGTTTTCTTCTGCCCTGTATCTCATACACAACCTGCGACTTTTATGATCACAGTGTGTGGATCAATTGAAAACAACCAATGTGTGAGAATTTCCATCGATCATAAAAGTAAAGTTGTTACAGACGAGTTCTTGTGTAAATTGGGTTTAAATTGTGTTTTGTTCTGCTTGTCTTTCTGAGTTAGATCTTAGAAAGTGTTGAGTATGAAAAGAATTAAAGAGATATCATAATTTAATCAATGAAAAAGCTTCTTTCCACTGAGCTGTATTAATACTGAATTCAGCCTTTTCACATTTAGCTGCCGAGCTGTAGATCAACATACAGACAGAAGTCAGTCAGGCGCTCGCTCCTTCGTGGAACCGTATCACAGCTTTGCCCTTTTGTGCAATCGTCAACCTTTTCACGAGACTCATTGTGTCAAAGATCAGAGTTGTCTCTCTCTCTCGCGGATAAGCTCAATTTGTTACGACGCGTTAGTAAGAGCAAGAAAAAGTTTCCTCGAACTTGGAAAATGGAATGTAAATGTCTGAAAGCAGAGTCAGGTCTGAAATCACTCCTCAGCTCCAGCAGTATTCCCCAACAGGCCTGTTAATCCCTCAAACTCTTTCCGAAGATCTATTTGACATGAAGCTGCCTCCGCTCGTAGGATTTGAAGCCCCGAGCAGGAATTAATCACCGACTAAGATTTGAACAGGCTGGCAGTTTTAAGGACGAGTGCAGAACCAGTGTGTAGGACTAAGGGGGATCTATCGGCAGGAATATAATATTCATTACTGTATAATCACCCAGTATGAATCATTTCTACTAGCTTTCCAGGAGTAGGTCTGCTTTCAGCTAAATGTATGATGCAATCTGCAACCTCACCACCAGAGGCCACTAAATCCTGCACACTGCTCCTTTAAGAACTTAATATCAGTGGCAAGTTTGATTGTGTGGTGCAGTAACATGTTTGGCTTAAACTGCTCTAAATAAATTTCTACCCACGGTCACGATGGGCTCTACATGATGGAGGGCGAGAGGAGTGGTTTTCTGTTTGGCTGCAGTCTGCAACCTTACCACTAGAGGCCACTAAATCCCACACACTAGCACTTATTCCCTTCTAAATGTCAACACAGAGATCCTGTGAGTGTTTTAAATGTCGAGTGAAATCTATCAACAGAAATAGGAAGAGAAACAAAGGATAGATGGAATGTTTCCGATAATTATCCCACAGCAGCGATTAAGTCATTTATCCGACTAAATATATCAACGCCTGAAAAGGAAACAACATTTAATCGTGTGGCCACATTTGAAACACAGATGGCTGCTGCTGCTGCAAGGATGAATCCATGTTCTAATTTATTAAACATTATTACTGTCTCAAACAATAAATTCTACATTACAATACATTATACTTGAACGCTGAACTGTGGCAGATGCTTCTTATTACGATGACATACAGTCAAACTGTTCATTTGCAGAAAAACCAAGATAATCTGCAATGAATCTATGTTGCTTATTCTCTATTCGTGCTCAGTGGCTGCAGGTCAGATGTGTGTATTGACATGCATTGCTATTTATATAGTGTTTTATATTCATTTAATCTTTAGGATTGGAACACAGCAGAAGCACTGCTTTCAGACACTTTCAAATCAGCAGTTGTGATTGTTGTTTCACTGCTACCAATAAGAATTTCTAAAAAATATACAGTTGTATGCAAATGTTTCCCCCAGAGTGAGAACTCAGTAACTCCCCTGCTTGGCAGATCTCATGTTTTGTAGCCGGCTGAGAGTCTCTCCACGGTGGATTTGTGACTTTTCACCGATGAATAACTAAACAAAACCATCAGAGCAAATACGGTCAGACGTTTGAGGCCGACACTCAACATTTGACAGTTCAATACTCGGCTTTACAGCGCATGTCGATGTGAGCTGTATCGCCCGGGCCTCACAAACCACTGACACCGTTAAACACAGCAGAATCAAAGTGCTGCAGACTATTGAGATTCTGCTTATGAGTCACGACTCCTTGCTTGTAGCCCGGGGAGCCCTGCGGGGTTGTTTGGTGACCCCCATGTTCACACGTGTATAACCGAGGTCAGTTGGCGTGTTGGTTCTGCGGATCCCGACCCCACCATCCCTGTGAAGCCTCCTGTCCCACAAGCCATTTATCACCCTGTTTGGACAACTCCCCCCCCTTCCCTGTTGCAAAAGCATGATTTCTAATTAAACCTTCTAACTGTGAGGTTAAGAGCCAATTTCATGCACCTCACTCTTGATAAATAGGCGGTGGTCCCTTAACTCCTTCGGTCCCCGGCCCGTCTGTTTGGGCCGAGGCTTTACCGGTCGTCCACCCCGGCTCCACTCCTGCAAGTTCCACTCCTCTGAGATAAAGTTTCACCGGTAATAACATTCATTCTTCTTCTCCTTTCAGATTGGACATTAATGGCGAGTCAATGAGGGAGCGATGGAGTGAGGAGCCGCGAGTGTTCGACAATTTATTGCTGAAATCCTTCTAATGGGCATAAAAGGAAGCGTATCAATTCAAACCCTCTTTTTAGCTCCAGGATCGAAGGTTCAAAAGCAAAAAAGAGTTCAGATGTTCTCGTGGGGATTTTGCTGCAGAATTAATTATTTTGGTTCTCATAAGATTCATTGATCCCCCCCCGATGGAATGTACGACATGATCCAAAATAAATAGCAGCTCATTTTCTGAGAGTAGAAGAATAGGCAGAGCCATTGATTATGCTCTTTGACAAATAGTCATGCCTGAAGGCTCGTTGGGCCGGGGATTAATTACTATCTTTGCTCTGGAAAGGGAAACATTGATCTGAGTGAGTGAAGAAAAGGAAGATTAATGACAGGCGGCTTTATGTTGATTAAGATTAAGTGAGACAGAAAGAAATGTCAGATTTGAATGTGTAACACCTCAGGCTGAGACGACTCGGGTTTTCCAATTTAAAGACTGCACACACGCTCTTAGTGGTTTCACACATCAGTGCTAAGTCGTACGTATGTGAAAAATAGTTGTTGGCTACAGTATAAAGCTTTTTCTCAGGCTCTGGAGGGAGGTGAGCAAAATCTGCTTCACTGCTCTGTGTGAATGTGAGCTGCATCTTAACACTACAAGTTTGAAAATGGATAAAGTGTAGGTAGGGTTTGGAATAAACGAGATTAGCAGACATCTTCATCTCTGCTTGAGGCGAGCAGCTCAAGACCAGATTCGACTGCTGATAAAACCACCAGCTGCTCGGAGGCTGGCTCGGTCTCGACCTGGCTCTCTGCTGGCCGTCTTCCCCTGTTCCCCCTATCTTCATTTCACACCTGCACTGTCCTGTCAAAAAATATAAAACAACAAATACGATATCATCCTTTTTCCCAGTGCAGACATCAGTATTTGTCCTGTGCCACTGAATTCACTGGTCTGCGTGTGTCCATCGCTCAAGGTCTCGTTGTCCAGAGTGCTGCTTGCCCCTGAGTCATAGATAAAGGCAATTCGCTCTTACAGAACTTGTCAGCATGCTAATGGGTTAGCTGTCAGGACAAAGACACAGTAAAGGTCTTGGAGCTGCTGGAGGTTTACTGGTTCTTTCATGAGAACATGTGGCGTTCACTGGGTTGAAAAGAGCGTTCAATGGCTGGAACTGTGCTAATGTCCTCCATCCTGATGACAACCCCCAGGTAAAAGAGCGTGAACACTAATTAGCCCATCAAACTGAGTTACGTGGGCCTCAGGTGTTGTCATGGGAATGGAACAACCATCCATCATGGGTTTGGTATAATGTTTAACACGTTCACCATGTCAGCATGCTCGCTAATTTGCCAATCAGCTCTTAAATGCAGGGTTGGTAAGTTGTATCTGAAACCACTGCATTAGCAATTAGCAGCACAAACTCAGAGTGAAGGATTGTTTGCAGGTATTTGGTTATAAACTTAAATACTTGATGGATCAAGAACTTGGCCCGAAGGCTCTAGGTAAAAAAGTCAGATGATCACCACAAGTTATTCAGCTTCCCTTCTTTAAAGTTTCACGAGTGACACAACAATCCACCCTGTGGTTGTTGAGACCTTTTCAAAGCACAAATGCCAACATCGTGACAAAATGTCAGGGGATCGCCGAAGTCAGCGGGTTTCTTCTGAACACAATTTCACGGTAATCCATCAAGTGATTCTCGAGATATTAAAGGCTGAACAAACTTTTTGAACAGAGAACCGGGATGTTAGAGATCCGTCTGCAGTCGGCAGGTCGGGAGATGCTAAAGGATGATTCAGGTTTGTTTGCGACAGTCAGCGATGATAACACTTTACTTACAACAGTAATTCCTGATACGTGGGAACACAGAGGACCTGAGCTCACAGAGACGTTTAGTCTGTAAACTGTGATGAATGTTTACAGACAGGTTTACTGTCACTTTGTTGTCTCAATGTGAGGGTGTGTATTTACGACCTGTCCGATGGTCTCATGCTACTTGGAGAAATTTATTAGCTGGGTACAATTTTATTATTAGATGCAAGAAGAATGATGACGAAGCCATAAAAAACCCAGGTTTCAATATTATCATCCAATAATTCATTTATACACACACACATATATTATTTTTGCTTTAGTGTTCCATTATTGCCTCTTATGTCTTTTCTACTTCTTATTATAATCCACAGCATTTCTTCATTTCCAGGCCGAATCCTCTCATGCTGCTGCAGCGTCCCAGTTCCCCGAAGAGATCAATACAATTGAATCTTATCCCTTCTTATAAGAATTAATCTCTCAGTCCACTTAGAGCACACAGAAGTAATTTAGGAAAAGTACACACGAGTCATCCGGCTAATTAAGAACACATCAATGTTCGAATTTGGTTCATACAGTTATTTCCTTTTCCTTCCGTATGATTGGTTTTGTTATTATTGAAGAACAACTTTGCAGCTTTTACACAGGTCAAATCATCCTGAAGCAATTATCAGGTCGGAGCTTAACTCAGAAGGTTGAATAAACCAAAATAAAACCCAGTTATTATGCTTACACGTGAATTCACCTTGCAGAGGGGTTGGGGGCCTCGTTTCACAAAGGTGGTTATGTTTTCACCCCTGTACCTTCATTCATGGAAGGATGTGCTGAGTGTGAAAACCCATGTTACTGACTTCTAGGGCCTTTTTCGCCCTCTTCACTGATTTCCCAGTGAAGCATTATGGATATTGATATAATATTTGTGTACAATTTGGTGCAGCATGAATAGGAGATTGTTGGAAGTAGATTCTATTGAGAACCAGCTAGTTTTAGGATGTTTTGTCAAAAAATCTGCTGGCTCACTCGACATTTACATTCATCTTTTAACCCTCCTATTTGTTCCTCATGTTATGATCAGATTATCAGAGAGAAAAGTAGATTATTAGTATTTTCCATAAGCATTTGTAAGGTTCCCTCATTTCTACTCTCTGCATGAATAACGTGAAATAAAACGTATGTCAACATTAAAACTGCAGCTGGTTCGCCTTTCACGATCAGACATCTCCCCCCGAGCGCTCGGCTGTAAAAAGGGAAAAGCCCGTTCACAGCACTCTGTCACCAGAGGAAAGTGATGAGTCACAAGCAGCAAATAATGACAGGGCCCATTTGGGAGGATAATTTGGAATCTGTCATGAGAGCGACGAGGAGGCTGAAATTCACAGATTTATATTTGCAGTGAGATTCCCATCGCCAAACATTCATTATCAGTTTGAACGGCGTGTTCTTTGTTGTTTTTTCACTCCGACGGAAATTAAATCTTATTTATTTTGTCTGTGAAACACAAATAGGATGTCGGAAAACAAAAAATCTCAATGGAAATAAAAGAATAATGAGTTTTTATTTTGGAACAAAGGCTAGACATGGTGATAAGTGCACTCTTATGTGAGCTGGCTACTTTTTTTTTAATGATAATAATTTGAAAGATGCTTCAAACCCGTCCGTAAGGTGCGGACCATCATAAGACGAGTCTCTGAGAGGTCCTTATCCTTCACCGCTCATGGGAAAGATATTCATCCTCACACACAGAGCGATCTCAGAGTCGTCCTCTCAATGAATCACAAGGTTACACCAACCCTCGTCGTTTAAAGAGCTATTCAGAGCCAATAATAACCATTTTAGACAGGCACAGCCATCAGGGTCACTTTCACGATGTAATATGCTGTATAATAGCTCATATTAAAGCAAATGTGACCTATTTGTGTAAGGTCACCTCAGGGTTCGGACGGAAATCAATAGAGGATGAGCTGTTTGATCCTGATTTGATGGATTTGGGAAGAAACGACATCGTCATGACCGTCTTAACGTTTCAAACGAGACGACCAAAGGACACGAAGAAGACATTTAAAAAACGGTTAATTTCTCTCAAGGGTAGGGTTGCCAACTCCCTGAAAAATAAATAAGGGACACCTCATTGGCAGGGCCGGCTGACCCGATTGCCTTCACCCTTCCTGGCGTGGTGAATTTTTTTTGCCCCTTTTTTTGTTAGTGAAACGATTTTGTAACTATTTGACTATTTGTGCTCGTTATGCCTCTTGATTATAATAATCTTCAGGACAAAGGGGATCAAAAATAAACACAAAAAACCCTGGGTTTCGAAAAGGTAAATCAAATTAATCTGTCAAGTTAATTTGAAGGATGCTCGTCAAGTATATTTACAATAATTCCTGCTTCATTATGTAAAGCCGCTTGTTTTGAAATTCCCACGGAATAAACATCTCTCCTTTAAACCCTGCTTCTACCTCTATCTGTGGAGATGTGTGTTTCCTGGCTGACGAGGCCGGAGCAGGGAGGCAACACGTGGTCTGGTTATAATGTTCCCCAGCAGCCCTATTGACTGGAAGTGTTTGGATTTCACCAGGTGCATGGCAAATCTCTGGGTTGACATTACAACAGCCTATTTGCCATGTGGCCAACAGTGGCAGTTTGTACTTTCAATTGAATGTTTTATCTCGGCAGCCAGCTATTTGCAGATCATTACACAGGGAGTGCAAGCCCCAGATTGTCACCGGAGCAGCGTCGGCCTTGTGCCGGTTTGTTTGCTCGTTCATTTATTTATGCTTTTTCAAATCCCAACACCGGTGCTGTTCATTTGGGATGCTAACAAACTGGTTCAAGGTTGTTGCAGTGGGACAGAACGACGGAGAGAGAGAGAGAGAAAAGGAAAGAGGGAGCTAGCGGTGCCTTCAGTGCCAGCTTGCATCATTTCTGAGCTGGCAGAGCTTCACCACACACCCACACTATGCTGCCGTGTTAAAAAAAAGTTAATTTGAGATGTGCAGCTCTGTGGGACGACGGGTGAGTGGCTGCCAACACATGAAGGGGCTTAAAGGAGAGAGGCCAATGAACGGGAGAGAGACACACCGCTAGTGGACAGACGGCCACAACAACACATACAGAAAGATTCTCTCACACTTTGACAGGCAGGTATCAACTCTTACATTTGACTTCTCCAGAGTATTGACGGGTTACAGCTCTGCACCTGTCGTTGCCTGGTACAACCTCGAACTCCCTCAGAGCTTCAACAGTCTCACAAGCAGACGTAACAACAACAGCCAACGTGGAGCTGATGTTACATCTGTTGTGGAACATTCTCCCTTTTTCAGTTGGCACACCTCCACAGATGTTGAGACGTTGTTTTAGTTTCAGAACCGGTCGCCCCGGGGAACATCTGGCACCGCCCACGATCTGGATTCTTCCTCATGCAAATAAATCATTAGAGGGAGATGATTTCAAAATCATAAGGAGAATAAAATAAAAGTGTGGTTGACCATGAACCTATTTGTTGGTATGTGCGCTATAGAGTTAATACAAAAATTCACATAGAGTCAAAATACAAGCATTCATGCGCAGGTTGAGTTATGAGGTTTGTTTGAAGGATCAGATCTTAAATGGGATTCTAGTTTATTATGTTCATAACTGGAGAAAATGTTACATGACTGATGACATACACCATGGACCACTGTTACACATAATAACACTTATTATTCATACACACATCATGCAGTTAAAGTTCAAGCACCTTTGAAAGTATATAGTCGTAGATTTGCTCTTATTAATTTGCTTTTATTTTAAATTTCAACATCAGTATTGCACTGCTGAGCAGGGGTTTTCATATTCTCTGCAAAATATGAAAACCCCACTGCTTCATTTGTTGGCACTAATTGTCGCCCGCCCAAAAAAAGAAATTGCTAATGCAGATGAGATGCAAATCGTTGCATATCCTCCTCCTGTGTGAAACCGGTCAGACTCAGAGACTCTGTTGCACTCAATCATTTGCCAATTGTGGAGCCAGCTTCAGGCGCAGCCGCCCGACGCTCTGTGTCTGAGACGCAACAGTTAAAACTGAATAAAGATCCACTCAGATATTTAACCGTATATTCACAGAGAGTTAAAAAAGATGGAGTGTGAGATGAGAGAGTGTCATCCAGATGAATGTGAGAGAATCAAGTGGGAAGCTCCTTCACGTGATTGTTTGAAAAGCACAAAGCTGCTTTTTCTAATGGTTTTTAATTAACCATGTTTAATTGTCTGTTGATCTAAAATATCTCAATAAATGAGTATGACCGACCTATCTTATCTTATATGAAATCTGGTAAAGACATACATGAATTAAGTGATCATAACATTAATAATCAGGTCAAGCATTTCATTTATTCAATTTGTTTGATTCATGATCGAAACCCATGATAACTGATAAATATTATACTTATTATTGTTATACATCAAAGTGTTAGCATCCTCACGTTAGCATTTAGATCAGAGCACCACTAATGTGCAGGTACAGTCTCACAAGCATAGCTACATACTCTATATACCTTTACCTGTATACCTTCACATCACATTTCTATATATTCTTATTTCTAATCTTGTTTTCATTGTTAGCTTTATCTGCTCATATCAGATTTGTGGTTTATTTCCAAGTACACATACAAGGAATTGTTATTTTTATATATATTGTCGTCATTACACAATAATTCATGTGCATCTTGAAAATGTGATCATGCATCTGAAGGACTCAACAACAACATGTGTCAGATAGATCAGAGGGAAACGATGGAGGGACGGACGACTAGATAAACAGTCTGCGAGAAGAGGAAGAAGGATTGATGAAGACTTTATAACTCTCCACTGTCATAAAGACACATTTGTCATCACAGAGCAGAAACTCATCCAGTCGGAGCTGCAGGCCGACGGGTCGGACTGAAGGCAGAGGGAGAAAGAGACAGAGCTGCTTGGTGCACATGACAGACCAGCTCTTAACAACCTCCCCAGCCGGACAGCAAGACAAATGGTGGGACTGATCACAGTCAAGTCAAGTTTATTTCCAAATCAATTTCCGGAGGAGCATCTGTGACAAAGCGCTTCATAGACAATAAACTCAGGGAAAAACAAGGACAACGAAAGAGAAGCAGGGAGTAAATAAAGCTGGTTCGGGGAGTTTTCTGTGCAGATGTATCATTCTATGCCCCCTAATGGGCAGTAGGGGGCAGACTGACTAATGACGTGTGCACGTCAATGCCTCGTTAACGACTATGCGAGTGGTTCACTTCCACGGGGGACACTGCAGAAAAACAACAAGCAAAGAGGACCAAACAAGAAGAAGAGCATCACACAGTCTGAGAGATGGGCTTGTGTGCGGGGTGGACATGTTCCTTGTAGCAGTGTGTGTGTGTGTGTGTGTGTGTGTGTGTGTGTGTGTGTGTGTGTGTGTGTTTACAATAAGAAGATGACAGACTGCAGGCGAGTAGATTAAAGGCAAACGAAGGGCTGCAGCAGTGGATGTCTGCTGCTGGAGAAGCCATTGTGGCGGAGGGCAGTCAGACGAACTGCTGAAGTGCTTCTTGGCACGCCTCAGTGGAAATAGCCGCGACTCAAAGTGCTCCATTCCTTTGACGTTTTGTCACCGAGAGGGTGGAGGACATGGTTGGTAATAGCAGTGATGCAGACACTGTTTTCTTCAGCACTACCCTGAGCGAGTCGGGTTTATCCCCCCCCCCTCCACCCCCCGGCAGGACCGGCTACTCTTCAGAAGTGAGTGTCCCTGGGAACGATCCTGCAAACTGCCGACAGACTCAATGAATCCTGTCGGAGACGCTGATGCACTCAAATAACAACAGTGTGACAGACGCAGGATTAGTGCAGAAACAACTGGTCTCATGATCGACTTATAGAACAAAACAAATCAATGATGAAACTTCTCAGTGATTCATTAAACAGTCATTTCTAATTGAGTCTGCAGTTACACCCACAGATCTGTGAGGCAAGGTCCTCCAACCCTCCAAGTCGAAATTCCGACAAGAGAGGACATTTCACTTGCAGCTTCCGAACTCGGGGTCGGAAACTCTCCGAGGTTTAATGGAACGCAACAATAGCTACTGGACAATGTTAGCTTGCAGACATGCTAGTGTGGCTAACAACATTCAAACTGGTTGCAGAATCTAACATTTAACATGCTGCTTTCCACAGTGTGATTTATGTATTTGCTTTCTGGAAAGTTGTTCAAACAAAATAAGCACTTTATAAGATATCATCTTGAACTCCGGGTAATTGTAGTCTAAGGATTATTTGATATTCTATAATATAATAATAATCTCAGTGAACTTTATGAGGTGACAGTAATCATTAGTTGGAGCCCAACAGAAGACACATCACCTTCTGTCTGGTTGAATCCACTGCAGCTAGATTTCTGTTTGTATACTTGCTGCACTCATTACCTATAGGGTTTGGCCACAGTGTAGTTTGGAAACATAACTTAATAAATGCACCTCTCAGTTTATAGGCACAATATGTTATAGTAGGTTATAATCTGAACACCTCTACAAAGTTGGTTGGGGTAATTCAATATTCATGCAAAACCTGTGTATTTCTGCACAATCAAATGTATTATCTCTGCCTGTGTCCGAGTCACCTCACCGAGAACGGTCTGTTGATTCATTTCACAGATTAGGAGTCGGTGATCGAGTTCTCCACCGACGTGGTTTCCCGTGCGCTCAGAGGATTGGAGCTCCTCCACATGGTGCCTGGGATCCGGGGCTCCTGCCCGTCAGGAATCCACCACCACAGGTGACAATTACTGTGTCAGAGCCGGTTTCGAGCTCACAAATGTATTCTTGTGCCCCGAGGACGGCTTCGTCTTCAGGGGGGAGCAGCTCCTGTCGTCCGTGAGCAGACTCAGGAAGAGCGTGTCAACAATAACAACAACAACACACCTCAGATGGTGATTGTTTCTGGGATTATTCCAGGTCATGGAAATTAACGTAGAATAAAATAACCCCAACATGAATCCATGCAGTGTAAATTAACTCGGAGTAATCAATAATTCATTATGAGACTCGACTGCACACAAAGATTCTGTAGTAATAGTCATTAGCCGGCTTCTCGTTTCAATACAATGAGCTTTTTTGTAGTTTCTCGAGATGTATTGAGGGTACGATTAATTTTTAATTTTCATTAATTCCATGAAGAATTAATCTGTTGTTTATTTTGTGGTTAAACCAGTAAGTACTTTTGTCTGGAAAATATCAGACTATTGTGAAAAATGCCAATTATACATTTGGCCACTGGGCGAAAACCCCCAAAACATTCATATTACAATAACGTGCATGAGAGAAAAACAGTAAATCCCCATGGAACCAGTGAATATTTGACATTTGTGTATGAAAATCACTTAAATGATGCATTGATTATTAAAATGACTGTTCATTTTTAAGAATTAAGCCATTTCAACATTGGAGGAGCCTTACAATCTATATTTTCTAAGCTATTTTGAGGTACTCGTCTATTTCCATACATTCAGACTGTGCCAGGTTTGAGCTTTGACAATACAAAATCGGAATTTTGATTATTTGCCCTGAAATGTTCCCAAAATGTCCACTCCTCTGTTTCTCCTCCTCAAACAGCCGGAGCGTTGTCTATGTGAAAGTGCCGGCAGCCACCGAGTGTCACTGTTGCTACACTGAGCTGTTCCCTCTCCTGCTCGCCCTGTGCTGTGGTCTGAGGTGGAGGAGGCTGGAGAACGGAGAGACAGACAGGCGGAGGTAGAGAGAGGCGGCTGCCGGGCAGATCCTCCGTCTGTCTCCTACTGTAGTTGTCCTCCTCCACTCCTCATCATCTTCCTCCCGTCCCTCTCCCGTGGCTCTGCCTGTCCCAGAAACCAGGTAGTTCAGTCTAATTGCTCTAATGGCGTCCCATCCTCATTAGACTCTTGACCTTGGTTCCCTCTCCACTCTCCCAGTTACCAGTCGATACCTTCGACTCGATTCAATCCCCTGAAAAACCACAAGTGCTTCCCCATTTGAAGCCGGGCAGCGGGTTTGTCTTCTTTCTGTTCCCCCGACGGACATGTTGAGTGTTGTGTTGCACGTTGAGTGTTGCATCTCACAACAGTGACAGCGTCCATCAAAGATTTAGTTTTATTTATTAGCTAATGGAAGCTGGCGCCTGCTTGAGACTCTAAACCCTAACAAATTAAAAATGAAACCTTGAGTAAATAATCTGCCGAGCTGGACAACAGTGGATAAATATAGACCAGGTGACATGATAACTGTTGTTTGACGCTTGTATTCTCGTGTTGCATCTGGAATCGATATGTACAACGGGGAGGAAACACATTATATTGCAAAGCTAAACCCAATATCCAATATAGAGGTGAAGAGGTCATTTGGAAATTGACGAAGTTGGCCCATCAGACAAATCAAAGTTGTAAATATACTTAAAATATACTGCTCAGTTTAAATTAACTATATTTGTCGGCTTTATTAAAAAAATTGGTAATTTGTATCCATGGGGAGACTTTATTAGTCGTTAGTATATATGTTATTAGTCCTTTATTAGTCCTGTATGGGACCAATCAAGGATTAGAATATATTTCAGATATGTTACCTGATTAGTTTTTATTATCTTTATTACCATTACCATTGATAATAGTTTGTTTTTACAATAATCTCCTAGAAAGCCTACAGTAGTTTTTCCGTAAGGTTGTTCTGTGTACTGTTAATTAAAACTTCATCCGAGTATCAGGATATTTGACGAGAAGAATTAAACAAACCCAATCACAATAAAAGAGGGAAAGGATCTGACGTCAGCCTCATTTATCTCAATGATTGTGAAATGCAAGTACAGCAAAACACAAAATGACTGGCGCTGACATATCAGTAAAATGGCAGAAGCGTATAATAAAGTAATGGAGGGGGGCGATGTGGCTCAAATCCCTTCACGTGCTCAAAGTAATGATCCCTTCGCCTGCAGGGCATAATATTCACACCTCTTCCAATTCGTTCCTCATCTCGGCTCTAACAGACTCTGTGTTCGGGGCGTTGGAGAAAAAAAACCCGGTGGCAGAGATACAGACAGAAAGCATTTGGGTTCTGTCCCCTCGAGACAAAACATAACAACTGCATGTGGGAAAAGAAGAAGAAGGGAGAGAGAGCTGGAATATCTCTGCAGGCAAAACAGACATAATTTGGACAGTTATTAGCCTCGTATCCACCTGAGCAGCTCGACTGAGCCGGTTACGTTCACCGGGAGAAACCGGCGTTCTGTGCCTCATCTCCAATACCTGGAAGCTCTGTGTGTGTGTGTGTGTGTGTGTGTGTGTGCAGGTGAAGTATGTGTGTGTATATCCACCAGCAGTAGTCATAGAGTCGGTGTATGTCGATGCATGAGAGGGAAACAAAGGCAGCGACAAGTGTCAAAACAGCATTTTTCATAACTCTCCATATTCACCTCCCCTTCGGAAACGGAGCGGCCCCTTCACACACTTCCTGTTTGCCGATGACCTCTGCTCCCGAGCGCTTCCAGGCCGGCGGTATAAACAAGTGTTAATCTGCCACCTCGGCGAGAAACTGCCGGTTTAATGAAGGATTTACTTCCTATGACCAGCGCTGACGAGGGACCGGTGATTAGCAATACCCGTGGCCCTCTGGCTATCACTATGTTATGGCTGACCCTGTTTTTTTTTCTCTATAACTGCGATGCTTTCACACTCGGCATTAATTAATAAGCTGCGAGCTGCATTCACGTAGCCTGGAAGAAAAAGGAATTATAATGTGGAGTCATAAAATAATGGGCTAAGCAATTTGAGAGACAATCAAGTGTAGCCCTGTCGTCTGTGTGCGGAGGCTGCTGTTGTTCCCTGAGAGGCAGAGTGTCGCACAACGATGCAACTCATCGTGTGTGCGTCTCTCCTTTTCAGCCACCCACTGACTTTTTGATCTTTAATGCGGGGAGAGAGCAAACCCCGAAAAAATCATTATGATCCCAAGATATTCTTAATATGCTGAACGGCGTGTACGCTCTTAAAATTGTGTTGTTTCACTTACTCTGAATTAGATTTAATTTGCATGAGTGCTCTTATTGTTTATCTGTTCTTCTTCCTTACAATTTTTTTTTAATTTTTGTTTTAGGGGAGACATCTGGGATAAAAGCAAAATGCTTCAACAAACAAGAGAAACGCAGCCTTGTCTCATTATATCGAATCAACGGGGGAACAAAACTGTCTGACTAAATTACATCTCAGCAGAAATGACATCGGGAAAGTCCCTAAACAAATACACCCACCCAGAAAAAGAAAAAGAAAAGGAAACGAGAAAGAGTGATCACTGCCATCGCACTGTATCACACGAGAAATGAATCAGATCGCACAACGGTTCATTGGCAACAAACCGTGAAGCAGGATGATATCCTTGTTCAGAGAAAAATCAATTTTTGGCTGAAAATGATAGAACTGAAGGATACTTTCAGTTTAGAGATTCTCTCCATCCCTCCTGCTCTCCGTCTTCCCTCTCTCGCTCTCTCAGTGTCAGAGAGATTTTCTCTCGCTGTTAAGAGCCTTTTCTCCTCCTTCTTCATCTCCTCCACTTTGCAGCCAAGACATTTGCTCTCATGCGCGAGAGGCAATTATCAACACTCCAAAAAACGTTGAATCCATTTCGGCGTCTTTCACGCTTTTTTTTTGAAAGCCACTGCACGATCACATGAAAAAAAAGAAACACATAAATGGAAAGAATAAAATAAAATCCATCCTCATCTGCTCCAGGATGAACAAACCTTTTGATACCTCGGCGAAGGTGGAATATTAATTGTGTGGGAAACAGGTAAACAGGTCTTGAAAACAAGGGAGGAAAGAATAATACCCTCCTGGTTGATTACAGCATAATCTATATGTGCAAGCGTGTGTGGGTGGGTGTGTATGTTGTGTGTAAAGGTGTGTGTGTGTGTCTGTAAGTGTGTGTGCAGAGGGGAGATGGACAAACCCTGGGGTCCGTTTATCTAAGCTGACAGAAACAATTTACAGCACTGCCAAAGGGGGAGTAAGGGCCCCTCACAGGCTGAGTGAACTGGAGGGGAACCAGACACAGGGAGCAGGAGCAGTGTGGCATTGAGAAAGGGCCCTGTAACACTCTGCCACTACTAATAACACCGGGCCGGCCACAGGATCTGGCCCCAGACATCTGTGACCGTGACCGACCCCCCCACCCCCAGCCCCCTACCACCCCCCCACCCACCCCCTCCATCCAGCCACGCTTTCATTTATCACCGTGATATGGAACTCCTTTTCTTTTTCATTTCAAGGGGCCGTTTCAATCTTTAGAAAAATTCCCCCTGGAGGGGCCGAAAAACAAAAAGTAATGAACAAATATATTACCCTGTGAAACGGCTTCTTTTATCGTAATATGCGTCTGGTGTCAGATGATAAAAACGATATTCACAGAGGATTTTTAGCTGTAAACAACTCGCTCAAACAAAATCCTCACATTGGTTACCGCCGTGCTTGGCTCACAAAGACAGTAGATCCTCCCGTATCAAACCAATCCATCCACACAAATGTTATTTATACCTTATTTGCTATATTTGGGCCAGAGAGGAAAAAACACAAAGATTTCTAACTGAAGGATCCTTCAGTATTTCTCTGTGACGGCTCCTCAGAATAAACTGACTCTCTGGAACAATCTGATTTCATCCAGTGGCAACGTTTCTCTTTTCAAATGAGGCTTCAGCTTCTCAGCCATCAGCTCGGAGTGTCGGCTTCCTTGTAACTCGTCCGGTTTAGCTGCGTGTTTGAGATCGTTGTATTTCATCACCATAAAAAACTAAATATTGCATATACTAATACGGGGAAGTGCAATATTACAATTTGCCTTTCTCGTTGGCAGCCATCATGCTGCTTGTCAGAACGACACATTACTGCTACATGTGTTGTGTTGCGTGTTGTGTTGTGTTCACTCTGACCGGGACCTGAAGGACATCTGATATTCTATGTTATTTCCTTTAATCACAGACAACATTAGAACAGTTCTCAGTAGAACTCAAACCTCAAACCTTCAACATAGTTAAAGAAGAGATCCCAATTCTTCTTCCCAGAACCCATCGCTCATGGTTTACTGGTTTTTGTGTAATCCTGTTCATGTTCCAAGCCCGAATTTATTTCCTCCACCAAGGAGGTGATCATATTGATGGTATTGTTTGTCGGCCTTTCATGATATCTAATAACAGTGTTTAGCAATTTAGTGTGAAGACCAATCAATTCATTTATTGTTGAAGATCTGGATCCAGGGGTTTTTCTGTTTTGTGTCAAACTGCATTAATTATAATGCACATTCAAATCCAGATGTTTGAGACACTTCATCTACTGCACTACATGATCATTATTAGTCTCTTATCACTAGAGTCACATCATTGTGACATTTTCTTTGTGTGTCACTGTGTGTGTTTATGTGTGTGTCTACATGATAGACTGAGCATTTTACACTTAATGTGAATATGTAAGTATAATGAGGTTCACAGCTGACATGTAAAGATCCATTTATGATCCACTTACATCCACTTTGAGTCTTCAAAGAAAAGAACTAAACAGAAACTCTCGAGATGATTGAAAAGCTGGTAAGTGGACCACTGAGTTATTTTCTTTAGTATAGTATCTGAGGACTGAATGTTCACGCTAACTGATCCTGGATCAGTGAGGCTGATTCACAAATAACACATACAGAATGTTCTGTGTCTGGACCAATTAGAAACTCTGTGGCTGTGAAACGTTTGGCAGAGCTGTGGAATTGAGTTGAGTGCTTTGCGTGATGTGACAGAGATTAACAGAATGAGAACCTTGAAGCTTGTAGACCTGATGTTTCACGAAGTTACCAAAGAGGTGAAAATCTCCACAGGGAACTTTTCCACCTGGTTATTTAAAGTCACCGGTGCTTTCAGCCAACACCAGTTTGCTTCCAGTTGATGATTCATGAGTGAGACCAGTGTTTATACAGGTTAAAGATCTGGCACGTGAACTGAATCGACTGTAGATCAATAATTCAAAGTTTTTTTGAGTCTTGAGATCAAAAGTGGAACTACACTGTGTGTGTGTGTGTTATAGTAAAAGTTAGCAGAGTGCGTGACAGGACCAACAAGCAGCCTTTGATGAAACTACTTCCTGTGATCAGCAAATAAACGAGCTGCACAAGAGTCGGCATCTGAGCACTGAGTTCAATCGTGATGAAGCTCAGGATCGGCTTCACAGAATAATGAGCAAAAATAAATAAATAGAAGGTGCTGGCAAAAAAATATGCACGATTAATAACAGCACGTCTACTGGAAACAACAGGCAAGTTTACAGTGTCAGCTTCTCTTATATCCTCTTCCCCACGTCACAAACAAACTCCCACCAACACACACACACACACACACACACACACTCTGCGCACACGCAAATGAGCGCGGCAGCAACCAAGATTACAGCCTGACCTATATCAGACCTGAACAAGGGCGAGAAACAGGGGAGAGACGGATTGGAATGAACTCTGACCTACGCATCAGTAGAATGAATACAAATAAAATATAAACTCTTAGCACCAAAGTACAAGGTGCAAATCATGTTTATCTTCATGTTGATGATTAATCTGCTGATAACTTTCTCAATTAACTCACAAGATGTTTTTTGAGATATAAAATGTGAAAAGTCAGATCAACAGTCTGACATTATGATACAAAATATATTTCACAATAAACGATCAATATAGTTAAAGATCAGAGTCAATAGATTTTCTGGAGATCAACAAATTTATATTTCAACTACTCGTCAAAATCGTCTGTGTTACAATAAAACACAATAGAACAGAACAGCATGGGAGTAAAATACACCACAACTGAATCATTTCCTCTATAATGGAACACAAAAGAGCTACAACTAATATTTCATCTTTATTATCTACTGATCAATATTTTTCAGTTTCATTTAGATTCTAATTACAAATGAATTTCTGGGAAAACAGTTTTAAACATTATACACTTAAATTCTAATTTATTTTGTTCAAATCAAAATCCAAAACCCTGAGATGATAATGGTAATAATAATAATAATAATAATAAAGCCACTTCAAAAAAATAGACGATACTAAGTGCTTTACAAAGAGGATAATACAACAATCCAATTTGAAATCTGTTTTGAGAGATGATTTCAGAGCATTTCAACATTTAAACATGAATTGTACACTAAATTTTAAGCTTTATTTTAAATAATCTAATGAATTCAGACCAGAATAGCACAGAATATAGTCTGTGCAGTTCAGACCCGACTGGACCAACCCATGATGTAATAATAACAAGCACCGAGCTCCTCTTGCTAAACACACAGATTTTTTTGCTGGTTATGTTTTCAGTTCTCTCTTACAGTTTTTCTCCTTGTGAAACAAATGGCACTTCACATGGAGGGAGCGGGGGTCAGTGCAGCCTCTGGTTACGCTGCTCGGAGTAATGGAAAGAAAACAAAATGCCGTCAGAAGAGGGTGAAAGGCTCTGTAAGTGGCCTTGTCTCCCCCTGCCAGTCGCCAGAGCCTCGAATTAGAGTGCACATGATTACTCGTGGCTCAGAAAAGAGAGGAGAGAGAAGGAGATAGAAGAGAGAGAGAGAAAGAGAGCGAGAGAGAGAGCGCACTCTGCCTCGCTCAGCCATCTACTTTCTGTTGCATAATAACTTTTGCCTGAGGGAGAACTTGGCTGTGGGAGGTAAAGCTCTGTACATTTGTTTTTTTCACAGATATGTCAAGTTCAACAGGAGCGGGCCTTCCTCGGAGACATGTGCACACGTTACACCAGCGCTTTGATGTTAATGTGATTATTAGAATGGTGAGGTAGACCCCCCCTCGCCGTGCGCTGTCACACGTCACATGCTAATCTAATTACGCTGCCTCAATTAGGAACATATTCAGAGCATTAACGCCAGCACTGCAGCTTATGGAGCAGTTTGTTCAGATGTAACCAAGTCTTTTTCAAGTCCTCTCTGTGTTTACATCCACAAACTCTCTCTCTCTCTCTCCCTCTCTCTCTCTCTCTCCATCTCTCTCTCTCCTCGGCCCCTTCAGCGATGAATCAGTTCTGGGCGAATATAAGAAGGGAGGGAGGGAGGGAGGAAAAATGTAATGATATTATAAAAGGGGGGAAATGATTGGCAAGGCTTGTGTGCTATAGGGCAGCAATTATGTGTCAAATCTATTGAATTAAGAAAACCGCAGTGGGGATGATTGAGTGAAAATATTAACTCCTGTTGCAACAGGCCCACTGGAATCCTTCTCTGATGACGGCGTGCATGCAAACAGCCTCAGACAAACCCCCCCCCGCCAGATTAGTGAATCGATAAAAACCTCCTGCACATGAATGAGAAAAACACCGATGGAGGAGTCGGTGCATCTTATTCTTTTTCCATTTTCTGCCGCGGAGAGAGACGAGAGGAGCAATCGCAACCTTTTAAACCTGTTTCTTCTTTTCTCTCTCTCGGGAAGCAGCTTCACCGTGAATTCATTCTGCAAATTCAGATGGTGAATACAGGGCTAATGTGGAGGAGAGAAGAGTCCCCGGGAAGAATAGAGTTGCACAGAGGTTTTAAGGAGGGTAATAACAGAGATAAAGAGACCATGTGCTCTTTTATATATGTTATATTATATTATATGCGTTGAGAGTCTTATAATGCATTATATATCACAACAATGATGTGCTGTATTATAATATACATTTGAAAGACTACTTAAACACCCCTTATATAATATACCATGTGTATTATTCATATAAACTATACATACTTTATATATTCTCTTGGATTCTGACAGTAATGATACCATCTGACTTTTCTCCCTGACTGTATCTGTAAGTTAAAGTATCTGAACTATCTGCACTATAGTATACTGTAGCTAATAAAAGATGTATATGAATTAGTTTTGGCAAACAAACTTAGGAATGTGGTAGGATAGTGGTGAGATTATGGTCTTTATTGTGAGACAAGGCATCTTTTTTATTGTGGTTTTGTATTGTAGAATATTGTCAAATGTACTTTAAAATACCAAAGCAGAGCCTGTTCTCAACATGTTAGCTTTGCCTGTGGTGAAGCTGGTTGCTGTTTTCCATTGTGAAATCTGTGAAAGTGACGTGCAGCGATTCAACAGAGAGACTGAATAGAGGAATGAACTGTTTCTAACTGGACTGGGGCACATGGTGCACACGTCAGCCAAGGGGCCGACAATCCTTCCCATGATTGTTTGGTTCTCGGAGTAGAAATTTAAAAGATCTTGTTGAAAAATTAACCAGGAAACAGAAAGAGGGCTAATGGCTGGCAGAACAAATGTAGATCAGTGTCTTCATTCTGATCCCAGACCAACTCCATGATGTTTAGACCAGGAGTCACAGTGGGAGGGGGGAGGGGGGGGGGACACACCATCTGCTGCAGGACTCCTTGTTCTTTTTGTCTCTGAAGAAAGTTCTAACTCCGGCTGAATGTTTGGTCTTGTTGTCCTGCTCCAAGAGTTAATGTTGGACCAATCAGACGCCCCCTGGTGTTGTTGTGTGATCCCAAGTGTCTTCTGCACAGTGCTGTGTTTCCAAACATCCATTAGCTATACCGCTTATCTCCTCATGGGGGCGCAGGGGGCTGGAGCCAATCCCAGCTGCTACTGGATGAGGGTCGGCCAATCGCGGGGCTGACACTCAAACGACCATTTACACATTCACCCTCATGGGCAATTTACAGCTGCCAATTAACCAATTAACCAATTAACCAGTTAACGTGCTTGTCTTTCGAGAACATATAAACACAGCAAGTCACACAACTCTGTATAGTACACTGTACTACAGTACAAATACTACGATGAAAAATAATGCATGGATAACTTTACAACTATAATGTCAGTGTATCATATGGTTTCTTAGGTAAATGGTCTCTATAACATATATATTAAAGATTTTTAAAGTGTTTTCTAAATTGACAATCATATTATTATTTAATGACTTTCATATTGTGATCCAACAAATAAAAACATAGATAGAGTTGATGCACCAAACTAAAATAATATACAGTTGAACATATTTAAATACACTTGAATACACGCTACATAATGAAGTTTTAATTAGGTGTTCAATTAACAGGCGTCTCATTCTACACTCACATCAATTCCTCATGATACTGAATCACACATTCTGCTCTCAGTGAATTTATTGCTCATCTGGACTTCATAATAATGAATGGAAAGATCTGTGGAATAAACCCGTGAGCAGCTTCTGACCTCAAACCGACAAAGCGCCGCGGCTCCGACGTCTCAAACGAATGGAAAGAGAGAGAGAGAGAGAGAGAGAGAGAGAGAGAGAGAGAGAGAGAGAGAGAGAGAGAGAGAGAGAATCAATAACCATGCTAATGCTCCTCTATACGCTCTCATCTGCATTTGTGGCCACAGGTGCCGAGCTTTAACACTCACAATTCATGTTATACGCCGAGAGATGTGAGATGAAACATTATGCAAATGCACCAGTCTTTCCCTTTAGCAAGGTCCTGTGACCTTCATCCCACCAAGCCGCTCGCACTCACGCTTCATTTTGATCAGGAAACGGTTTATTATAAAGACGGTGCTTGAGGAAGAAGAAATAAAAAAGGGAAGAGATATGAATGACTTGACTTGAAATGGAGCAGATGTGTCTGGGGGTGGTGTGGGGGGGGGGACCGAATAATGTACAATCACGGTTAATTTTCTCATTTATTTATAGAATCTTGACACGGCAGCTGGGGCTGAGAGACGCCATCCGATGCTTTGCCGGTTCACAAGCGCATGAAAGTTCCTCGAGGAGCTTTATCTCTAATGGGGATCCTGTGGGTGCTGCCGGCCTGACAGGGTGCTGCTGTCTGTGGGCCTGTACGGGACAGAGAGCGTTTAATAAAAGGGTTTTCCTATCGCTCTTCATTTCCATTTTTATACCGAGTCGTCAGCTTTGCCCCTTGTAATGAGGGTATTTACTCGGCACAAAAGAAAGGGGGGAGATTAGAGCATCACAGGATGGGATTATAAAAAACCTGAGACCACAAAGACAGCCAATCACTTCCTGTAAATCCCCCCCAACATCTCTTAGCTTTCATCTGCTGTTTCCCTGTTGACTCTCGACGGCCCCTTTCTGCTTCTGCATTTCTTACTTTCTCTCTCTCTCTCTCTCTCGCTCTCTCGCTTCTCTTTCTCATGCCTTCCTCTTTTTCCCCTCCTGCTTTTAAAAATCAAAAGGAGACATTAGAAATGAACAGAAACAATCTTAAGGTGAGGGAAAACTGATGACATTTTTTAGGAGCGGTTTTTGCAAAAACACGACAGTCCAGTATTTTTCTCCCTCGCTCGCTTCTTTGTTTAACGCTCTGATTGTGGCTGTGCAACAAATTGGAAATACAAAGTCACTCACGTACAAAGAAATGTCAAGGATGTGGAAAAACAAAAGAGTTGCCGAGGCAGTGATGGCAAAATGAAAAATTGCCTACGGAAAAAAAAAGGAAAGAAGACCCCGGAGAAATGAATCGGACTCCGCTCCCCGACTGCATTACCCATCCAGAGGGTGAGACAATACCGAGGCAATTTCAGTTCAAATTTAAACTGCCCACTTGTCCCTTTTCTCATGAAGCAGATAGAATCTGGGAGCACAGGCCTTGAGAAAAGGTCACAGATAAGAGACCCCGCGCTCCGATGAGACACGGTGACTGGCAGCTACCTCTGCTCCAAATTTATTTTATAGCAAATTGATGTGGAAGAACCCAAAAAAAAGCCAATTTCACTCTGATACACAAGCCATGAAAAACAGATAAATGAACTCAGCGTCGCCTTTTTTGTTATTTCCTGACGATTAATCGGAATCGTGAAACCAAGGGAGTAGGTTTGATTTGGACATTGGTGGGGTCCGTGGGATATGAAAGTGCTTCCTAAAGTTGATAGGTTTTTTTTGTATTCGCAATGATAATTGAAAAAAAAATCAATAAATCGGCTTAATTAACATGTTTATAATGCATATCTGAATATCAAAAGAGAATATGCATTCTGTAATGTTATAGGTTAAAGCAACTAATGAAAGAAAATGAGTCAACTTAGAAGAGTTTTCAACTTTACTCTGGTGCAACTGTAAACAACATCAACAACATTGTAAATAAATATTTTTGAAATAATACAACAACAGGTGTATCACTAAATGTACAGGTCAGTATAATTTCCTGCTGGGCATTTCTTCCTCCAGTGCCCATGAGCCAGCTGCAGGGTCATCAGCCAGGAATTGCTAATACTAACATATACACAGATTAGTGTCCATTGTGCTCTTCCTATTTGAAAGAACCAAACACATGCCTACGTCTTTCTGTAACAGAAATGAACTGCTGATAGATTTCTTTAAGGTCAATGTTGTCCAGTGTCTCCTGATGGACATGGCACACTGCAAGATTGTTCAATCTGACTTGAGTCATGGTGGTTCTCAGCCATGTTTTAAGCCTCCTGAGAGCACTGAAACTTCTTTCAGCCTCAGCTGATGCAACTGGTATGACTAAAAGTAGCCTGATAAGGGACTCAACCTGATCAAACAGACCTCTCACTTCAACTGTCAATCCTCTCATTATTTCTGCCACTTCAACACTAGATTTGACAGTGTATTTGGACCTAAACATGGCTAGTTGGACCTTTAGTATGTCCCTGTTCAGCTCTGGGTACTGATCTACAATGTCATTCACTTCTCCAGTCAGGAGAGTTTCCTCCAGCTTTTGCAAGACATTTAGATCTGGTTGGTTGAACCTCTCCTCAAACTGAATGTGCACACTATCAAGCATTTTATAGAACTCTGTTCTATAATGCTCCTCTGCTGACTTGGGGATGTGCTGGCTTGCTTCACTCGTGAATCGTTTTGGTGGCTTTCTTTGGTGAGGAATCTGAATGGGGCTCAATCCCAAGGGAGTCAACCATAGCCACTGCTTTCTCAAAAACCTCATGAAAGCTCTCCTTATTTCTTTTGGCATGTACAGTAGATTTCACACACTGTATGGCACTTCTCATACCTGCAACAGTTTCAGTCCTTTTTTGAAGGGATGTGTTCAGACACTCCAGCTCCTCTATCACTTCTAATGCCAGACAAAGACCAAGTACCGTTTTCCCTTTCTCAAACCTCTCACGCAGACCATTTGCTCTCATGCCTGTGTTTGACCCACTTGATGCCATCTCCTCCAAGCTAGACAAAACACGTTCATACTGAGACAGCACCGCTCTGATAGCTTTGCCCCGCACTGTCCACCTGGTTGGACAAAGTGGTCTGAGTGATTTTAATGGTACCTCTGAACTTATGGCTTTGGAAAATATGTTCTTGAATTTTCCTGATTGCTTGTTTAATGTGCCAAGCTCATGCACCCACTGTAAGGAATCATTGATCAAGGGACTGGCTCTGCATGCAGACTGTGTAATCAGGTTAAGACAGTGTGCCCCACAATGCACATACAATGCTAACGGTTGCTGTCTCTTCAGTTCTGCTTGTGCTCCAGAATATTTGCCTGACATATTAGCAGCACCATCATATGTCTGGCCTCTTAACCCAGAAATGGGAATATTGAGCCTCAAGAGGACATCCTCAGCCATTCTTGCAATCTCCACTCCAGTAGTACCAGGGACCTCATACAAACCAATGAAAACCTCCCGTGGTACCAGGTCATGGTCCACATATCTAAAACAAATAGCCTCTTGTTCTGTTCCTGTGACATCTTGTGTGCCATCAATGATGAGTGAATACTGCAAAACTGGTAGCATCTGGATGGATTGTGCAATACTCCTGACAATACAGTTTCCTAGCATCTGCAAAACCTCGTTTTGCACTTGAGGAGAGGTATAGTCATGACAGCGAGCTAACCAAGTACTGAGACGTACATCATCCCTGGCTTTAAATTTCAGAAGTTGAAATAGATTGCCATCTTTTGTCTCATGGCCTCGCAGTGCTATGCCCTGCCTGGCAAGGTACTGTATTGATCCTACAATATTTTGTAGGCAGTACCTAGCATCCTCTTGTTGCTGTGCCCATGCACTTGAGAGCTGCGAATCTATTGGGCTTCCCTCTTGAGCACTAACTGTCATGGCATGATGGTGGGATTTGGTATTTTGATGCCGCTGAAAACTGGCAAGTGCATTCTTCCAATTATTAAATCCCTTTGACGAAAAGGCAGGGTCTACCTTTTTATATAGTGTGCTTTTCTTTATAGTGTATGTTTTCACACAGTGAAAACAGAGAACCCCTTTGATGGAGGGGCTATAGTGCAGCCATGGATACTGCTTGAACCAACTCTCTTGAAAATGGAGGAGCTTGTGTGGCAGCTGTTGAACTGGAATGTAATTTGGGTGAGGTTGGTTTGGTTTGTCCAGAATATCTTCTTGAATGCTGACAATCTCCCTGACCCTATCCTTGGCACTCTCCCTGCTGCTCTCTCCATTTGGATCAGTTTCCTAAGAAATCACAGTATACATTTGACCACGCTGTAGCAACTACTGCAAACACACTATTAATATAGGCCTATTGTTATTCAGGTCATAATCAGACTAATATTTGACACAATGCTGAATCTCATGACTAACATTAATCATTATTGAACCTCACCTGTGAATTTCCAGCCTCTCTTCCATCTCCTCCAGCCTCTCCTTCTCTAGCCTCTCCTTCATCTTCTACAGCATCTCCTCCTCTGTCTCCTTCTCTATCCTCTCCTCCAGTCTCTCCTTCTCTATCCTCTCCTCCAGTCTCTCCTTCTCTATCCTCTCCTCCTCTATCTCCTCCAGTCTCTCCTCCTCCAGTCTCTCCTCCTCTATCTCCTCCAGTCTCTCCTCCTCTATCTCCTCCAGTCTCTCCACTGTCTGTCACCTGACAGAAGTATGTTGATGCATGACATATGAACAGATATATTAGGGTACATACATGGGTAGACAAAATGTTCACACAATTATTATGTTTTATTCCCCCAAAATATATATGTATAAAATCACATGAGCATCTGCAATGTGCTTGTTGTTACTGTAAATGAGAGGGAAACCTTGAAGGAAAATAAAGGTTATTAAATTTAATTAATGTTTATTTATCCCCCAACATTTTTTTTAAACCATTGCTCCCTTTCCACACAAATAAAACATGAAAATAATGGTAGGCCTATACCTTAAAATGCGGATCTCTTTGGCATTATAGCCTATGCTGACTAATAATCAATATCAGTATTGTTATGGCTCTAAAATATATAACCTTTTAATTAACTTACACGTTGACTTCTAAAGAAGTCTCTTATGTCCAGTTTTCGTTTCTTCGACATCCTACACACACACACACGCACACACAGCGCGCGCACACACAAGCATAAAACACACACAAATATAAGTGTTACTGCAAATGACATCACTGATATTAAAATCCGTCTCGCTGACGTGACCGAAGGCAGAACTTACACTCGCAGATGCAGATATTAGCTATGCACTGAGGCGTCCTGTTGCTCCTCCTGTCTGGGACTAGCAAGCTAGCAAGTTGCCGGTAGCTTTTTTTTTAACAAGCAGATGGAGTGACAGCGGGGACGGCCAATCAGGTTGCATATAGGTTTGCGGGAAACCGCTACAGCCAATCAAGGCGCGATAGTTGTTTAGAGGCGGGACTTCTAGCTGAGACTGATTTTTAACCCTTTGTGTACTATAATTATTGCCTAAACAATACGGACAGCGGGTGTATTATTGGTAGGGACTACACAGTAGAGGCTGGATTTTGGTAGGGTCGGGACCCTACCGTCCCTATATAATCCTACGCCCTTGCGTGAAACGTCTTCTTTTGTTCTCCCTCTGCGAGTTCGGCGATTACACATAATTATGATAAACCTGAAGAATTTCACGTCTTTAGAGAAGGAGGAAAAAAGTAATTTGAAAAAAGCTACAGGAAATAAATGAACAGAATTAAGATATGAGTTGATTAGCGACAGAGCGGTGGTCGGACAGTGAAGAGCGTGTCAGAAGGACAATGTGATGAGGGGCTGGACGCTAAGTGCTGGTGCGATAACCACGTTGACCAATCACAGCTTCCGGCTTTAGTGCTAACGTGCCGCGCGATGCTGAAGTACCTGTGTTTATATTAATGTGAGTTGATTGGCTTGTGTCCGTGCATAAATATCTGCTTAAAGCTCGGGTTGATGCTGCCTCGACAATAGAGAAGTATTAATCAATATGTATTGACGTTTTCACTATTGCATCAATACAGTATATGGTTGCTAATTGATTCTATATATCGATCCAGATTGATGAATCTATCGACTACTTGATACTTTTGAAATATACTTTAAATATAGTCAATGAGTTTTTTGATGGGAAACTGCTTTTGTCAAGCGTGTTGGTTTATCCTAAATATGAGAAGAGCCGGACTGATCCAATTTAAGTTTTTATTGAGAGGCAATGAAAGTTGAACAACATGGCCATGGACAATTATCACAGCCTAGGTTAAATAAGTTAGCAATAGGAAGTCAATAATGGCCATATGCCACACACATTCTAATGTCAAGATTAAGCATTAGGAATGAAAAGGTTATTATTTGAATCATTTGTATGAAGGTATAATATCTGGCTCAAACTGCTCATGCTCTTAGTTTCAAATAGTTTCAGTCAGACCCACATATCAGCTGGAAATTAAATTCCTAACACTTTTCATCCCAATTCTTATTTCAATATCCCCGACTATTACAATTAGTAACACAAGGGCATGAACCAATAACTTTGTAGAGGTAATAAACACATCTGACCAGAAACGTGTGGTCACAATATTATAGATGTTCTTTGTTTCCATTTTACAAACCACATCAGATAATCCCGCAATTGTGAAATGAAGAAGATATTCTTGATCCTCATCACTTCCTTCCTCTGAAGCATCGATTCCACTTCACTCTTCAGACTCGTGGAAAATTTGGTACTTCCTGACTTCGCCCTCTGAGCAACACATCGAGGTGTGGAATCTTGTTATCGCCGGGTTCCTGTGCACAGAGCGCGAGGACGGATCTGAGGGGGGGGGGTCTCATCCTGCACATCTCAGCAGGGCACGCAGGCATCACACGGAAAACCAATCACTTTGTAAATGAGATCAGTAGGAAGCTAATAAAACATCCGCTCCGGTGTCATCGTCTCAGACGGTTCTGCCACCGCAGGAGTCAGCTAACTTTTTTGTCATCTACTTCCAGTAAACAACAGAGAACAACCTCGGGGAATCTACAATACAAGAGATTTCAGTTTTTTGTCGGTGCTGACCAAGACGGGGAGACAGCAGCATCATGACTTTGGAGAATGGAAAATCACATTCCTCTTTTCAGCAATATTCAAAGAATGTCAGCAATCCTAACCCTAACCCAAAGATGGATCTTACCCTGCATAAGAAACACGAGGTAAAACATATGATGATTTTTTGCCCCGTCACAAATTCAACAAATCCAAAGAGACAAAAGCTCCGACCAACACTAAATGTAATCCATCTCATTTCCTCCATCCAGTGGGTCATGTGATCACATCCCTTTGTCCCGTTGACCGTCTGTGAGCTGGGTGGAATAGTGCAGAATTAAAAAAGTACGCATATTTCACATTATTACTTTATTATAAATTACTTTTCGGGGTCTCGCCCTGTTGTTTTTGTTGTATTGTAAATATGAGTGTTTAGAGATAAACAACCTGACATTTAGAAACCAGTGCAGATTTACTCAAACTTTAAAAAAGCATTTAGAATGAATGTATGAGGTAAAAATGTAGATAAGATGAGGACGTTTCCCTATTTTTTATATATATTCAGTGCCCTTGAACTGCTACCACTTTATTATTTAACTGTAAAAACACATGTACTCTAGTGTGTCCATGTACCCTGATGTGTAAACTACTGTAAAATAAAAAATACACATGTCAGTGCTGATGTGAAATGAAAACCTCCATTTACTGCTCACTCTGAAGAACTGGGGCCGTTATATTCTCGGGTTTGAATGATTGATTTCTGTCAACGTCCTTCAAAGCAAATTATGCTTCTCCCCCTCACAAAGTGCTGGAGGTTTCCCACTTGATCTTCATCTCTCAGCAGAGAACACATTCCTTTCAGTCGACTGCGAGCCGCCGGAGCGACGCGCCGATGCAGCCGAGGGTCACCCGCCGAGTCGGGAGTGGATTTATGCCTCATTCGTCCCTTTTAGTTACAGAATGCAAACACGGTAACAAGAGAGCGTTTTCACGTCAAAGCAGAAAAGGTCTGAAACTCAAGGCCGAAGCGAAGGTGTGTCAGAAGAACCCTTCCGAGGCCGTCGCTGGAGGAATGAAAGCACCATGGCGGAGGGAGGAGGGAGGAGGGAGGAGGAAGGAGGGAGGAGGCAGGAGGGAGGAGGCAGGAGGGAGGAGGGAGGAGGGAGGAGGGAGGAGGGAGATAATGAGCGAGAAACAAACGAGGAATTAAAACGTGTCACCTTCCTCTGCACTCTGATTAAAATGAAGTGATGTTATTTTTTACTGAGGGTTATGATTTGTATCCACATCCCTTTAACACCGAAACCAGATGCTCAGTCAATAACCGCATATATTTCCTGTCTCTCTCTCTCTCTCTCTCTCTCTCTCTCTCTCTCTCTCTCTCTCTCTCTCTCAAGGGGCTCACACATGCAAATGGTCCTCGAAAAAACCCGAGGTATTTACAGTTCCTGCTCTCAGACAGTTACTGTTTGCAAATAACAAAAAGCCCCTAAATCTAAATCCAGTGACACTGATGGCGGCCGCCTGCTGAAACAGCTGCGCTCCCCCTAGAATTAAATGAATGGAATACAACAACAAAAAAGGCGTGTGCATCATGAATAATTTTCCATTTTGGTTAAGTTTTCATTTTTATCAGTTTGAATTCACTTAAGGAAGTGACAGTAAACAGACTCTAAGACGACAAAACCCCTCTGCGGCTGATTATAATATTCAGCAGTCGTTTCATTGAAGGAGCCGTCAGAGTGAAGGCATCATTTCCTAGTAAAAAAAAACATGTGGCACATATAACTTCATTATGATTAAAGATTGTCTGACGAGAGTTGAAATGTTCCCATCTGTAGGTTGTGCGACTCAGAGGAAACAGTGAACACACACACAAAGAGTGCTGCACAATAAAAATAAAGAAATAACACAATCGATTGTAGACTTTCTATATCAGAGACAATGTAAAGGTTGCTGGTAATTAATAATCTGTGGCCAATCATCAATGTGCAGCGATGAAAACAACATGTGGAAGATTAATGACCAATTTGTAGTATTTCCTGTGTTTAACACTGAAACTGTCAACACTCATCTCTCTCTCTCTCTCTCTCTCTCTCTCTCTCTCTCTCTCTCTCTCTCTATCTGGACATATACATGTTGAGTATGTTGGGCAGATCAGATCAACCGTCCTCCCCAAAGCCCGGCTGTCGAAACCCGTCTCCCCTAAATTCTGGAGTGCGTCTGTATTCTGACATTTACGGTAAAGACGTTCATGGTTAGTGACTCTAGTCAGTTGTTTTTCTCACTGTCCAAAAACAACTGTAGCTGTACGTGAGTCTTAGAGAACAACAACTTCTGTTTCGCTCAGTCCAACTTTTTCAGATTGTTTTAATTTCCTTGTCGGATCGACACTTTAAGGTATTTTGGCAAAATGGATATTGAGAAGATGTCAGAGAGGCACAAAGACTTCAGGTAGAAGACTGGAGTTGGAGTTGTTTGTCTGTGAGGTCGTGGAGCATAACCATTTTATTCATTGCATCATAGATTCACTGCTGGGCTGCATATTCCATTTCAGCTCTTGGTATTTTCAGCGAGCTGCCAAGAAACGAGAATGATTCTTCGTCCAAACAACAAATTGTGTTGGACAACAGGTATCCGATGTGTGTCTGTGTGTTCACTCGGTGTTAACACCTCATTCTGATAAACACACAGTCACACGTATCCTCACGCTAACTTCACCCCGTCCTACACGGCATGACAAATTGAAGTGCATGTGGTGCGTTCGGGTACAATAAAGATTTTATAGCCTCTCTCCGACTCGACTCTTCGTCTTCTGAAGGAGAGAAGAACGACAGAATAAAGTCTCAGCTCATCTCCATCCGAAGAGAAAGAAGAAGTAAAAAATAAATTATGATAATAACCACCGGGTGTGACACACGGCTCGAGGAGGCACTACAGGTACTCAGCATGTGGTTGCTAGAGACCAGCGGCTTTAACAAAGTACCTGAGTCGTATTTTTAGATTCAGTTTGATTTGCATTTCCCAGCGAGACGTGATATCTGTGAAGAAAGAGAAAAATACTCCTTTCAATCACAGAGCCTGCAGATTCATTATTGTTTTTCAGGTCAAGGTAACTCATTACATCCATGACACAATGCAAACTGGACCTGTTAACCAGCTAATTCAGCCAATATATCCAATTAAACATGAATTAATCTGATTATTAAATTTAAGAAGTACAGTTATACTTAGCGTTTACAGCCGTGTAGTATTTTTCTATTCATGGTTTGACGACACAGAGAAATGAAGCTGAAGATATCGGATGTTGTGGATGATGGTGGAGTTGGTTTGTTAGATTATGATTACAACTAGATTGCTTTGACACACAATAAGCAGACTCACTACTGTACTATTCATCATACTGCTATAATGACAACTATAAATGCTGCTCTACCTTCCATGCCCCCCCCCTAATATCTATCATCAATTTTCTTTTGTCCAAATTCTTTAAACAGTGACACCTTTCAATTTACTGTCCTTTCTCATAAACACTGTTATTTCAATGATGTGCTCTGTTATCTGTGACATCTCCCTTGCATCTGTCTCTCTGAGGCTCCAGCATTTTCAGTCGAGGGTTCAGAACAGAGGATGTCGAACCTACGAGGCAAATTGTAATTTTTAAATATGGGCTGTATGTAGACCTTTTAATTGGTTGACTGATTGACGTGTCTTGAGTGTAAAGAGAGCTCACTCAGAACTTGCTGAGTTGTGTTCTGTAAATAGAAGACGGGGCCGCACTGGAGGTGACCTGCTGCCCCTGTCCTTACTGTCCACGTGCGTAGTGCTATGATGTGTTTGTGTAAATCTCAGGCCCTAAATATCCCTATAGGTGATCAGAATATGTGACGTACAACAGGGATTCCATATTCAACGCTGGCAATCGATGCTAAACTGTTTATCCAGAGACAGACCCATCACTCTGTGTGTATTAGTGACGGTAAAAACCCTTTTCTCATATTTTTTTATATCAAAACAAGATGCACTGTTGTGGCATTCTCCCCACACACACACACATACAAATCTCAAGTGTGCAAAATGAAATTGGCTTAACAAGCACGTTTACAAGCGAAGGAATCAATATTTTCATTTTGCAGTTTGGCTGGGTAACAAAATAAATGTTGACACAGTTTATTAAATCAAAAAACGAGCATTGGTGCCGCTCTGCTTGATTTGAGGGGGAGAGAGTGTTGTTTTTAAAAGGTGTGATTAATACACGTGTGGTCCTTGGAACACATCTCGAGTTTTTGTTGATTTTCAAAATGCTTCTTCAGATTTATCATCTCGTTATTGATCTGAAAAAGCCAGTTGAAATTGCACCATTTCCAAATCTTCATGACAACGCTCATAATTTCTGCCTCGGCACATTATATTAGTGCCAGAGGAAACCAGCGCGCTTCCACCCACTTTACATAGAGTATGGATTCCATTTAACGTCCAAAGACCCATCTACTGCCTCGTGTGTATGTAAATGTCATCTACAGCGTAATAGTATAACCCCATCCAAAAGTTTCATACCGCTCAATTAGAGAAGGTCACCAGAGAAACGGTTCCAGGTCTCGTTCAGTTTTCATTCAAACGTGTCTCAGCTTTACACTTTACTCTCTCCTCTCGATTTCCCTCAGCACTTACCTTCAGGAGAAAAAGGGCAAAATGTCAGTGGAATAATAACTCCAGCCAGCGATGGAGAGGCAGAGACGTCAGATTATTAAGAGCAAGGTTCACTCTGAAAATTAAAGGTTCCTGTGTTGTTTCCCAGTAAATAGTTCTTTGGGATTCGAGACAGCAACATGCAATGTTCAGCAGAGCGTGACGTTCTTAATAATAACAGTTTTCACCGAGGGAGCTCCATCATCTGAAGCAGCAGTCGGAGCCAGTTTGTGAATCTAGTGCAGACGGAGTCCCACTGACTGGGTCATGCACACAGCGACCCTGAGTATTAGTCTGGCAGACGTATCTCCACAGGCTGGCTGCACCCGCTATCACTCTGCTACAAGGGAAACGTATTCCAGTCACAATCATCTTGGGCAGCAACAAGTCGGTGCAAAGAAGCAGGCAGACGATCAGTGTCATGGAAACATCCTGTCGGTTTGAGGGTGTAACATATGGAAATTGGACATTGTAGTGAAAGCGATCACTTTGTTTCTTTTTAGGATTGTTTTGCATTTTGGATTCATCTGAGATTTAAACGACAGGAAACACAAGGAGAGAGAGAGAGAGACGTGTTTCCTTATCTTCTATAAACCACGTCCATTAATAGGCTCTGAACCCAACACTGAACAGGATAATGAGCAGCTGGAGGCAGGTGATCTCTGGGAACCGTCTTCTCCCTCTGATGATGCACGCTTTCCTTACCGTCCCCTTAATGTTAGCTTGTCAGTTCAACCATATTTTAATACTATACTTTTTCTAATTGTAATTTCATGGCCCTGAGGATAATTCCCAGGTTCTTCTGGGCGTGTGTTTAATCAGCGTTTGTTCAATCCTGCGATGGCTCTGGTTGTCTACGGCTGTCATGGTGTAGTTTGCCTATGTGGAGTTTGCACACTGTAATTATTCTTGAATAAACCCGTATCAGACAGTGATTCATCCAAGTCGGATCTAATGGATGTACAATCTGTTTTTTTTGTAACAAGCCAAACTAATGGGCTTATGAAGGGAGAGCAGGCTCTTTGAGTACACAGATTATTACATGCAAAATTATACATCTTGTGCAATACTGTTTGGTCAGATGCCTGAATTTAGAGAAATGTTAGCACGATTAGAAACCATGTCATGATAAAACACATGCATACATTAGTTATGTTCAAATATTCCTTCAAAAGTCTGGAGAAATGTGAAAATGTGGATTATGCAAGATATTCATGTACTTGATGCATATTTCATCGGGCAGGTTTCTAAAAAATGAATCACTGAACATTCAATGAGCTCTGTAATGTTCTGCCAGGTTGTGTTTATTACAAAATAAGTTGCATTATTGTTATATGTGCACAACTGGATGAATCTGAGGTTTTGCAGATCAATCAGTAATTGTGGTATTCAACACGATATTTACTTTTCTGTTGGGAAAAATGTGCACTTTATAAATCAGAACTCACAACAGGTTTGTTTTTTAAACAACAGCATTTGGACTCTTCTCACATAAATGTGTGTAATGATGTGAAAGAGCAGGACAATTTATTAAATCACACTTTCTCCTGATTAGCCACGAGGACTTGGCATTTCAGTGACATTTTGCCTCTGTTGTTTTGAGCGTTGTGTCGTCTCTCCAGTCGCGAGCGGATATTGACTTTTCAGTGACGGTTACCCAGAGATAACAATTTAATGACGTTATCTTATTAAATATTACTTTCTCAAGATCACACGTGAAATTAAAATTAAATTGTCTGTGCTCGGCAGTAATGCCTCCTAATCTAGTTTGATGATCAGAGAGCGGGGTCCCAAAAGGGAGAAATAAAAGGAGGATGAAATAAATAGGCCTCAAGATAAAAGTGCCATCACGTTAGAGCTGATTAAACAATAAGATAAATCCGGCTAAATCGAGAATTAGGATTAGTTAATTAAATAATTATCTCACAATAATGGGGCTAAATGTGTTTTAACAAACCACTGACATGTTTGATATTGTTTTGACATAACGCTTTGATTTGATAGGCTTTTCTTACTATGTAGGTCGTAGAGTGGTGATAAATTATAGTATTCAAGTGTCAATTTCAGCTGAAATGTGAACATTTAATATTATTACCTTATCAGAATAATGTCTGTCTCCTTTCTTCTTGACATTTCGTCTCTTTTGAGATAAATAACTTTAAATAAAACATCAGAAATGTTGCTGAGCTCAGTCTCGCTCGACTGTTTTCTTCACTGCCACGTTGTTCCTGGAGATGTTTGACTCCCACTGTCCGCCTGAAGTCTGTATAATAGTAATTGTGTACAGATTTGCACGTCATTGACATGTCACTTCCTTTAGGATTAATCGCCTGTGTGCACGCTGGGATCTGGGAGCGTCTGACGTACAGTTTCATATTTATCTTTGTATTTGCACAGTAAATCCCGTGACAGTCGGACTGACAGCCCGTGACAGCTAAACACAAGTTCCTCATGTATTTCAGTGCAAATGGCTCAAAATCTGACAGAAATATATATTTGGAAAATGATGCGTTCTGGAGCTTATGACTAGTTGTTTCTCTTTTTTTCATCATCGAGTCAAACTCATCCAGGATGCTCGTGAATATGCACAAATTCAGATTCTCAAATAACTCTTATTTGGATCCTCAGAAACAATTATATTTGAGGGACTGTGGTGGAGATGATGGAAGCTGGTTCAGTTGTAACCAGTGCTACCTGTGGGAGAAATGACCAAGAGGACACAGGCAAAATAAACATGGACATTTTACAGTGTATAAATTTATTCAGTGCTCTAACGGGACAAACAATGTAATGTAGACAATGTTTAGAAAGTACTTCAATTACTATTATGTTTATTGTACCTCACTAAAGCCAAAGTCATTGGAAAATGAGCCACTTTAAATGACAGGAAACATCTTTTGTTTGGCATAGGTCCCATCTGCTAACATGGAGGAAGGCAGTTTGACACCTATACAGCAGCCGGCCACCAGGGGGTGATCCAGAAGATGTGGCTTCACTTTAGGTAAGCTGTGATGCATATAAAGTATATATACAGTCGATGGTATGTTCCAAAACAATCTATCTTTAGCCAGCTAACATCAGCCCTCATGGCTAAATTATGGGTCTGGCTGTTTCTGACAGTAAATGGTTGATTGATTATCGGTGATTCCAGTTGAACCCTTCAGATCCCAGTAAAAACCCATGATTTTGCCAGTTAACCTGCAGCTGTCAGAGTGTTTCTTGTAAAGATTTTAGTGGGTTACAGGTTTATAGAGCGACGTGCAGGCCAGGTCAGAGCTGTGTCACTTTTCCATTATCTGTTACAACCTTCTCCCCAAATTCCCACCGCAGTCAAACACCTAATAATCCAGCAGCCGCTCCCACAGAACAACACGATCACTGAGCTTAACGATTTCATATTTCATCCACTTCATCTCCTCCGGAAGCAGCGGAGCGCTCGACAAACACAACAACTGTCGCTGGGAGCCGGGCGACATAAAACAGGAAGCTCAAAGTTACAAAACTCAACAGCTGAGCCCTTCCTAACCTAATCAACAAAGCAAATTTATCTCCGTGCGATCTAAGTCCATTATCAGCATGAAGCTAACAACAGCTGCTCCGTTGTAATGGAAATCTTAATTACACACATTAATTATGCTGGGATGAATGCAAGAGAAGCGATATATGAGCCATTATCGTCAGAATCAATCGAACCATGCACAACATAATGGACTCTTGCACTACATGCAGATGATTAGAAATGTGCCATATACTTAAAGCTGAATTCATATCACACAGAGCCCCCCCCCTCGCGGAGCCGACTCCCGGCTTCCTGAGGACCCCCGGGGGGGCCGCGCTTTTGTTTTTATCAGTCGCCACCTTCGCCCGTGATGGGATTTTTATCTGGAGAACAGAGGGAGGGACGTGTTTGAATAGAATGTGGGCAAGGACCCCGAGATAGCCGGCCATTACCACAACAACCATCAATCTCCACCAGTTTCTACTTTTACACGCGGAGGATGGAACAGCAGTCATGAGTCACTGCTGCTTAGGATGTAGTGAAATGATGTCCCCCCCCCTCCTCCTCTTCACCAACGCCCTCCGCCCGTCGCCATGGACAATCCTTATCAAGCTGGGTGGTGGATGTACTGTCAGTGACGGGGGCTGGGGGGGCAGCCGACATCCATCCAACCAGTTATTACACCCAACACTGTCCTGCCTGATTGTAATCACATGTCTGTGGCTTTGTCTCTCCAGAAGCTTCCGAGGCTCCGATGAGATCTTTGTGATTCCTTCTTTACAAACTGTCACGTTCGCCCTCGTCCGTCTGATTCCGTCTCTCAGGCTGCGACAATTCATTTTCTTCAACAGCAAACGTTTGAGTCTCTACAATCCGAGGAGAGAGGTTAGTGGGTGCACGTCCTCAGAGGGAAATCTTCTATTTGCCTTGGCCCTAATTCTGATAGAATTCAAATGGAGCCTTCTCGGTGAAATGCCCACGTTAAATGCATTTTCTCTGGCAGAAGCCGGAACCGTAAATATCAGACAGGAAAACAACAAGTCAGAGGTTGTTATTTGAAGGAAGATACATGAATTGAAGGGGAAAGAAATAAACATATGTTCTGCTGGCTCTCAGTCAGTCACGCAAAAACACACTGATGCACACGGAGACGTCCCGACGCTGCCTCCCACTGAGCGCCGCATCACCATTACTTCACAACAAAGGACGGAACACGCTGCCAGGATTTTTTATTAACTTCATTTATTTATGTTGGCAGAGCCGTGCTGGTTTGGTTTGGCAATTTACCACGAAATAATCATGTTCACGATCTGACAGTTAAAGGGAACAGGAAGCTTAGTGGGAGACGGGAGATTGACGAGTGCAGATCACATCAAATCAAAAATAAAGAAACCAGATGAAGACGTAACTTTACATAACTTCTGGTTGCCTGAAGGCCAATCATCTATTTATTCGACACACAATCTCAAATCTCAAAAACACAAAAGTCCTGACGCAAATTGTGAATTCATATTTTAATGTTTTTTCTAAAATGTTATGTCTCAAGTTGGATTTTAAAAATCTGACGCAACGTTTCTTCACTTCAGGCAAAAGGAGCAGTGAAAGGATCAGAGACACTTAAAGGAAACGTTAGAACTGAACTATTTTTAGATCTGATTATTCAACTTGTGTGGAAAAATAAACAAAAAACGACTTTTATATTTTACCAGCCAAAGTTAACCAAATTGGTACTTAGGACATTACTGTATAATCAATAATTGCAACAGACACTTAAGGTGCATTAGTATTTGACATTAACTATTGAGACTATGTCGGCACGCCCTATTCTAATTTGCCACGGTTTCTTAATGAGCCAGACTGTTTGTTTACATCATAAGAGGTCTGTTATTTAGTGTTTTGCTCCGTTCCTAAGTTGATTAGCTGTTTGCAGAACTATTGTCCATAAAGTTGTTACCATCCTCGCAGACAGTGTGTCAGATGCAGTTCTCTCTACAGTCATTCTGGATCTGTTGCGAGTGCGACATTCGTTCATTCAACAACTTTACTCCTCAGGCATCAGGTAATCAGTTGCAAATGATAATAAAGATAAAAACATAAAAACACACATATTTAGTCACAATAGAATTAGCTGCACATTACTTGTTAACCATGACACAAGAGTTTAACGTTTAGTCCCTTTCTCCTAATGTCTGCTGAGAACGTTTCCTTCACACAAATCGCTGCATTAATGCTAAACACAAAGTAACATAAGTTACAGTGTAAAATAAAGAATGAACAACTACACCTCAAACCTCCGCCGTGTGGACACATGTTGCATTGTTAACATTAATTAAAATTCCAAAGATGCTCTTCCAGTAATGACTGTGACTTTGGTTTCATCCATTTCTTCTTCGTAAGGTCACTTATTCGTAAAATAACTACTTCTTCATTGCTGACATCGTTTTTCTTTGCTGCTAACAAAAAACATATTGGGAATATAATTATAATTTTTGCAAAGTTGCTACAGATTAGAGTTTCTTGCAGGAATTCTGCATGTTGATATTTCATTAAATTGGCTGAATTTACTTCTTTTATTATTTGAAAAGTAAAAATATAAGAGAGTAATTCATGAAAATATTCTTTCAGCTGACTTGATGGCTCAGCGGTGATGTCTCAGCATTCATGTTGAATGACAGAAAACGACTGAGCCTGGAGCAAAGGTGCGCTGTGGGACTGAAAGCTTTGATTACTGTTTAATCTACTGAATATAAATTAGAATTAAAGCAGGATATTGTAATGTGAATATTATGTGTGATTTCTCTGGGCTGGCGATTCCAAAGCATTTACTTAAAGCCAAATACGCCGGTGTCTTGTCATTAAGCAACAATAGGCAAAACTGGGTAACTTCTGACTTTTGCCCTCAGTCGACTTCAGAAGAAAATCACAGCTTCATTGGAAACTCCAACTTAACTCAATTGTTTTCTCAGCAGGAAGCAAAAGAGAACATCACAACCTTTTATCTCTGTGGAAGAGGTTTTGTTGCTGCCATCACAAATGCATATTGTACATGATGTATCTCGCCTTTTTTAATTGCTGCGGTTTATTCACAGCGGGGGGGCAGGGGGGTATTGAGAGCCAGCGCACTACTGCTTTTTCAGATCACTGCGGGCGACGACTGCGGCTCATTATGCAGAGAAGAGCAAATCATTCCTAATGATTTGCAAAAACAAAAGCGACACTGAACACGGGCGGCTTTTATTTTTAGTTTCCCAGTCACCATCTTACATTTCACCTGAATCTACCCCGACGCTAATTTATGGCTTAAATTAGCGTTGGCCACGAGCCCTCAGTGAACAGGAGAACTCTGCTGCCAACAACTCCTCTCCACTCTTTTTATTGCTGATTTAATTTACTGAATTTATTATATTCTATATTCAGAGTTTATTTTGTGTCGTGCACATAAATAGTCTGTAAACAACACGTCTCCTCTTCCTCCTACACTGATTCAATGAGAAATCCCTGAATGACCGAAATCATCTGTGACATTTTTAGTTTGTCCTAACGACTAACATGGAGGAGGCAGGGTTTATCAGGTCTTTGTTTGCCACCAGGGGGCGATCAAGACACTTTAACTTCCCTTTTGGTGTCGTACATCGTCATATACAGTCTATAACACCAACTTGTAACAGTAGCACTTATTATACACTTTAACTTTTCCGGTTTGTTTTGTATCAGTTGTTTTGTTTATAAATTCACCAATAAAATAAAGAGAAAGAAATTGTGTAAGAACCCAGATGATCTCACTCTTTAACAGAGGGTAATGAAAGGTTAAACAGAAGTAATCCAACAAACTTATTACGGTCTGGCCGTGAGGGACGCTTCATATTACAATGTCCCGTGAAACTGTCAAAGCGTGATGGACTAATTTCCCCTCCGCTGATTCTTCTTTCCTTTCGCCCGTTACTATTTTCGACAGCTGTCCCATCTGGCCGCTCTTCACAACAATATTAACCAATGAACTTTAATTTCCTCTCTTGTTAAATAGAAATGAATGTGCTCTCCATCACAGGTGGGAGGCACACCTAATTGACTCGTGTTAACATCTTCCCATGCCTCGTGCACCTGCTCTCTCTCTATATGCACATTTCATCAAAACACTTTGCTGCAATCTGCCCGTCTGACAGTTCACCCGCTGATGGATCAATCTCATCGCATCAACGCGCTGATTTGACTTCGTATCTGCTCCGGGACTTTCATTAAATGCTGCGTAAAAGCCAGTGGGCTCAGAAATATCTAGTCTCAATATAGTTTTGTAATCATTGATATTTCTTTCTTTTCTGTCTGTTTTTATAACCCTTTTATTTTATTTTTGTATTTTCTTTTTTTGTAAATGTAATATCAACATGTTGTCATGTAACTTAAAATCTGTTTTCTTATTTAAATTACATTTCTAGATGTTTTTATATCAATTTATATTGTATGTGATGCACTTTGAGCTTCATTTCTTGTATGTGTTATACAAATAAAGTCTATTAATATATTGTTGTTATTCAATACAACAGGAAGAAGCAATATAAACAATTGATTTATTTAAATACTATGATTTCCTAATAGTTTGTCATCAGGGTTGATCCATGTATTCTTATTGATTCTCCAGAACCCCACCCACACACACACACACTAGTACAACTTTACTGTATTTCGTTGTACTTGTACTCGTTCTAAGAAACAGAATGTGAACAAACACAAAACTTTGCAGACCTTAGGTCACGATGTCAATGTGATTTATACTTTGAGAAGTTTTAGGGTGAAGTGCCAAAGGGACATTCAAAGCTCTGCATCGGAGAAAAGAAAACGACTCTGAGGCTCATTCGTCTTCCAGTCGTCTGAAAAGCAAACACTGTACAAATACGAATAAATACAAAAACCTGCCACGTTAATCTGTATATAGACAGAAACAAATATGACAAATTAAATAAACTTTTCCATTTTCTGCTTCATCATAGTTGCGTATTCATGTTTTATTTCAAATTGCAGGACCACAGCTGCAAACCTTTTATTAACCAAAACTATTTCAGCTCAAAATGCTCCTCTGCTTTTTTTAAACACCAAATATTAACTATTCCTTCGCGTCGTTTCTTCACTGCAGGAACATTTTCCTCTGGAACAAGCAGAGCTTTATGCAGCTCACAGGTAATTTTGTTAAACCGTAGCGCAGAGTGATGACAATTACTGCACAATGCAAGCTGATTTATATTACCCCTTATTTCCTACACAATTAACCTTGGGCTAATGCTAATTTAAACCTTCAGTGCCCACAAGATACTTCCTGGAAATTATGGGTAAACAGAAGAGAGCCAGCAGCGTAAAACTGTAAAGATCCGACACACAAGAAATATGCAGATGCACTTTTTCAAAGCCCCCGAGTAAAGAATGCTTTGTATCATGCAACTCAGGCATAGTGAATGAATAATAATATTATAATTACACAACTAATAACACAACTAATAATTATAATATGGAAATCTCCTGTCCATCATGACATGGACAACACAGATCTGTTCTGGTCTTCATCAGGAAACAGAAACACTCTAAACACTGTGACTTATAACAGCTTTGACTGATGGAACAAAATGAGAAAATACAATTCAATCTGCTTCATTGCTTTTTCCATATTTGAAGTTATCCCATGAATCATGTATCAAGTTGTCGAACAACTATTAAACACACACGTCTGTGGTTAGCGTGTGGAAACAGGCACTGAATAGTTTATTATATTTGTATATATACTTATACACCAGGAACTGTTTAACTGACGATATAATATATTTGTGACTGAATATGATTTGTCGGTGTCTTTCCATGTGGAGTTTGCATGTTCTATGCATGTGTGGGTTTTCTCCTCCAACAGTACAAAGAGGTGCAGATTAGATTAAATTCATTAGTGTAAATAGTTTTCTGTCTCTGAAGGCTGAACCTCAGAGGACAAGTGGTACAGATAATGGATAAATGGATCTTCAGGAGGAACCGGTGGACCTCAGAGGTGACTGTCAGAGACGGGGTCCAGAAGGTAAGACAGTTACAGAATAACACCTTCTCCTCACCTTGAACCGTCTTTTTCTGTGAGAGCTGTAGCATCAAATCTCTGTATTTACTCTTGGTCTCTCGTGTATATATCTCTCACTGTAATCCCAGTTATTTTACTAGATCTATAAGTACAGTGTAAAGTTATAGCAGTTGCCCGTGGGAAAGGAGGGTTTGTTTATGCCCCTGTCGTTACAGGATTACACAGAAAACTACTGAATGCATTTCCAGGAAACTTTGTGAAAGGATGGGACGTGCGCTAAGATGTTTTTCATCCCCTTCTTCAACGTTGTTAGATGTGATTTTCCCGAGAATAATTCATGGATATTGATGAAAACAAACAGGCATGTTTAGGAGACTGAATTCTATGCGTTGGTGAAATCTGGTGCATCTTGATGAAAGGGGAATAGAGGTGGGTTTAGGGAAACTTGTTATTTTCAGGTAGAGCCTCATCCTGTTGCACGTCAGGTGACCTGTTCTTTGGAACCTTCTCAGGTGGTCAGAAGTACATTCTCCACAGTTCACATGATTTCTCACATCGACATCCTGGTGTTCACCACATTTTGGGCGGGCGAGCCGGAACAAGGGGAATAGCGGCTGCATGCTGAGCTAATATATACTTCCTTGTGCCAAGCAGTGTAAATCACAGGGGTAATCATTAAGATGGTTTAAGTAGTTCACCGTGTGCGCTGTGATTACGCTCGGAACAAACCGTGCGGCGGGCGGATTAATGCGGTCCAGCAGTGTTTTTAGATCAGGCGGGGGCGAGAGACACAAAGCCAGAGAGAGAGAGAGAGAGTGAGAGCAACCTGCGATTCGAGGCTTTGATCATCAGTGATGGCGAGTGTAATGATTTATTGCACCCACAAACCCTTTGAAGGCCCCCCCCCCACCACTGAAGCCACGGGGGCCGGGCGGTCCCCCGAGCTTCACTTTTTTTATTTATTCATCTCTCTGGATCCACACAAGATGATCCTCATCCTTCATTAGAGCTGGATCGACATCGCACAGAAAAGTATTTTAGGAGGATCTGCAGCATCAGGAAGTCGACTCAGATACTGTGCAGGCAAAAAAAAAGATCAATGAACAAAAGTTAAGTTTGAGATACCAAAAAACGTTATTCACAAATTATAAACCCTCAACAAGAGTAAAACTACCATACAATCATATTGAGGTGAAACACTTTGATATATAAAATTAGTTTAGCAACAATACCACTTTGAAAATGATGATATAAGTAAATAAGGTCACATTATTGTAACTGAGCCCATCTGAATCACATCACAGCCTCATTAGCCATTTGGCTTTCATTATTAAATTAAATTGCATTAATTTACAACCTTCCCCATCACGTGATGTGATAGGTTCGCTCCTGGGGGGGGGGCGGTGGCGTAACAGCCACAGGTTTAGTATGTGTTGATTCTTTCCTGTGTTGATTCTTTAATGCGGCCGTGGGTTGGAAATAGATCTGCTTCAATACTATTGAAAGTGAAAGTAGAAACTGTAGCTCTTTAAACACGTGGTATCAAAGTATCGGTACTTTTGAAAAACCTAAAGAGAGACGTGAAAAATGGTTAATTACAATTTTTTAAATGTTAATGCTATTAAGCTCAGACACAGTGAGTAGAAAAAGGGTTTCTGAGTTTGAGGAATCGACTTCAGACTTGGCCTCTAGAGAATCTGAAGACGGTCCAGCAGAATTTCTGACATGTCGGATACCTACTTTGAAGCCAGTCAGGATCATGTGGTTCTCCTCGCTCCTCCCTGACACACAGCAGGATGAGAGAGGAAGCTGTGATTCAGTCCGACACTAAAAGGAGTCGTGCATCTCAGGAACAGGGTTGAAAACACCAAACATTTGTATGATCCAGTTTCCTCCCACACAATCACTGAATCCCTTTGGATTTTTAACTTGTTGTTCCATATGAACTCTAGATGTTGACAATATGGCTTAAAGTTGATGTGTTGACATCTAAGAAACAAACATCGACTGTTGCTCCTGACTCACACATTCTCCTTTCACATGTCAGCTGACACACAACAAGCCTGAGGAATCTGAGAGAGCGCTAACGACAATGATCAGCTCACAGGAGGAGGAGAACGCTTTGCTCACCTTACGCTCATCACAGCGGGGGAGTCACGTCGAAGCCGATAGCGCCACTGCAATCTCTAATTGGCACATTTCATGAAACAGGGCAACACGACGCACACGCAGATGGATGTGATAACATCAGTGTGAAGTGATGCTTAGTGTTTCTGTTTCAGAAGCATGGAGTGTGCCTCTTGCAGCCTCTCACTCTGCATGCTGGATGTTGAGGGAGATGAGTCATTAAGGGGAAAGTGTCACCGTTAGAATCTGCATCTGGGAAAAATGTCTCGTTCCCTCAGTGACACGTTACACAACGTCTGTGTGTGTGTTCACATGCAACGTGGATCTAAGGTGTAGTTTAGTTCTTTGGATTTATTTGATCTCCTTTTCCCTTTTTTCCCACAATGAGGTGAAAATGGGCAACGTGTGATATATGTAATGTATGTAGCTTGTTATCATTGGGGGATCTAACGGGTGTGAGTGCAGGCAGGACGTGTTACTAACATAGAATGTATATAAAGATGGATGATGCGTCTCCACCTCCTCACACTATACGAGCGCTGCCATCTGCTGCCGTATCAGGGTCCAACTGATTCAAGCACTCGATCTGTATCACAAATCGGCTTCAGCCGCCAATCACCATGTTTCAACCTGTTTTTATCGCATTAGGAAAGAATCAAAACGAAATTTAACAATAATTGAACACTTGAAAACACTAGTTTGATAATAGCTACCTGAAATTACAGACTCCATCTTTTGGAGAAGGGTTTGTTTAACATGTAATTTTTTAGGGGATCCATGTGCCATCCACTAACATGGAGGAGGCAGGGTTTCATGAGCTTTACTGCAGCCAGCCACCAGAAGGGTTTTAAGAAATCTTGGCTTCTTCTTTGGCGAACCATCTTTATATATATATATAGTGTATTATTTGTATTTGTGTGAATAAATTACGGTGATTTATGTTACACATAGTTTTTCCGTGTTGATGAAATCCTAACAAACACCTGCAGCTCCTGTGTTCTCGCTTAAATTACCTTTTATGTCGAACTTGGGCAGCACTATTAGAATATATTAAGTTATGTTAAAGTACTATGAGAAGCTGTGAGGGCTCTGCTGGGAGATTTCATCTACAACCTTGTTTCCCATGAAGCTGATTTCAATCTGATTTATTGAAATCATCCGGTAAACGATGGGTTTTGGTTTGAAGACGCTTGCACGTCCACCAACCTGGAGACCCTGGCCTCCTTTCACTGTGTCTCCTCTGCAGTAAACACGGGAGCTTTGCATCAACATGTTGAAGCTGCACCGCTCTGCTCAAGCACCCGAGCATTGTCTAAACGCTGGGCTTCCTCCTTTGTGAATCCCCACTGCAGGGTTTGTGCATTGTGCCTTCAGCGAGCACAAAGCGCAGCAGGCAAACACATGAGGCTGGAAATAAAGGGACCTGAGAACTGTGAGCGGGGCTACAGTACGGGAATGCTCCAAGAAATCGTATTTGTGCTTTTCATGCCCGTAAGCCTCTTGTCTCTAATCTATCCCACTCCATGTGTAGGTGTGTAAGGGTGTGAAATACGCTTTTCCCTCCGTGGCAAAGGATTCCACATTGTTCTTGCCAACAGGAAGGAGGCAACGTTTGGAAAGATTTGGCCCCGGTTCTCGAGACCTCAAGCACCTACACAGTGTATTCACAGGAGGGGAATAAAGAGCAGTGTCGCTGGGAGCGCTCAGCGGCTTTGTGCGCACCGTGACAATCACCATTTTGTGGTTGTGAGCAATTATGTCTGTCACAAAACAGACGGTGGGATGTGTCGTGACCCTCAGACGATCGCGGCTTCTCCGAGGGGGGGGTGGGGGGTGGGGGGGGGCAGACGGGGAGAAAACACATCATCCTGTGTTTTCAATTCAACGAATCAAACGTCTATTTTTCCCAGACGCTGAATATCATGTTGTGTATTTACGTTACCCACACGCGGCAGCCCTCCTCAGCCACGTCCGGTGGAACTGGGAGATCTCACAGATGGTTCCACTGGGATGATGAAACCACAGCGAAACAGCGATAATATGTGAGCGCAGTGGTTCTCTCAGTTTTTTGTAACTCACATCCTTGCATGAGAAACGCTGGAGATTCATATTTTTAGAGCTTTGAATTATAAATAGCTGATATATAATAACAGGGTGTAACTCGGGATTACTTTTGGAAAAAGGCGCTGATTAAGCAATAATTTAACAGTAATACGTTTTTCCTTTTCTTTTCATTCAATGCCACAATTAAAGCCGACTGAATGTGTGAGTGTGTGGGTGTGTGGGTAAAAATTAAATATTTGTAGTCAGGATGCACCACTTTGTTTTGTGTGTTTTGTTGTGGACTAATGGACATTTAGTGTCTCTTTTTGTCGGTCTCTGTTGCTTTTTTGTGTAACTCTGCAGTAGGTTTATTCCTGTTCTAGCCCCTGTAACAATTTGTGGATGTGTTTTGTCTCTATGTGGTTGTGTGTATGTTTTTTGTGGCCATTTTGTGTTTCAGTGCATCAGTGTTTGTTGTCGTTTTGTGTCCCTGCATTTGTTTTATTCCCTCTGTGTCTTTATCGTTGTTTAGTGTCTCTTTGTCAGTCTGTTGTCTTTGTGGTCGTTTTCATTGCTCTGCAGCTTTTGTGTGTCTCTTATTTGTTGCGTTGTGGCTCTGTTGCTGTTTTCTATCTACGGCCTTTACAGTCAGTTTATATTTCTTTGGAGCTTGTCATCCTGTCATCTAATCATCTATTATCTTTTGTGTGACTTTTTCATTTTCTTGTACCTGTTTGAAGCAATTTTTGTATCTCTGTTCTTTTGTGTATTAGTCATTTTGTGTGTTTTGTATATTTATGATTGGATTGTGTCTCTCCTTGTTTGGTTCTATGTCTTTCTAGCTGTTGTGTGTCATCATTTTGTGTCCCCCTCTTGCACCTCTTTGTTGCAGCTTTGTGCCATTTTGTGTTCTTTACTCTTTATGCATGTTTTGCATCTTTATGATAGGTTTGTGTCTCTTTGTGGTCGTTTTATGTGTCTTTGTCTCTTGTTGCCTTGTTGTGATTTTGTTTATTTTTATGTCTCCACAATGTTGTTGTGTGTTGCTTTTACATCTCTTTCTATAGCTGTTGTATGTCGGCCATTTTCTGATCATTACTCTTCATTGGTGTTTTGAATCTTTATGATAGGTTTGTGTCTTTTTGTGGTCGTTTTGCACATCTCTGCAGTTATTAGATTGACTTTACAACAAGTGAGTCACTTCAAACAGAGCCGGGCCCTTGTTACTGTGCCCATCGGCCTCTCCAGTAATCCATTGGTATTGACAGCTTGATGTTAAGTTTTACACTGTCAAACATCCTTCATAATGCTCTTTTTCCTCCTCACCGATTTAACGACAGCCTACGCCTCTTCATAAGTTGGGAGATGAAAAACTGGAATAAACTCTGCAAAGTGCTCACCGAAGAAACATTCCCCTGTTCAATTGCAAAGCCATTTACACTGTCTCTCACGGTAATAAGTCTCAGTGTTCAGTGCCCGAACAAATGAGATTCACAGCGCGATATTAGATAATGATAAATGAAATCCATAGATCAAGTTAAGTCGCTGCTTCTGCCGGGCACCCCCCGAGAAGAGGAATCTAATATTGTTTGTGGAATTAATGCTCCTTTGCGGGTAAATCTCAGGAACATTATTGAATGTTTGTTTTCTGGGTTTTCTACTGCAATCCATTTATTTCCAAAGAGTGTGTGAAGCAATGGGGACGATGCAGAACCCCAACAGAGAAAACCCAAACCTGATAAATGCACTGGGCTGATGAATGGGGCTGAGAGCAGGCTGCTGTTAAAATGCTTTTACCTCTTACCTGCAGCATCTCCTGGAATCTGATTGGTCCCTGAAATGAGGCGTCACATTAAGAAATGTTTAACGCAACTTGAATCCCAGCTCCGTGATGGTGCAGAGGTTACACAACTGCACTAGTGATTGGATCAGAAAATCTACTTATAGTTATGCTATGTAAAATAAAGAATCAGCATTTATGAATTCTTATTCTCTTGAGTAGCACAGCAGCTAACATGTCAATCAACAATGATGCTGAAATGCCACAGGACCGACTCCTCGCTTCCTGTTTGTGAGCATTAGCTAAATGGATACACACATATATGTAAATCTGAGCGATGGCAGGAGAAGGCTGTCTGTGCTGATGCATGTAAATACAAAGTCCCCGGTGTGTTGATGGAAGACGTGTGAATCCTGCCCACACACAGCGAGAGCAGGGATTTAATGATGGTGGAGATACAGTGCAGAGGAACATACATTAGTGGTTTGTGCTCGGGAGGTGTTCGATCAGACAGATGCTCAGGTGTTTGACCTCACTACTGCCGAGACGATGATGTCGTCTGCCAAGAAATCAGTCAAAGCTGCCGAGTGTTCTTATGGCATCCATCCATTTATTATAGATGTCGCTGATGCTTTGAGGGCCACGAAGGAGCCGGAGCCAATCCCAGCTGAGATGCTGAACGCCCTGGACACATCCCAGCGCTGACGTATGGACACAAACATCATCACAAACATCACCGACAGAAAAATGTATTCTCCTGTTAACTGGGAGGACGTCGTAGAAAACCAGTGAAGACAGCAGAACATGTGAACTCCACACAAACAGGCCCCCAGGCTCATCCAGCAGCTTCTTGCTGTGAGGAGATAGTGGTGACTAACACTGCACCAACGTGTCGCCCAAGTATTCTTCTTGGTGTGTAGGGCGGATGTACAAGAGTACACACCTTCAAATCCTGTCTGTGGTTAAATCTAATTAAACATGTTGTATCCATCAGTTTGAATTTGTGCCTGAATGAACTTCCCTGGATACAAGTGACTCCATCTTGCACTTTTAAAACGTTGTATAACATGTACTCAGACATTTTAGTTTGATCCATGTCCCAATTTAAACCAATAACATGGAGGAGGCTGGGTTTTATGAGCTATAGTGCAGCAGGTCACGAAGGGGAAAGTAAGGCTATGCATCATAACACAATCCAGCTCACATGTTGTGGTGTTGTATCAGGATGCAAAGTGACGTAGCAACAGACTGAACAACACTGATGGAGATATATGTCGAGAGAATAGAAGAACTCGTTACTCGTGTGTGTTTTCCAATCCGCGACAACTGTAACCTTCGGCCCTCATCTGCCAGCGAGTGGATAGTTACACACAAAGTACACACACAAGTAGGTAGACAACAACCAAATGCACTGAGGCCACTTTTCTATGCATCTGTGCTGCTGAATGCAAACATGTTATGAGTCTGTGTTTTACTTTAAATCGTGTTTTTCAATGTCCTGCTCCTCCACAGTTCTTCACACTGGTTTTAAATTACAGCCCTGACAGGAAAGAAGAAATTCAATGTCAAGCAAAACAAGAAAAATAAAAGTATATGATCTTATATCGAGTATTTAGAGTATATAAATTGTATTGGAGCAGGTATGGGGTACAGAATGATATTTTCCATCGACATGGAGCCACAGAGTTTTCCTGTCTGTTTTCATCAGTGGCGTCGACATGACAGGCAACAGCAAATTTGGCAGCTTGACACACGCAGCAGCCGAGAGGGGGCTGGTTGCAAGGTTAATTGGCGATGGGAATAATTGGCCACTGGGCTCAATTTGTCTGATGGGAGGAATTGGAAACCAATCTCACTGTCTGTTTGGAAGCATTCCATGTAATTCCTCGATGGAGGCGTCTTTATCTGATGCGCTCTGGCTGAGCCGCGTCCTCTGATCATGCTCACTGTGTCTGTATCTGCCACAGATCTGCAAAACAGCCAGGAAATTCTGACAGCAGCACTTCTGGTAAGTTGCTTTTTTGCAAAATCAATATTCTTCAATGTTTAACTCGGCCTTCTCGGTGCACACGGCCAAATGAAATTAGATCCGTGGTCTCAAAGCCCCGGCCGGCTTGGAAAGAAATGGAGAACTTGTGCTTAAAATGCATTAATGTGGATAATTCCCCGGATAAAAAATCTGATTCATCAGCAGCTAACTCAATATAAAGTCCTCCATTAAAAATCCAAATCAGAGTTTATATCGCTGATGTTTTTGTGGATTTCTCGGCTGGTGCCAGTTATAATAAACCTCTTCGGATCATTAATTTTACAGCGGTAAAATAAAAGTGCAGTAACACTCTGGTCTGTGAGGGTGTGTGTGTGTGTTCGATACAATATCCTCTCAGAACGATTGTGAGTTTTATTTTTTTCTGCAGCCCCTCTCACTTTTAGCTGCTTGCTAAGCACAGCCTCGTCTCCAGGGCACCATTCGTCTACTGGTGGGTTGATGGCCATTTGTTTCCACATGGGGGTGTGTGTGGGGTGTGTGTGTGTGTGTGTGTGTGGTGTCAGCAGAACCAGCATCTGAAATAGATTTTTCCCTTCGACTACATGTAAATGATCTTGCCAATGTTTTTAAACTCAGGGACGATGATGCAGATTTTGGATAATATTCACCATGAGACTGAAATGTTGAGATTGACTTTTTCTTCAAAATCACAACAGATACAACCTGTTAGGCTTTTTGAAAATGACAGTAAAGTAAAGTAGAAAGTAGGCATCAACAGCCTTTATTAAAAATAAATTGTTGAATTTCTCACCATTAAATTGTCAGTTTGGAACCTTGGATCAGAATTTGTGGAGATTATAACCTTAAAAAAACTTTCCGGTACCAGATCGGTGTTCCTCATGGATCCATCTGGGGCTCACGTGCAATTTCTCGGCAAGATTTATACATCTACAGCAGTTTATGAAGATAGATTTTTGATAAATCAACATGTTCTGTCCCTTTTCTCTCATATCCTTTTCATAATCAATAAATAAATAATAACCAAAAACCTTTCCACATCTTATTGAGATTTCATGGTGAATATTTTCTTTTTCGTGCCAGGACATAACAACACAAAGAAGATTATCAGATTGTTAAACATTAATAATGAAACAATCCGTATCTAACACAAACATAACCAATGAAAGAATAGTTCTTGTTCCCTGAATTACCTTCGATGCCTTTGGGTTCATCTTGCGATCGAGGCTTCGGGGGAGAAAACAAACCTCGACTTCAACATCAGACGAGGATTAACAGTCTGGGATTTGTGGACTTTACTTAAAAGCTAAACCTTCATCAAGGAGTTCAACTTGCTTGGTAAAAGCACCAATCAGGAGAAAACAGTGAGAGCTTCTTATTTTATTCATTATATTATTTATTTTGCTCCCTTTCTCAGGTTTCTAATGTTCTTTTAATCTCCATTGTCCATAGTTTATGTATTTACATTTACCAGGGTTAATTATTGACTGTTTAATTTGACCCAGGAGTCCATGGGAAAAAATGAATCCCTTTATAAATGGTTATAATGGAGGCCAGGTTTTCACTTCATTAGGAACAACCTCAATGTGTCTGACCCAGGGGCCATAAGTGGCAAACATTGGGGGAGATGTTAGAGCAAAACATCAATTATCAAACCACCAGCGAGAGTCACTGATGACGCCTGATTTAGAAAATTATGGAAATTGAGGTTTATGCAGGATAGGAAGTTTTTTTATTGTCCTACCTTTATGAAATAGCGTGATATTCCAGTTTGAGTGCAGAACATATTTCTCCTTTGCTCTTGGTTTGTTACTGTTCAACAAGTCCCCAACCAATAGAAACACCAGGTCTAGAGATGACGATTACTTTTAACGATTACCATAACTTTAGAAACCTTAAATCTCTTTTACATGTTGCGTCTCTGCCTCAAGATCAACACTTTCAAAATAAATCTCCACTAGTTCCTTAACGTGACGCCGGGCTCTTGATGGAAAGTGAAAGGTAATTTGCATTTATCACTGCGAGGAAAGGCTGCTCACTGATGATAATTAATTCTAGATATTTATAGAGCAGTGAAACTGAACCTTCTTCGCATGCAGTCAAATTCCTGAGGCTCTCACACGTAGGTGCATCAGGGGATTTATTTACTCTCCTTCCATAATTCAGCTGAAATACGAAACCGGTGTGGAAAAATTAATTTAAGATGAAGTTGAAGATGAAAGTCAAGTATTTTATTTTTGCCTTTTTTTCAGTTTCTTCGAGACTCCAGGTCTTTTCTTAGTGATTACGCATGTGATTGATTCGGGCTGCATCGCAAATTAACTTTAGCACAGACCTCAGCAGTGGAACTCACACGGAACATTCGCTGAACAAGCCGGTTTGAGAACGTCTGGGATGTGTGTGTGTGTGTGTGTGTGTGTGTGTGTGTCTGTGTATGAGTGTGTGTGTAGGGGGTGTTAGGAAGAAGTAACATATCAAGACCTGTCTTTATTTAGAGTCTCTTCAAATGCAATCACCACATTATTTCCTTTTTCTATCTTCTCGGGGTTTGTGCACCGATCCAAACGTGCACGGACGTCTCTATAAACCACACAACAAACACGACAAGCGATGGAACAACAGTAACACAAGTAACACAATGCCACAAAATGGAGTTGAGGTGTTGTCCAATGTCATCGGCCTTGTAGAACGATGCGGTTCATTGGGATGCAGATGTGGGCCGGCTCACCTCGCTGTGACTTTCGGGCTCGGACCTTCTCTTCCAGGGAGCTCTGCTACACAACGCTTCCCTGATCACGGGAGTGTCGGCGGCTGCTGATGAGCTAAGGAACCCGTCACAGTAATCGTTACTGACAGGACATGCAGCTGCTAATGATCTTCTCTTAATCACACTTAATCAGGTAATAATGATTTTGAGGTGAGAGATGAAGTGCTCGCTCGGAGAAGAGGCCTTGTTTCACTTGACTGGTTTAGGGAAGGGGCTCCATATGCTGCACTTCTCCGGTCACTAGTTGTGATTGGAGCGAGGACAGGGACAGTGATTAAAGACCTATAGATCATCAGGGACCGGGGGACAGGGCAGCACAGGAAGATACACACCGAGGTTTCCCCCCGTGCTGTCGGGTGAAAATAAAATATTACCTTGACCTTTTTTAACTGTTTGGCCGTAAGTTTGTTCAATTAAACTGAACACACCGTTACTGGGATGTTATTTCCATTAAAATGCCTCCATATTTCACGTTTTCACTACAGTCCATTTTGCACTTATTGATTTTCCAGCACAAAGGTTGAATTTGAATCAGGCAAATGTAAAGAAGGTTTTTAAAAATCTGAATTGCAAATGGGAGCATTCAATTTGACTAATGCATTTAAAACTTCAGGCGACAGAAGTGACTTTGAGCTTCTGATCAAAGTTTAAATGTTTCAAGGCTGATGAAGAAATGCAGATTGAGGCTTGAACCATTAATTTTATTAAAAATATTATGAAACGAAATTCACATCTTAGTAAACATCGTAAAATATTTAATATATATAATAAATTACTATTTATTTTGGACAAATCACATAAAACAACAAAGAATATATGTCAATCAATCTCATTCTCTCTTTTGTTTGATTGATCCAAAACAGTTTAACGCTGATACTCGACTTTAACCTTCTGATATGAAAAACATAAAAATGTACTTGATTAACATGAGTACATTCAAATGTATACATTATATATAATGTGTATATAGTGTGTGTGTGTGTGTTTTTTAAGCGCAAAGAATTTTTCTGAAGATTTATAAATGTCCCAATAAAATTTAAGTGAAGCCACTGATTTGGTTACCATGGTTACTCTCATCTGTTGCCATTTGAGTTGTTCCAAATATAAATAGTTTGATGAAAGTTATACTTTGGTTGAGGTTATGCAAGAAAAACTCAAAAATAAAAAAAATACCCTCCATGTTTTGACTCACACCTACGGGCAATTTACACAATCTAATTTAGGACATTAGTCTTTATACGTGATTCCTCCCGGTGCTCATGTTCACTCCCACAGTCAATAACGATTTGACACAAGATAAAGTGAATAGAGATTTTTTGTTGGTTTTTCTATTTTTTGCTTGTGTCCACTGTGGCAACAAGTAGTTATCATGGAACAATACGCCCACATCGGTTTGACAATCTCTCAAGGCTGCAGCGTAGGAGACCTCAGTGACAGTGAGAGGACAAAAGAGGAAAATAGAAAGAAGAACTGTTGGATTTATTGAAAAGAGCAGTGAGGTTAAGTTATTTTTAAAGTCAACTGATTTACTGTTAAAAATACAGAGAGATGTCTGTCTGTAATCAGCTGGTGCTGGTGGGCAGAACATATATATTAATCTGATAAAGCTTTTTAACTCTCTTTTAAATATATTCTGTTATCTATAATAACACTGGGTCAAACGGGTTCAAAGAAATACAGTTTTTTTATTACATTTTATGAAAAACTATAATACACTAAAGATCTTCACTGCAGATAAACCAGGAAGGATGAACACAAAGTTCTCTAACTTCCTTCCGCACCATCGACAAAGTGACAGTTTATTGTAGAACCTGTTTGATGACGACTCACTAATGACAACGCTTAATTCCGAAACAAGCTCCATAAAAAGAGCTACACACAATATACACACAAACATTGATACACACGTTCAGGTGCATATATCAGTATTTGACATTGATGTAGGACTTTCGAGGGAAACTGTTAAAAAACGATTCGACATACTGAGGAAGTTATTTGGATGAGACCGTGCTGTACCTGCCAGATGAAATATTTCAAACATCACTCATCTCCAAACCTGATGCGCCCGCCCCCCTCGCCCGCTCTGTGATAGCAGCGAGCCGGAGGGCGCCCGGATTTGCCCGCTCTCTCCTCTCGGTGGCCACGCCGCCCGGCACTGAACCGTGGCCTCTGCTAATTGTAAACTCAATGAAGCATTCTTAAACAGATGCTGGTGGAACGGCTCCATTAGGCCTCACGGACGCCTGTCAGCGACATATCACAGCCATGAAAAGTCAAAGTGTCATTATCACACGGCTCCAAGCGCATCCGTCCACCCGCCAATTTGATTCTTATTAAATGCACATTACAAGTGGGGATGGATGGTCGTGGTCGAGTGGAGTTGCTGCTTTGGAGAGTTTTGGTCAGACACACACTCATAGACACACACACACACATAGGGCTAAGCAGTAACACAACACAGTTTTTAAACCGAGGACCACAAAGTGTTTACAAACAGGGAAAAAATAAAGCCTGTGATGTCACCGGGGGGGATGAGAATATGGAATATTCGTGGCTGTGAGGGTTGAATGGATTTTAATAGATAAAAGCAGGTCCAGGACGTGCTCTGCAGAGAGCGGCTGTGGGAGGAAAACAAAGCTGCGACAGTCCTGTGTTGCTCTGCCAGCTCCAGTAAGAGCAACTGCATGTGACACAACAATTAGGCTCCGGGCTGTGTGATGCAGAGGTTACACCGAACGACTCCCAGGCCACCGTCCCACTCGTTTCCGTTTGCAGCTTTACTTTGTTTGGTTTATTTATATTTTTTATTAAATGAGGGATTAATTATTGAAAGAACAGGAGAAAGCTGCGTTTAGAAGATAAATGTACTGTAGCTACTGTAGTGTCCCCCCCCCCAGGGTCTCATGGAGAGACGAGGTGGTGGAATGTTTCACTGCGGTAGTGAAAATAAATAAACAGGCAGTTTAACTCGTATATATATATTTTTCTGCTAATTACTAAAACCAAACAGATACAATTACTCCCGCACATTTCTCAGCTTTTGTTGTTGTTTATGTTTTTTTTTAATGATTAATTGATACACTTTACGATGCAATTAGCACGCAATTATCATTTTCACTTCCAGCCCTCCGAAGCAAATCAAACTGATAATGAACTCTTATCTTTTTATAATCACCGTGAGATTCCTGTTCCGCGCCATTATTCCTCTCTTTCTCCCAGTGCACAGTGACGAGTTGCCTTTAAAGGGCCATTTCGTGATCCTCAGGGTCGGGGGGGGGTTCGAACTACCAGGGCGATGGAGACAAGGTGCGTGACAAGTCTCCCGTGTGTGTGTGTGTGTGTGTGTGTGTGTAACAACAAGCCAGCTGCTCCTCTGGGATATTACTGCAGACAACCTCCCTTGAATATTCATCAGGCACTGTTGCTGGTGCACACAATGTCTGCATACACACACACACACAATCACACACACACACACACACCCACGGACGATCATCACATACAACAATGCTCCTCTGATCAAAGAGAGCTCATTATCTCCTGTCGTGCCGCAGAGTGAAGCTGAAATATCCAATCAGTCCGGGGCGTTCGAAGCCTGGGCTCTCTCTCTCTCTTTTCCGCCCGCCTCAGCAAAACCATCTCCTTTCGGCTAGCCCCACGTTTGATTCCTCACCAAACCGTTGGTTCAAGGAGCGCGTGGAGTGAGAGGCCTTTGATTGCATTAACTATAAATGAGCGAGTGTGTCAGATGGATCTCCAGTGGCGACTGTTTGAGACCGCTGCGACTGCTCCCCGACAATCGGCCGCTTGATACGAGTGCTCGAATGGTTCCTCGAGTCGTTCCCATTCTCCATGCGTGGGGTTTGTGGCGTTAATGCAAACGTGATGACCGTCAATTTGCAGAGCGCCGAGAATCGAGATTTGACCTGGATTATCCACTTTCGGCGGGGGGGGGCCTGAATTACAGCGATAATCACGGATCAGATTTGTCACTTGATCTCCTCTCGTGTCAGACGGCGAGGGGCAGCGGATCTGCTAATGAGGAAAACCCTCAGGAAGCAGTTTGTGTTTTTTTTTCCGAAATTAAAAGTGAAATTAGCAACGTTTTAGTGGCTTTTTCCGATATTTGCAATATCTGTGATTTTGGTTGAAAGAGTTGGTAATATTCATAATGTCATGTTGGCAAAAAATCGTATACTTTTTCATATTTATCATGATATTCTTAATTCTTTTATGAATATAAAGACTGAAGGTGAAGGCTGTGAATGACCTAGAACCAAAACATTTACAAAAAACAACTCTTCAGAGAGTGCGTCGCTCTGCCCAGGTCCATCATTCATCTTTTGAAACCACATTTTATATTTGGATCTTCAATAACTTGCATATTAATATCAGGATCCACTTATAATTCTCTGAAAAAAACAAAAAAAAATGTGTCAAACCTTCCTCCCTGATAAAAGCAGCGACCTTCCACACAGATTTATGTTAATTTTAAGTGTGGTCTTTGTTTACTTGTCCTTAAAAACACACAAACTAACCCACAAACTAACAGACAGCGGTTACAACATCCTTAGCTTAGTGGAGGTAATGATGAGTGCTACACCTTTAGCTGCACAATGCAATATACTGCATATACATATATTTGTTATACTAAGATGATTATTGTTTTATCTCACAGCCCTGGATCCTGTGACAGGATCCTGACATCTCCACCTCTCATTTCAGTTTGGAGCTCCGTGGCCTCTTGTTCTGTGAGTGTGAAGTTTGTTTTGAGCACTCCACTGTACTTACTGGAGCCTCTCATCCTCCGACCCTCTGCACCGTCCGACTCGACCCTTGTGCAGCTGGTAAAAGTGTCTGAGTCTGTTGTGGGCATCGGTCTGAGGAGTAATTTGAAAAGTATGCTTTTCTGGTCCATGTCAGATGACAGCTCCTGCAGCTCTGACGCCTTAAGAACTCAGAGTGCTATCGACTGGATGAAGACTGTCACTGGGAAGACAGAATGACAGAATAAGAGATGTTTATTTATCCTCACATGAGCCAGTTCAACTGATGTTTAAGATGTGGCTGATGCTCCGCAGCACAAAAACTGTGTAACTATGAGAAGTGTTCATATTCCAGAACTGTTCTTCACCAGCTGCTCAAAATAAGCAAAGCATGAGCAGCACGACAGGAACAGCTTCAGGGAGGTTTAACCCATATTCACAAATCTCACAGCCCAGAATGATCAGTTTGGTTGTGAGGACATAACAACCTGGGCTGCAGAGACATGAATGGAGATGTTTATATAAATAGAAGTGAATCGGTTCTGCATGTGAGAGATGGAGGAGTGAAATGCATTAAGTGCAAATGGATGTTCAAAGCCTCCCAATGCAGGTTTTCTATATTTTATTTATTTATTCACATTAAATGTTAAAAAAGACATGTCATGAAGGACTGTAGTGATGAAAGTGGAATTAAATAAGCCGGTGAAATTGCTTCCTGTGCCTCGGCTTCTGCAGCAGGAGCCTCCTGCAGCGTGAACTCCCTCAGACCTCCTCCTCAGACCTCCTCCTCAGACCTCCTCCTCAGACCTCCTCCCGATGCCAACTCCTTCGCTTGATAACTTATTTAGTCGATAATAATCAGCCGTGTACAAAGGTTACAAATAAATACACGGCCGGGGAAAGTGAGGGAGCGGGATTCAAAGTGAGGTTTCATGCACATGCACAGGTTTCGCCGGTGAGATAAGGAGGAGCGCCGGGATAAGAGACTAACAGATTCACAAACATCTGTGTGTGCACCAGGCGCAGACGCTTTCATAGGTTCTGCTCATGTGTCGGTTCTGCAGCGAGGCCTAATCCCACATAAACACCGATCTGCTGTGTAACGTCACCTCAGGCTTCCTCTGCTCCTCTTCGCTCATCTCTCTCTCCGGCTCGAAAACAGACGACTTTTTATTATTGTTTATTCGCCTTTAATTTAGTTTTATTTTCACGGTCCAGCTGGCTAATGCTTTTCAGCGTCCCCCCCCCAAAGCAGAGCCCTCCAGGGGTGTTTCAAAGTAATTCGGTTCCACCTGAGGAGACACACACACGCCCGCTCAAATGCAGAATCAATATTAATCGAGTGTGAGGGGTGTGTGTGGCTCGTCCTGAAGCAGATGTTGCAGCCTGGAGAGGATATTCTTGGGAGGTCGGAGTGTTTGGACGTGGTCACTGTCGGGGGTTATTGACGACCCCAAGAGGCTCTTTGTCTCCGTGTTTGTGTCTTATTCATTTTCCTCGCTCCCCACCTCCCCAGGAAGCTTCCCCGCAGTCGCTCCATCACTCAGAAATCTTTCTCTCAGTTTCTCTTTCTTCTTCAGGCTCATATCAATAACCTGAGATGGATGGAAACAAAGGCAAAGACACAGGCTCCGGTATCCAACGTTTTCAGGGCTCATTTTAGAATCTGGCAGATAGAATATCGATCACGTGCCTTGATTATGTGCTGCTCAAATTACGTGAGGCTAATAAGTCATTAAACACTGAAGGGGGCTGTGTTGACTGGAGATGCAGCAGATTCTACTGCACTATGACACACATATACGGGTTTATTTATTGTGTTAGCATCTTGCATTGTTTATTTAATTTTATGCAGTGTCCCGCCTACACTTATCCGTATGGAAAGTAGCTTTTTTTGTTTGACATATAGTGATGCTGGTTGCAGTTTTTCTTTCTGAAACTGTAATGATGATGATTTCCAGTGATGGACACTAAAGCAAATAAAGAGCTGCTGAATGAGTCAGGCTGCAGAAACCTGAAGCTTCACCACCGCTGCTGCACAACGGGCTGTTCCCATAACCCTGCACTGGAGAAGAAGTTGTCGTCAAGGTACAGGATGTTGTGTTGTTGTGATTGATGACATAATTTAACTGGAAGAGTCCCAACTGTCCCTGTTTATTCTAATTTTACTTATATTGAACGTATCACGTGTCTTAATCGCAGCAGATTCCACTCTGCACTTCCTTGGGCCCTGACCAACTCTCATGTCTCGTGTGAAGTCGATCAGATGAAGAGTTCTCAAGACGCGAGAGACACAGACAGACAGAGATCTTTGGAATATGTAGATTAATCACATCTGTTTAAGTTTTCAGAATCTGTAACTGGAACAGATCGACTGTCTCATCAGTGATAATGAAAGAAGCCCAGGACGGGACTCGACTTCCACAAGAGGCAGCGAGAAACACGAGGAGATGAAATGTCTGATGAAGATTTACAGAGGAAAACAAGAAACTCAACTTTGCTTTATTTATTTATTCAGAGATTATTGCAACTGAAATAAATTTGTGTGAGACGTTTATTTCAATTTAACATTTTTAAAATCGGATTAAAAGCAAGCTTGAGTTTATTTCCTGCAAGTCTTTCATAAAGTGTCTGCATGGATCTCTCTCTTTCTCTCTCTCTCTCTCTCTCTCTCTCTCTCTCTCTCTCTCTCTCTCTCTCTCTCTCTCTCTCTCTCTCTCTCTCTCTCTCTGTTTGCTGTAAAACAGTCTGATCTCAGATATTCATGATTTGATTTAAAATTCAAATAGTTTCCTGTTCCTTCTGAATCTGCTTCCCTCCCTCTTCCGTGTTTGGTATCATTCTCGATATAGATTACTGTTGGCTGACGTTTTCATTTTCCTCTGTATAACCAAACATCAGTGACACGATGTGACAACCTCCCGCCACAGATGTTAGAAGGTTTTTCTCTCCTTCAGATGCAAAGAGGGAAAGGCCTCTTTGTGGACTTAAAAATTATCAATGTTGGCTAAAGGCAGAAATTCATCATCTGGCGGCAGCTCGGATTACCCACGATGCAGTGCAGCCAAATGAGATATAGTGTTGAGTGACGGGCATCCTGGGAAATTTAAACAGTTAGTGCTTCAAACTAGAAAATACAAACAATCAACTTAACATGTGGCACTATCATTACATCTATAAATCTCATTTTTACCATTTTCATTATAAGAACCAGTCGGACAGAGATTAAATAAGATGATCACACAACTGGTCCTAGTTCCCTCCGCTCACCCAGGTTGAGGCAGATCACATCTGGTCTGGTTCCAGAGGTTTCTTCCGGTTAATGAGGTGGTCTTTTTCTCCACCTCCTCCATGTCAAGTAAAACCTGAAATCCTGAATCTAGCTCCAAATTACTTCTTTGGTGCAAGGTGGCAGCTTTCCTTTCTGGATAGTGGGAGGAAGTGGAGTCCATGTCTATGTTACAAACCAGATTTTCAACTTTTAGACACGATATCTGAACTGGCACTATTATTTGGGTTGTCTCTCCGTCTGCATGTCCCGGTCTCATGAATGAATTACCTCAGAAACTTGACAACCGCCCAAAATACATCATCAGCTTCTACAAAAACTCTTTGATCCCATACAACAGGAACAAAAGGGAAAACTGTGGCCTGGACGTGGTCATGCATTCCTGGTTTTTGCGGAGGGGAATGCAACCGTGAGTTTAGTCTGCTTGGGCAAGGCACCAGAAGCGTTGGCCCGGCCTCTAAGTCTTCTCATTTCCACCAAGTGCTTCAGAGTGAAAAGAGAATATGAGACGTCAGACAGTGTTCGAGTCGTGCGCCTTGACCGGCTTTAACAACATGAAATCAAAAGAAGCTAAATGAGTGCAATCTCAGTCCTTATTGAACTTCGTCATTATATTTCTATTCAGCTGCAGGAGTAAAAAAAAACAAACACGAGCTCTCACTCTGATGAAACTGTCACTCGCTGCCGAGGCTTTGTTCAATTTTTTAAATTGACCAACCCTTCTCTCCGGCTCCTGCTTCTATTGTGACGTGGGCTCCTTTTGAACTGCAACACATTTGAACTCTGACAACGTGTGTTAACTGTGTGTTTTATCTGATGCTCTCCTCTTCTTCACCTCTTCACTTGCTCCTTCTTTTAGCGTCTCATCTACCGGTTGCACTCTTCTTCTCCCCCACGTCGAAGTGAAGATGCAATTTGAATATTAAGTTAATCTGATTTAATTTCTTTCTGTTTGATGTAATGATTGGATAACACACACATCTTCTCTTCTATCCATTTATTTCAAATATAGACTGAACCAATTATTTGAACTCTGGAAACCATTGATGTATGATTCCATCACATATGGACCAAACAGTCGTCAGTGCTCCACACAGCAACACAACTGGATGCAGCAACCGACCGATACCTGATGCAACAGATGTGCATCAATCAGCACTCTATTGCTATTTATCACTTACTGCAGAATAATCTTACCTCATCTCTTCCTCTATTGTTCCCTCCTCGTCTGCTTCCATTAACTGTGGGTGCATGTTTCCCATAGAACATTGGTGCACCTTGTAAATAAAGGAGATTTCACACCTTCCCAGTTTGGTACAGAACCTTTGGACTTTTCTATTTAGTCTGAAACAGAACAACAGGAGTCAAAGGTCCAGACCGACAGACCAAAGTTAATTTGAACACAAAAAATTGGTCTTGGTCTGACACAAACTGAACAATGGTTTGATTGCAGTGTGAATTAACTTTGTTGGGGGCAGTTCAGACTTTCTGAGCACTCACAGGGAGCTGAGAAAACATTAAACAGTAGAAGAAGAAAAGTAGCAGAAACTTTTCTGGGTTTTCCGATAATGGAGTTACCCAGACTCATAGGATTTATATATATATATATATATATATATTTGGTAGTCATATCATAGTGATGTCATGAAATCCACTGGTTCATTCAAACAGAAAGACTCCTATTCAAAAACGCCCTTAGGGAATTATAAATGATGATTTCCCAGTTATGGTCAGTTGTAAAGATTCATCCTGGAACCACTGAACTATATTACACATTCAGCTGGAGAGCCCAACATGAGCTGGCTCTTTCTCCTCCACGTCCTGCACCTCCTACACCTCCTTCTCCACCTCCTCAACTCATCTGATATCTGTAACCTTCAAGTCTTGTCTCAGTGAATTAACTCGCTAGCAACCATTAGATACCAACAACTACTTGTTGTGTTTGCTCTCACTCTCTCGCACACAAAATATGTCAAGTAGTGAGAAGTGGATCAGCAGCTTCAATGAGACAAACGAGAAAGCATTGTGTATGTGTATATGTGTGTGTGTGTGCTTGTGTGTGTGTGTGCGTGTGTGTTTGTGTGATATCTTATTATTCTCGAGGGCTTCATTGCATGATAGGAATAACATATTGATAGATCCAGGGCAGTTATTTGTATTGTACATCAGACTCTGGGCTTGGTTGGGTTGTCCAGGCCTAATGACGCCACAGCCTCTGGCTCCCCCACCAGCTTCCACTACAACAAACCACAAAGAGACTCACAACCTACAGAGAGAATCTGGCTTTAAATCGCCTCCTGGCAAATGTATTGTTTCACACAGGTCACGTGAGATCGACTGCGAGTAAATGATGAAATCGTCAGAAACTGACATGTATGGAAATTATTACTTTAAGGCATTTTACCTTTTGCCAATGCTGTTTGTGAGTATGATGTGTGTTGTCAGGCATGTTTGTAGGAGCGGCTAACAAAGGGACTCAGACCCAAAACACTCATGAGGACTGAGGTCGTTTTGGTTTGAAAAGACATTTTTTAAATGACCACCTGGTAAAATGGTAAATCATTTTACTGGCTTGAAGCTATTCAAACTTATCGCTTCAGGATAATTGAAATATCAAGATCACGTCTACACAAACTTTTCTCTAAATGATCATCAAATAGTGAATCAATCCCAAAAAGGCAAACAAATCTATTAAAGCATATTTTGACTTCAAACACTTTGCAGATCTGATGTGTTAATGTTCAGTGTGAGGAGGATTTCAGCTGCTGCCCTGGTGCCACATGTTGTCGATAGTGGAATCTGTTGACTGACGAGCCTGATCCATGTGGAGGCCCCTCTGCAGAGCCAGCACCTCCTCAGCAGAGGTTAGACTCCTGTCACTCAGCTCTTCAACCTCCATTACTTATTCACCGGCCCCTGCATGTGGCTGGTGTAACAGAGAAGGGGGATGAACACAATTAATGAAGCTATCTCTTCAGGATTAAGCAGTGCAGTAGACGCAGCTTCCACCACAGACGCCTGCACCTTAACTGGATTCCTGACGCACATTGTTCCGGCAGCAGCAGAACTCCGCTGGCGTTATCTTGCGAAGCTTATTTTTTTCCGTGCTTGTTTCAAGATGACTCAGTCGGCACTTAACGCGGCGCCAGTGCAGGACAGTCAGAAGTGGCGGGGTAGAAACGCACCGATATTGCAACAATCACAGGAACGTATGAGTTAGGTGAGATGTATCCGTGTGTTCACGGTGCTGGGCTGAGATAAGACACAGACCAATTTCAGATTTTTTTTACGAGCTTTGTTCCTATTGCTCATGTGTCAGATGTGAATTGCTCTTTCGGCGAGAACCCGCAATCCACTTCACTGTAATTTATATCTGGTTCCTCCACAGATGTCGGTTTTATAAATTGATTCAATATTGATATCCACAGTCAGAAGAGAAGGTGTGATAACAATCTGTTATATAACACGGGGAAAAAAAAATACAGAATTCAGACTTATCGTGTTAAGAAAGTGGATGTGTGATGTTGTCATGTTTGTCAGCTCTGATAAACAATCTCATGTATAAACATCTGAAGGAGAAATAAGCCTCAATATGTCCACATGCACAAAACATATTCATTCTGTTATCATCAAATCATCTCTTGTGACCTGTTCATATATCAAGAATGTTTCTAGTGCATGTTTTTCTATAAAAAATATAAATATCTAAAGGTGATCTGTTGAAAGGAATCAAAGAATGGTTGCACCTCAGTAAACAAACATTGTTCTGTATTTATTGACATTTTTAAAAGTGCTTTTTCAATATTTGAAATTTTACTCTTCATCTGACATTTTTTAAAGATGTTCTATGTAGGCAAAACAATTTCATCAGACCTTATTGAAACCAGTGCATAGTGCTAATAGCCAGCGTTTCCTTTGATTCAAAGCAGTAACACACACTCATGCTGATAAGCCGAACAGAAGAAGAAAGGTTATATTAATTTGTGATACTTTATCCAGGTAATGCGTGAACTGTGTTGTATATATCTCATTGTAACTGATAATTCCTCCAAGAGATCAAACACTGTGCTGGACTACAAACTTTAAATTCAAATCACAGCATCTGGGAATATATGTATTTGGGTGTCTGTGCTTTGGGGGACCCCTGGAAACACGAATTCAAGTTTAATTCTCATAAAAGTAGTAAAAGTTATCAGTTAAAGTATCAAACAGATTGTGTGTTTTAAGTGGTTAAGGAGCGCGGGGCCTCCAGGAGCCCCCTCGTTCCCAGGGATTAAATTTTAAATCATACAGAATCCTATTCCAATGCAAATTAATACAATGGATTTTTTTCCCTCAGCCAGACTATCAAACAGCTCTTTCTCTTAAAAGCGCAGCGACGGGATCAGATTCAGCACCTGCATGTAATCTGAACAACCCTGCACGGCAGATGGCTTAAGCATTTGATTTCCATCTATAATTACCTCCAGGCTGACAGTTGCCAATCCACTGTGTATTGTAAATATAATCTTTGCGAGCGTGTTTGTGTGGATTGTCGTTCGTGTCAGAAGAGGCTTCCAGAGTGCTGCGTGCACCTGTCTTTGAAAAACTTGTCACAGAGCTCGGCAGCTACAGCGTTTTCCCTGCTCCCCCGACAAGAAAAGAAATCACTTCACATTTGATTTAGTATTTATGAGCGGCTCCTTTATTTATTTATTTTGATCAGCGCGTCCCTTTTCATGCTGCTGTCACTTCCCATGACGGAGATCCTCGAAATCGCTGTCTCTGTTAGACGTTAGAGGTCTGGAGTCCCAGCTGATGCTCAGGAAGTCCCGGGTGCAGTCGGCGAATCTGGAGCGAGATGTTGTTGTTATTGTCTCCATTGTTGTATTCGTCATGGACGGAGAGAAACTACCCTCGCTGTGGTTTAAACGCAGGGAAAATGGCAAAAATCGTTGAAAAAGGCTGAAGGGGCTGTTCAGCTCCTCCTCGACTCAAAGAGACGAATCTCAACCGGAAGTTTGAGTCTTCAGCAGAAAACACAGATTACACGTACGGCAGAGCAGGTAATGCACGTGGTGTTCAACGTCCTTTATAAAGGCCTGATTGTGTTTCTAATGGGAATACGAGAGAGAGAGAGGGGGGGGAGAGAGAGGGGGAGAGAGAGAGAGAGAGAGGTGTATCCGGCCTGAAACAGCACTCAGTGAAGCAGACCCAATCTGTGCCACTCACCCGTGCAACGAGATGAAACCCCCCCGCGTGTTGTGATTGTTGACATGGACGCCAGCGGGAGAGCTCCAGGATTACCTCGTCTGTCCGTCTTCTCTCTGAGCCCCCCCCACCCAGGAGAAAACGGTTTGAACCCGAACGACCTCCGGGCTGAGAGTCGGCGGCGCAGCTGGGCCGTGGTTCTCGTTGATTGTTGAACCGTTGGCTGTGGATCGTGCTCTCGTCCCGCAGCAGCTTCACAACGGACCAAAACATATTTAACCTTCAAATAATAACATAAGGGATCCTTCACTTGGTGTGTGTAGAGCTAGTTGGTGCATGTTTGCTGATGCTGTCGCGCTACGGGCGTGCATGTTACCGCAACCCACTGCATGCTTATGATGTTCATAATGTTTTTACCATCCACGCAGACCTAATAGTTTCAGCTGTAGTCGGGACAGCAATGAAGTTCTTTCCCTCTAATGCCAGAATTTATCTTTCACCCTTTAGTCCTTGTACCTGTTGTGCAAGGACAGACCTGAATCACGGGTGAAAGCACGTATTTTGTTCTCCAGGATCCATAAACATGGAGGCACCTCACATCTCAGGCACAGATCTGAACCTGTGGAGATGGAGTCAGAATTGATCCCCTGCCAAGCTTTAAAAATAATTATTTATTTAGGACACGACAAAGTTATCCAGGCAAACTTTTCCAAGAAATGGGTTTATTAAAACACCTACAAGCCTAGAAATGATTAAAAAAAACAGGTGTATGAGCACAATTCGCGGCCAGATGCTCTGATTCTTCATGAAACACAGAGCGGAACAAAGAGTCTATTTATTAAGACGGAGGAAAAATCATTATCGGCTGAAAGAGGAGGAAAGGATCTCTTCAGCTGAATTAGTTCCCTGGGAGACAAGTGTGCTTGTTTGTGGGGTTCGGAACAAATGTGCAGTAAGTGCTCCTCAAGAAATCAGTCGCTCACACACTTAATCACATTCACATTGCTCCTCTGTAATCATACATTTAAAGTCGATGTGTGAACAGTGTATTTTTACTTAAAGTAATTATACTGACGTCAGTGTCTGAGATGACCGGTGGAACCTGGAGTTTAGTGTGTTCGTTTTTTTTAGCTTGTTTTATCTCTGTGTTTTCTTCATATCACCACTAGGGTCAGAACAGGCTTTGTAACCCGTGAATGTCATGTAGGATTATTTTAAATTTAAAAAAAAAGAACGACAATTATTATTTTTCGCTTGTTAATTCTTGGCACGACCACTAGGAGTCACTACAGTGAAATTTGACTTTGATGAGAGTCACTAGTTAAATTGTATAAAATAAGACAGCAACTGATGATTACTGTTGTTGATTCATCTGTCAATCATGTATGATTATTTAAAAACGTAATTATGATAATCGTGGTTGGGCAATTAGTTGACAATGTTCCAGAGCCCAGTGCAATATTATCAAATTGCTAATTTTAATCAACACAAATTTCAAAAGCCCAAAAATACAGAGTTTAAAGTTAATTGAAATTAATTAAAACAATCGTCCAGTAATCATAAATGGCAAAACTCATAATTTTCTTTTTAGCTATCATAACATATCAATCACTGTGAGTGATAACGACACTAAAGTAAAAGTGATTATTTTAAATTAAATACATCAATCATCTTTTACTTCATTTGGTTCTATGTTTTTGGTTTATATTTTTATTTTATTTTATTATTTTGTTCTTCCGACAGCCCTAGAACCTAAAATCCCAACTTCCTCTAAAAGTTATTAACTCTAATAACCAGCCTGACTTCTGATGAACTGATCGACTAATCAATTCATCACTGCAGCTCTCACGTCCATTTGTCTTCACTGTATTTTTCTTTTTAAAAGAAAAAGAAAAGTCTGTTTAAACCCTTGTTGCTTTGATCCAGTGTGACTCTAATGTGTGAAACGCATTTCAAAGATCAACTACATGTCTCCCTGTTATGTGTGAGTCAATGGGAGACGTGGCTCTGAAGTGCACTCTGCTCTTTGTGCCGCTGTGTGGACTCTAATGGCCGAAGATAACTATTGATCACAAAGAGCCGAGTGAACGACACCTTCCAACAACCGCAAGATCACAGACTCAACCGAAGGAGAGATATTGCAGAGGCTGAGATTTGTATTCTTATTCCTCGCCTTTTTATTCACACTCCAGCGGTCGGATATTTTTTTAAGTAGTATTTTGTTGATTTCTCTGGGGCTGTGGTGTGAAGCGTTCCACGAGGGCCGGACCGAAGTTGACCAGTAAATTGAGAATTTGGCTCGTGGCTGAGATCCATCTTCACCGCTCGATGTCACACTTCCTTCTGTTCATCGCTCGTGAATACATTCATCTTACCACTCACCGATGATGCTTCACATTTGGATTTATTGAACTGTGAGCCCTGATGTGCACTGAAACACAGAATAAAATATAAACAGTGTTAACAATACAAATTCTATCATAATGCCATCTGTCCCCCAGTTAGTGCATTAATTCAAATTTATGAAACCACGGCAACAATCTCTATGAATATCAACGTGTCCTGCAGATGATTTATAAGAATATTTTGTCTATAAAATGCCAAAAAAATTTATATTTTCCATATCAGAGTAAATATATTAAAGTTAATGAGATAAAACAGATAAATATTACACAAATCCTCAGATCTGAGCAGCTGGAGGATGTTTGGAATCTTTTTCTCTGAGACAAACAGTTACTCAGTCATCAAGATTGTTGTTGAATGCACATATTGATTTTCTGCCACAATGATGATTCATTACGTGAGAGAACATTAGGTCTGACCCGGATGTGTCGAAGCTTCGACTGTTGCCATGGCAATGGATATTAAAATCCCTTTATTATTATCAATATGGGTTATTCCCAGACCTGGACATTTTAAATCTCAGAGCTCCTGATCCAACTTTACCAACGCAGACTCTGGCACAGAGACACTTGACACGTTTATGAGCAAGATCTTCATTTTTTTTTATTCAAATTTGTGAAGTTGAGTGACAAAAGTGCCCAGAAATGAAAAGTCACGAATCTACAACAGTTTTTTGCAAATCCACTGAGAGAATAACAGCCTCGCAACTGCTGAAGCACCATAAAGTCCAACTGTTGTCACGAGCATCTTCTTCCTGCTTCTCACTAAAGCTCCTTATCTTCTCATGAGATGGTCAACGGACACAATTCAATGTTGCACTGTTTCCAGTCTAGAGCCTTTTACAGAACACGTCAGGTTCAACCAATCACACACAAAATCACACAATGCTTCTTTATGCACAACTTTTTCCACTCGTACACCGTTTACCGGAGGTGGAGCACATGGGAGCCAGGGCTGGGGATCAAACCACCGACCTCCTGCTGAGTGGGCGACCGTACCTCACAGTCTGAAACATGATCTTCACTGTTGCAACTCACATTATCCAACACTTTCACCGTCTAAATCACAAATACCCCGTTTCTTTAAAGCCTCATATTATTATTGAACGCTCCAGCCATCGAGAGCCCCTCGTATGATTGGCCTGTGATTTCCATCAACCCCCCTCCAGTTTGGTCTCTCCTGCCTCTTTACACACACACACCCCTGTGCACGCCCCGTCGCCCCCTGCAGGGATTGAAGTTGTTCTTTTTGGAGTGCCGTGATTTGTGAAAAAGGAAGCCGTGATTTCGCACAGTGGATATAAACTTTCAACATCCGCTGTGAGCTCGGTTGTTTGGGACGTATCTGAACTTTCGGTGCCAACAGGGGTTGAGGAAATTGCTTTCTAAACGGATGCTCTCCAATGATACATTTTTAAAAGCTCTTTATTTATTTTTTTACTGCTTTATTCCCCAAGGACACAATTTGGCCTTTGAGACATAGTGGGGAGGTGAATTAAATAAAGCTGGTGTCACAGAGCAGGTGTTCATTATAATTTGGTGGAGTACAGGTCAGTGCTTCCCCAAGGTTTTAGAAAAAGCCAATTTGTGACTCGGCGGCATCAGTGCATGATGAAACTTTTTCACTTCTTCACATTTTGTCATGTTGCCAAGTCCCCCAATGGTTTGCGTGCTTTTGTTTTGAAGCCTCGAGTCCGGCGCCATCTTTTTTTTTAAATAAGTGTTAACAACATTTGGAGGAGCAGGGGGTGGAGCCTGACTGTGAGAGCTCGAGGTCACAGGAATGAGCTGCACCCATTGGACACTACAAGCTGTCAATCACACTGTATCATCGCCGCAATGCATACAGTGCTTTATCATCTATTTGGCTTTAAATGGGAGCATCGTTTATTCATTGAACATCATTTTTGTTTTGAAGAAGACTTGAAACTAGAGGTGGAGATCATGAACTCTATAGGAAAGTGATTACTGACATTTACAGATCAAATGAGAAGTTGTAGAATCGCCCTTTGTTCTAGGAACATTCAGAATCCTCTATAAACCAGTCTGTCTTGTTTCGGTTCGACTTCATGTAAACCACGTCCTCGAGGGGGGGCGGCCCCTGAATTGTGACACAGTCAATCGTTGCAGCCTTTTGCTAAAAACTGTGAAAGCATACCGTATACGTGTGTGTGTGTCTGTGTGCGATTGTGTTTGCTCCATGAGTGTGTCCCCTCCCACCTCGACGAGCAGCTTCAGGAGAACTTTGCTTTGACGACCATTTCAGTTCCAGCACTTATGTGCTCTCCAGCTGTCGGCCTGACTGACATCCACTCATATTCAGGGTTATAAATATTACTGTTTGTGACTTTCATACAGAACAAAGAATTCAACACTGTACTCAGACCACAGACTGTAGAAACACCAGGGATAGAACAGGTTTCAGTCCTGGATTTAAGTTTCATGCGTATGTGTCATCTTATTATCAGAGCCAAAAGAAACACAGGGAAGCCATTTGTTCTTAAGTTAGGTTACAATGCATTCATTGATTAGTATATAAACTAAAACTAAAATATTTCAGCATTTGATTCACCAATTTAGTGTTATTTTCCGAAATTAAAATGTCAAACATCTTTCCATTTGCTACTTTGCCATTTTAAATTTAAATATTATTTGGTATTGAATTAATATCTGCTTCATCAAACCAATTGGCAAAATTATCCTTAATTAAAATTGTATTTTTTGGCTCTAATATTCTATAGTAGTTGGTTTAATATTAGCAAGTTTTCATTGTGGAGTAACTTGTGGAGTAATTTGCGTATATTTAGGATGGATATAAATACTAAACACAGAAAACCCACGGTACCGTAATACTGTATGTATTAATACCACACTATTAAATTTCATACACCATTAACAAATGATCTCATCTCGAACTCCCAGTGGTCAAAGTTGTGTCTGATTAAAAAATGACTGTAATACGCTGAGACTCGGCTCAATCATGCAAACAAGTCGTTTTCCTTCTTCAGCCTCATTTTCCTTAATGGAAAGAAAATTTATCCCACGAATTTCCTGCTCACTGTGGAGCAGGAAACACACTGACTCTGTGCTTCAGAGGAGGAGATAGAGGATTGTTCATCAGACTTCAGCACAGTTTCCATGGAGTCAGCATCTCGGTGCCGTTAACGGAAGTGCAGCTGCAGTTGTCACTCGGCTCAGACGGATGGAAAGCTGTGAACTTTACAGAAAAGGCTCTGACCACTGTAATTTAGAGGCAGCGCGACAGGAGTGGACACGATGATGATTCCCTGTCAACGTGACGCCAGCGATCAGGAGCACTCTGTGAACAAACGTCTGTTCTGATCAACAACTGACTGGGACCTTACTACCAAGTTAAAAAAAATGTGTTCTTGAGTTATTTTGTACACACAACAACACACACACAACACACACACCACACCACACAACACACACAGGGGGGAAACTATACTTCAGCCTGTCTGCTGAGTTAATGTTAGAGAGGATAAGTTTACTTCACATACAGTGTGTACATATCTCAGGCTTCATCTACTTTAAGGCACAAATTAAATTAAAATTCACTTACTATCTTTTTTATTTCATTTGAGTCAAACTCCAGGTTCGAGAGTTAAAAGTGAAGCTCTACACTCGAGCGTTGCCACAGTTTCACTAATTCCACAGATTTAAAAGCATGAATGATTTTTCAAGAAGTTGTCAATTAGCCGCTAATGAGCTGAATCACATCAATTAGCTGTTATAGAGACAGCGTGTGTTTCAAGTCCAAGTAAAAGAGCAAATGATTCATGAGCCTTTGTGACTCTTCACTCCCACAGATCCACTTTCACAAACCAGCACTCACACCGTTACCACTGATATGATGAGTGTAGAGAAGGAAAGACTCAGATTCAGGCGCCGCTGCTGCAGTAACAGGCTGGAGACGATCCTCTGTGGAGACACTGGGATCCACACGGGCCCCATGCTTCCAAAATGAGTCAGTTTACTTAGCGTATGACAATATGAGACCAATAAATCAAGTGCAATGAGAAGGAGAGCTGGAGAACATGGGGACGCATCCCACTCTCCGCTCGAGGCTCCTCTCACTCCACGGACTCTGGATGTGTGTGTGTGTGTGTGTGAGGATGATATGACTTCATGGGGATGTTGGAACAGTCACATGAATCACACTGGGAACTGAAAATCCCAGCTTTGTTTTGCCTCTATCATTCGGGGACTGGGGATATGGAAAAAGAAATAAAAAGGAAATCCAACGTGCAGGCGGTTTTAGATTCGGCTTCAAACTGTGATTATTTTAAAGATCACAAAGAGTGACTGCTGCACACACCGCAAATATTATTGACCATTACACTGAGCGAAAACCTCCCCGAGGACAAATCACCTCCTCCCTGCAGAGCGGCAAATGGAAAGTGCTTCATACTGTTTTCACTCCAACAGGGTGGAAGTGGCCTCCTGGGACCCGGCGGTGCTGGAGGGCTGGAGGCAGGAGGACGCCACCATTAGGCCGGGGATCTGATAGAAGGTCGGCATCCGTGGTGTACAGGGGGCCAGAGAGGAACACATGATGCTATCAGTAACAGTCTGCAGAGCAGCGATAGTCCTTCCAAGGCTGTGATGTACAGAGTGACAGTGCTGCCAACCCCCCCCCCACCCCCCCTCCGCCCCCCACCCCCCCCACCGGAAGATCTCCAGCAGCTAATCGATTGGTGATGTAAAGCACATTTCAAGCCTCCCTGCTCAGGTTTACAGTTCATACATCTTAAATCCGACTGAGAGAATGTGCTCTGAGATTTAATGCATTTAGTTTAAAGTAAAAAAAAAGAGATTGTTTTATTTTCTCACTGGATGCAATTATTGGTGATGCAGTGGAGCCTTGCTACTGGCTGTTTGTTTGCTTTGTTGACTGGTGAAAAGTGTAATTTAAATTAACTTTCCCACAAAAAGGCTTCTTGGAACAGGGCCGGCTGATCGAATAACTTCTGTAGGTCGTCAGTCTTTGCGTCAAACTTTTACCATAGAAAGTTTGTCCAATTACAGAAGAAGTCGGAGAGCTGGGATGCAAGATTATAACTTTATTTCTATTTGATTAAGAAATAAAAGTTCAGTTTGCCAGCCCTGAGAATTTGCTATTCCTGTATAGATGCATTTGATTTCTGCCGTTAGTGGCGAGTAATGATGCTTAACAAGCAGCAGGACTATAGAGTGTAAATAAAGATGGACGACATTACAGCTCCCAAAAGTGAGGCCAATTCCGCTGGATCCCCCCCTGGTGGCTGGCAGCAGTATAGGTCATAAACACTGCCTATTCCTTGTTAGCCGAGAGGACATGTTCCAAACATCCAACACATTTCAGTCCTTTGAGGTGTAGATCTTATCAAACTGATTTATTCAAATGTTCATGTTTCTGATAAAGATATTTGATCCTATTAAAATTGCTGAAAAGGCATTATTGTCAACTGATGGCGGCAATATTGAAGCTTCTTTTTTGTACAATGTGAGTTAGTAGAGATGCGTCATCTGTCTTTATATACAGTCTATAAGCAGAACTCATTTATAGTAAAACTGCAATCGCAGAATTGTTGCTTCAATATGATCAAGCATAAGGTTTTTAATAACAGTAGTTGATCAAATATACTTCTAACTGGGTCCAATCCAATATTTGTAATTTGTATATACTGTAAAAATGTTGTTTAGGTTTATTTGCATGCAAAGAGAAATATTCAATCTATATTGTATATCTATATTGTGCATATTCCTCTCGTGTTCCACACTAGCCTGTTGTTTCATATTTCCTTGTGCAACACTGGTCGTCCATTACGCTCTAAAAGAAAAGGTGTTATTTAACGTAACATCTCTCTTCTTGAAATCTTCACAATGAGAAGCAACACAAAGACTCACTAAGTGCACTTTAATTTGTCACGTGCAGTCAAAGCTCTTAACCAACCTTGGCCTTCGATGCAACAACCGCAGGGATACAAATTTGCTTAAAGGGAAAAATCCAAGTTTTAAAGCCTTTTCCATTAATAACAATAATTGATTTAATGCCAAGACTTGAAATCAACACGTGAGCCTCGTTCCTGCTTCACTCGGACAGCACGGTGTTCCATATTCACCGTTACAGCTTCTTATTGAGTTTCTAAATCTATTAAATATGTCTCTGTCGGGCTTCCTACTCAAATATCCAACCCGTCATCCGTCCTTGTGTATAATCACGTGCGATATGTGCACGAATGGTAAAAGAGGAGCAGCTCCCAGGGTCTGCTGTATAGGCATTTCTGTATTCACCACATGGAAAGCCTCCATTTGAGAGGTAAAATTGTGTGTCAACATATCCACGCTTCCCATCTTCCCTCAGGCACTTCTCTCAATGTAAAGCCGGCTTTAGCCCCTGCTGACCTGTGTAGTTCTGCAGGAAGACGCCGTCCGCCCTGTGGGAGAAACAAGCATGAAAAACCGTCCGACTTTCCAAACACTGTCTTTAATAGTAATGTGGGCCCTGTGGGTGTGTCTCCTTTCCTCTGAGCTCCTACACAATATCTCTGAGGACCAGCAGCGCAGGATTGAGTGAATCTACAGAGGAGGATACAGAGAGAAATCCCTCTTTGTCCTGTTAATCCCAAACATTGAAAAAAAACAAAAAACGCCTGAGAAGGAAAAAATAACTAATTCTCTGAGAAATACACACAGTGCGAGTGTGTGTTGGAAGCATCCGCTCAAATTGTGTCAAGATGAAATAGTATTTGTTCCCTTAACTCATTATTCTCTCCACTTCGCTGTCTCCCAGCAACAGTAGGTGTAACAAAGACAAACGACTAAACATTAGATATGAGAGATGTCACTGTAAAGTTTATAAGAATCACTCAACCAGCATGACAGGCCCCACGGCTTGATTAAAATCTGTTTAACGTGTCTCCGGAGCAAAGACTCCATATGTGTTCAAGCCGGTGTGGAGCTACTGTCCGTGTCATCGCAGAGGACGAGGAGTCGCTCGACTTTGGGCAAGGACGCACCGGAGCCGACCGGCGCCACATGGGACATCTGGATTTTTCACACTTCTCCACATCCCACGTGTAATCGACAGCGACAGGCAGTGAGTGACGGCTTCAACTCCGATACCGAAAACTCAGGTGGACAATGATTCCTCAATCATCTCTGTGACTGGAACAGATCAGCGGCCTCGCCAAGCGGCAAGAATACTTTAGTCACGCGACTTCTCGGAGCGAGGGCTGTGTCAGTTTAAAAAACTCTCCTTTACGTTGTTGGTCCTTTCTTTTAGTGGCAGGTTATTTAGAGAAGACGGGTGACAGCTGCATCGTGATGAGAACAGCGTCCACATACAATCATTTTCGCCATCATTCTTCATATGTGTCAGACGGAAAACAAGGCAAGAGCAAACTGATCAAAGTCAGAGGAAGTAAATGAAAGCTGAAAGAAGTCGCAGGGAAAAAATACACAGTTAGAAATATGATGGTGAAATAAATAAACTCATATCACACATCTACAACTGTCTAAGAATAAGTAAATTAGTATGAATAATATAATTTACATGTATAACCATAAGTAAATGTTCACATTCTGTACATTTATGGCTTTGCATTATCCAAGTGACGCTTTTATTTTGTACATACACTGATTTGACGACATTTAATCTACTTAGCCTTTACATTAATTGAAGTTATATTTAAGCTAATTGTTAATGTTAAATTGAAAGTCAATTATCACACTTTTAATTCGAAGTGCCCATTGAAAGAGAAGACAAATAAATGATCCTTTCTGCAGAATCTGTCCATCGTTATATTTGCACCATCCTGGCATATAACAGACAAAGTGAAAACATTACCTCCTTGCAGCCATAAAAAATATTTATTAAATTTTTCTGCCACAGAATTGTTGTTGGTAGCAGCAGGTGCATGACGGTCACATGCCAGGAGCCCTCACGTCATTAGGGCAGATTTGACAACACAATGACTTGTTGTGTCGAAGCAAAGACACAAAAACAACAGGTCCCCAAACAGCTGGACACTCATTTTATTTTCGCCTCATTCGATGGTTGTTGCCTCAGGCTGTGCTGCAGCCAATCAACAACCTTTATTTAAAATGAACCAAATCAGGGGGACAGAGCCATCAAGCTAAAAGCTGCCTTACTGTCGGAAATACCACAAAAGACCTTCACCTCATTGATCGTGATGATTAGCAAACATGTGATTGGTTCTAATCCCTGATCCTCGTCTGTACGTGGGAGGATTCAGAGACTATATGATTAAAGACTGTGAGAGTCTGAAACATGAATTATTCACCCACAAGATGTTCTGTTGAAGTTTTCCCCCAAATCTCCCAGCCTCTCACCTCCTCTGTCATCGTGTGGTTGACAAGCAGGAAATGTTAACTTCAGAATGTGATGAATAAAAAGTCGAAGGGGCTGAGAGCTTGAGCAGCTCCACACAGATGTGCACGAGACGCATCATTTCAGACGCATTAGGTGAGACGGGATTCAATTTGGTCTTTCCTGCTTGAGCAAGTCCCTCTGGTCTCTCTACTGTCCACTTACCAGCGGCTTCTGGGCCAAAGGACGCCGCCGCCGCAGCCGTCACGTTTCCCATCACAGCTCTCCCCTGTTCCCCTTGTCAGGCTGGAGATGGTGACATGGTTAAATCAGCATATCTGACGCTGAGCTCTGTCCCTTAGATGGAAGGGCAACCGTCCAGCTGTTTCAACTCGGCTGCCAATCCGGCACACGGCAGGAGCCGAACACAACTCCAGCGTCTGAGGGGCTAGAAAAACATCCATGAAAATGTCTTTGTAGTGATTGAGGAAGGAAACACAATCAAATTGTATTTGTGTAGCCCGTATTCACAAATCACAATTTGTATCATGGGGCTTAACGAGATGTGACATCCTCTCAACAAAGGTAAAACTACCAAAATCATAGAAACCTCAGAAGTGTGTAACTGAGAACATCAACAAAATAACAGTATTTACAATGTTGATAACGTAATTAAGAAGCGTGTTGATGTTTAAAGCATTCATAATCTATTAAAATGTCTGATAGATGAGAAGCTCTCGAGTGTGTAGGTGAAATAGACAGATTATCAAAAGCCCTGTTGTTTTCAGACAAAGAGACTTTGTTGATCAGACGGAGAAACAGACGAGAGCAGGTATTTAAAAAGAGCCTGAAGGAGTTTTGTACCTTTTGTTATTTAACTCGTCCATTAAAATTAAAAGAATTCAACAACAAAGCGTGAAGGAGGAAGCATTAAGGCTCCAGCTTCTGAATCCATGTTCTATATCGCAAAGAACCACATCTTCGTATTTGAGCCAAAGTAAAAGAAGAACAAGAAAACAACACTGCTACACAACATTTCTCACGGGTCGGGTGTAAGTTCAACTCGGTGTTATTGATTTTCCACACAGTCTGTCGGGAGACATTATTGTGAAATGATTAAATGAGAAATATACGAGGATATTGAATCTTTTTTTTTCACTGGAGGCCACAGAGCTGCAACCTGCGGTGCACGGAGTGAAGAGGAAGATCAGACCGAGAGTGGATTGCTCAGTTTGGCTTCCAGAGGAGACTCTCACCGAAGACCTTGACTGTTTCAACACTTTGTAATCTGGCATGAAGATGTGGAAATATAAATGTTTCATAACAGTCGTCTTTGTCATTAATTTCTGTTTATTCAAAACGATGTAAACAATATGAAGCTTATGTTGGCCCTAAAAGAAAAGTCAGGTGTTCTTTTCCTCAATTATGTGAGGTGTGTATATCATAAACAGTTTAATAAACTTAAGCTTGAGCAAAGGTTTATTCAGAAAACAGTAGTTTTGAGTTTGCTACTGGGAATTTAGTAAATCATATCATAAATTAGGTCAAATCAGAAGTTTAACTATCTTTTAAAATGGACAATGATTCAAATTTAGAATCAGATGTGACTAATTCACTCTAAATTGACCCAATAAAAGATAATAATAATATAGCGGGGGAGGGATTAGAGACCATCTTTTTGACATGTGGTTAAATAAATGTTTTTGATTATTGTCTTTTAAAAAGAGACAAAAAGATCCTGCTCGAGGGTTTTCGAGTGAATTTCTTCGCTTTCTACACCATTTTTTGTGTCAAACCATTTCCCTGCTGTGGTCTCACGAGTGTTGTTTCCTGTTTCACTGCATTCATAAAAAATCAGACACAAAAGTCGGAAGCTTTACAGTCTGCAGCTACAAGCAGGAATGGGAGATGAGATCTTCTCCTCGGAGTGGAAGCTGCAGCTCTCGGAATCTGTCAGTGCTGCTCTGCTCAGGCTGGTTTTCAGTGTGCTGCCTACAGATGGAACACGTGAGCTCGGGCTTACAACATGTGGTTTGTGTTCCAACTGCTCAGCAGCTCGATGCGTTGTCGGTGTGTGACCTCCAACACGTGTGTGGTTGTAATGAGTCCTTGAAGCGAGAACAAGCACTTTGAGCCTTTTGGGCTCCAGTGGTACAACAACAGAGCATCAAGGCATCAGCTACATCATATTGAATTGTGCATTATGTATAAAGTGTAAGACCTTGGTTTTGTGCAGGCAGGTGAAGAGGAAATCTCTTTTTCATATTATATAAAAATCACACATTATGTGATATGCAAACTCTAAGGTGGGTTTTCTTTTCTCAGAAATGTGAAGTTAAATCCTCTGTTCACTCAGATTTAAAGTGATATTTCATTTTAAGGCATATATTGTTTTTTTAAAGGGAGACACTCAAATGTACAGAAAGCATTATTATTAGTATTTTCTGGGTATGGAGCATTTATCAAAACATTACGGTAGTTAAGTTCTGGTGAACGATCAAATCCACTGAAAGCAGTGAGCAACCTTTATTTAATTAATTCAATGTATTAACCCTCATTTCAATTTCGGAAAGTAGGAATTAAAAGCTCGCTCCCTATATTTCAGTTGCACTTATCACAACATCCACTTCCTGCTAATCGTGCTTTGCAGCGTTAAAACCCAGTGCAGTTAAACAGGGAGAGGGAATTGTTAAATGCATTTCGTCCAGTCCACATGTCAAACTTTAAAAACAGCTCAAATCAAAGAAGCAAAGTGCCCGGGAAACATTTCATTGTTTATATGAAGGAGCCAGAAACCACTCAGACGTGATAAAGGAACAATATCACTTTCTCATATTTCTACACTTCAGGTTGATACCAGGTCTGAAACACTGAAGAGAACATAATGAATCGGCCACGACGTTCAATCAGCAAAGAATATTTCAGAAATTTCATTTGCTCAATTAGTTCACATACTTTGACCGCCCGTGTGACACAGATTGGAAATCATGCAAAGCTCTGCCAGCTTAATAAAAATCCTCCTTCTCATTCGGCCCCGTTTATCAGTGTAGAAATCTGCCTTTATAATCCCAATAATTATACTAGAATCCCTTTAACCCACTATTTAATATCCCAACTCTCAATAATGTGTTTTAACCCTGAAATGTATTTAACATTTTCAATTTAATGAAAAAAAAAGATCTCTATCTCTAACTTTTTAAAAAAAAAGGCATGTGATGTAATTGAAGAAGGTTTTTATTCCAAATCCCTCAGTAGAAATCTTAGAAATTGGGATTTTTTGCAATATGGGCTTCTGGGATTTGGGATTTATGAGGCACCTCGGACATTCTAAGAGAACCCACATCTAAAATGTGGGGACAGCCGCTGAAGGGACTGTGGCAGCAGCAGCCGGTTTGATTTCTTATTCCTTTTTGAAAAGTATCATCCACCAACTGGAGATTATTGTTCTGGTCTAATTACAGTTTCTACTAGTTTGTGTGTTATTTGACTGCAGCAGCATTATGGATTTGAAATTGTGGTATTTCTAGTGCAGGCACTTACTGGTGAAGGTCAGTGGTTCTAACCCGCGGGTGCATCGGATTAGAGAGAGAGGGAAGTCAGTGATGACTGGAGAGCTGACGGAGGCAGCTAACTGAGAGCACGGAGTGAAAGTTCTTCTTGTTTGAACTCATTTCCAGAGAGAACAGCTGCTCTGACGGAGCCGGAGCCTCCGACCTGAGAAAAAGTCGACTGCTGAGACAGGACCTATTTTACAGATGCCAACACAGTATCTCGCCTTCTGCTGGCTTTTATTATTTATTTTGCATCTTTCTCTCAATCCCAATATTATCCGGTTTACACTGGTTAGTGCTAAAAAAAAACATCACAGCACAATGCACTTATTCAAAGCTATCTTTATATTTTTAACTCCAATTCATATCAATATAACCATTATTCTTTATGTAAGCACGGAGAAGAAGTATCACACATAACTGATCTGCCTCCGATTTGTAAAATGTGTTGCTGTTTATCTTGTGTTTGTCATTCTCTGCTCATAGAGACGAGTTTAAAACAACAACCTTGAGAAGCTAACCTCATTCTGTAAACTCAAAACAAGAAATAAAGTGACATTTATGGTGATAATAATAGATATGGACTGATTTGGATTGATTTTCAGCCATATTGCCAAAGCCCTTCAAACCAGCTCATTAAGCTTTAATTTTTCTGAGTATGTTTAATGAGCACAAACCTTTCTTTCATCTTTTTATCAAACTATAAAGGTTAAAATCAATGATAAAATCTTCTCTTTCCTTTTTCTTTTAGCTTATTTCTCCCTCAGAAAACACATGAAAGTACAAGAAGCTCGAGTGGACGAGCTCTGTGAGGGAGATGCAGATCCTATACGGTCAGATTATGAGCCGTGATATGTTAAATTAAAACCGGAACGAATCCAGTAGGAGTCCTTTTGGTGTTCCATTGAATATTAATTAAGGTAATTAACTGAGGTAAATTGCAATTTAGGATGTAATTTGTAGTGAGATGACATTTGAAGTTCAAACAGGACTGGAATGCAGTCACCCCTAACCATATGCTAATGGGATTTTGCCTAATCTTTAGCCTCGCTTTTTGAATGCAGCGGAGTTTAACCGTCCAATTAGTTTGGACCAAAACAAGCTCTCGGTGGGAAAAAGGAAAGGAAGAGTGAAAAATACATGTTGGCCGAGGAAGAAATAAGAGAGAGTGAGGGCTATGTGCTGTGTAATGAAAGACATCAACAGAGACCAGTGGATACTGGTGGGATTGAGTTGAACGAGGGGGGGAGCTGAAGGCTTTGGTCTCACCCACCGGGGGGGAGGTGCAGCTATGTGCCGCTCCCTGATTGAAGACAATCATACAGTATGGATCTGTTGTACTGCCAAAACAGAAATGTCCCTCCCTGAGCTCCAGACACAAGATTTGAGGCTGGAGGAAAAGAGTTGATTGTCTGTTTTCTCAGATATTAAAGTGCTCACCCCGGAAAATAAAAACTGTTTGATGGATAAAAGTTCCCGGCACAAAAAGGGTCTTTGTGTTGTTTGAAGAAATGAGAATTAAATAGCTTGAAAACACTGATGATATGAAAAACTCAACATGGCAACTTTCCACTTTTTATTCGGTCATAAAAGAAAAGAAGTTGGTGTTTAATTTAATATAAAGCCTATCGATTGTGATGATAGAAATCTTTGTATCCAGGTTATTAGGAAACTGAGAGCACTTCACATTGAGCTGGTCTCATCTCCTCATTGACCTGTTGTGTACGTTACATCACAGTCGGTGTAAATAAGTGCGTCATCGAGATAATTGATTCATCACCGTCGTAATTCAACACGTCTGCACGTCACAGCGCTCGGTTCGGCTCCAGCTAATCACATTCACAGAGGTCCTGAGGTCAAAGCCACATGCAGCACACAGTGTCCACAGTGAGACACGACAACTTCCACTTTACATTTAACACCAATCATCTGATAAAACACAACACAAAGATGGGTTGTGTTGACAGAAGGGACAGCAGCATGGACCTGCTGCATCAGGGAGAGAATTTGCTCAAATCAGTGCTTTGCTGGAGAGTGTGTTACAATTTATTTTGTGTTCAATACTCCTAATAATGTTTGCTGTTACAAATCTAAACATTTATATATAAATATAATCAAAGTCAAACATGCAAACAAGGATAATTTCAACATTTTTGAAATTATAGATACAGACTATGTGTTTTTGAAGCTCCTCCTATTTAGCATTTAAATATAAATGTTTATTACATCTTTATAACACAATGACAGTTGTGTCATTACGTAATTTATTGTTTTTATGATTGAACCGTATATTTGTAATTTTGCTTTTTTAATGAAGACAACATCTTTTTTATTGCAACTGTATATTTACTAAACTGTCACAGGAGTTAAAGTGATTCATAAGAACTTGAATCAACACTTATAACAACATAAAATCGAACTGTAAAGCCTGTATCAAAGGTTTATATATTATTTATGAATGCCAACTCCTTTTGAAAGCTATGTCAGTTACAATCCTCTTTACTGGAGCTGTGATCGACCGGAAGATAATGGAGACGAGTCATTTACTGTTATTACAATGGCAAACAATTATTCTGTCACTTTTAAAAGTACATTTGAATCTTAAAATATTTAAATTTGTAAAAGGTTCCTCTCTTTCTAGACCAAATATATTTACAAATGTGTACAAATATAGAAATTATAACAATTTGTATGAAAACATTTAAACTGTAACATCAGCGATGACACCAGCAAGAAAATCTGATTTTAACATAACTCATCATAGCATTAACATAAATAACGATAAACATAGAATGGAATAAGGTGACATACAAGATAATATAAAGTCATGGAGGTATATATTCAACTACTTGATTGATTAATCAGCCGTGTCCTGACGTGACATTTCCACGATGTGTTTTCTCGTCTGTCGAGCGGTTTGCTTTTGTTTGGGAGCCGCAGCACAAACACAGACGATACAGTTCTGTAATTATAAGACATTACCCAACATAAAACCGCTCCCGGGAGGAGACGCTCTTCCTCTGCCTGGTTCTTCAAAAACACCAGTGACCCCATTTTAAAACTTTCTTCCAGTACTGCAGCCTCAGAGAGAAGCTGCCGCTGAGAGTCGGCAGGATAACAGAAGGGAGTCTGGTGCTCGGCCCATCGAGGACCAGCCGCCGCTAAAGACTTATCGATTCATCTGTTGCCGCCTTGTTCTGACTCGCTGTGCGAAAACATTTTGATGTAGAATAATAAAAGAATATTATATACATTAGATTATATGAAACAATCTGCCAGTTTTCTTTTGTGAATCTTTGAGGTGATGTTTATTCTCATCATTGTTTATTTCAGCTTTAAAATGATTCGATATCTTTACTTTTTTAATGTAATTTAGTCCAGTGTCTTTATATCTATATAAAAATTCAGTCTTTTTTAGCCAAGCTAGTGCAACTTGTCCTTTAGCGCCAACAGCAAGTAAAGATTCAACATCTACTGGATGGTTTACAATGAAATTAGATTTTGACAAATCCTTCAAATATTAAATATTGAAATGTGCTCAGTACTTTCCTTAATGACCATATGAAGGAAATTCTCATTGGCTCAGATGTGGGTTACTTTTTGATTAGCGCTAACTCGCTAATTGTAGCATGCTTACATGTTAAACTAATGCTAACAATGCTAAACATCAGCACTAATCTTCATTGTGAACATGTCAGCGTGCTGATATTAGATATGAGCTCAAAGCAGGGGTCTCATTTTAATCGGTCTCTGTGCATCCAGAGGGAAACAACTTGAATTACTTCTCTCCAGACTCACATGTAGCCCCCCCCGAATGCATTTAGAGACCCATCTTTTAGCGACATTTAAATCAACACGCACGTCTGAACAAACGCTCCATCAGCCCGTCCACACCCGTGTGCGATGGCTCAGCCCCACACACGGATCCCACACACAACATAACCGTCTGAAATCGAGCCGTTTATCTCCAGCACGCTCCGGTGCAGCCGCAATGACACGGGAGTCACAGTGCGTGGACCGAATGGAGGAAGTACACAAATCTAAATTTAGATTTTACAGGAGATTGAAGCAGACACAACCTCGGAGATGGAGGAAGTTAAATGAAGCTGAAAAAAATTCAGAGCGGCTTATCTTCAAACCCTCACACGTCCTTTATACATACAGTCCAGTCTAATGTGGAATTCTAAATGTGTGAGGTGGCTCCGAGGAGCAGAATCACTTTGCCGTCCTTGATTATTCATTGAACCAATGTAAAGTGTTCTAAAGTGACGGCTGAGGCAGAATCAAGCACAGCGAGAGCAGGAAACACAGGATCAAATAAATTCTCCTTTATAGTCGTCAGAAATCAAAGCCCCACTTCAGAGGGCCGTGTACAGTTTAATCCATGAATCAGAAAGTCTCTGAGATTGAACTGCTGTTTAAAATACCCGGCTTCTGTTTGTGCCTCAAGGGGTTTTTATAGCTAAAATACAAAATGGCCTTCTCTGATTTCTGTATCGTTTTAAGATTTTATCTTTTGTGTTGTCTCATAAATTAAATGCAGAGATTTTCCAAGGAGTTTAACAACATCTAACGTTAATCCCTCAAACGTACAATCCCCAAAGAGCAAATACTATTAAGTGCTGAGGTTTAAGGGAACAAAACAAAATACTTTACAAGTTAAATACATTTGTTTTGTTTCAGCTTCGAATATTTCCATCCATTATCTACATTTCATTATCTATCTTTGAATTGTGTTGGGAGCTGCAGCTAATCTCGATCGACTTTGAGTTTAAAACAAATTAAAGACATAACTATAACCCTGTTGCTGGGAAGTGACAAAGCTAACAACAGTTGTTTTAAATGAAGTGAAAATACATGAAATACAATATAAAACACATAAATCCAATGAAGCGTTTACCCATATTCAATTAAAACACTATAATAGTTTTTAGATAATTAGCCTATCGATAAATTGGTTAAACTGACCATTATCCATACTGATCAGTAATACCTGGTTCCCTCAAATGTCCCGGTTTATGTAACTGTTAAATTAATAGGATGGAAATAAAATGTCTATTTCCCCACTTGTCAGAAGATGGTGAAACGAAAACCTCTTACAGATCAATACTCAACAATCACGTTTGCACCAGTTATGTCCTCAGTGGATGAAATAAACATGTCTTTGCTTATCACTACAATGTATTTACTGAGGTCAGCAATGGTCCACATAAGAGTTTTATAGCAAAAATAAGCCATTAGGATCCCTGTGGTGTTGTTTCGTGTCTGTGAGATGAATGATGAGGATTATTCATGGATCCTTGGAGACGCTCTGAACTGATGACTATCAAGGTGGGACTTATTGACCCGCACTTGACTGGCAGCGACACCGGAGACCACCGCTCGCGGGCCACGGGTCAAATTGGATCGGTGTGAGGTCAGTGCTGACACGGAGGCCCGGACAGCTCCTCTGAGTAATGAGGTGAGGGAAGGAAGCCCGGCCGCCTCGGAGTGGTTCATCCTCCGCCGCCGACTGCCACCGGATTTCAACCCTACCCATCGGTCTGCCGCACAGGGGCAGCGGGGGGGGGAGGTTCTCACTGCTAAGTACTGCACAAAATGGCCGTAGAATACACACAAAATAGTATAACTGGACGGATTTGATAGAGTTGTCGATAAATACCGATGACTGTCCATCAGTTTGGAAGACAGACGTCTCACCTGTGGGCATTTCCTGCCTCCAACCCCCTCACATGCCCCTAAAAACCTGAGCTCCCATTTCATTTACCAGTGCATCCACATGCTCCCGCGTTGTAAAACCCACTGACAGTACACACGTGATATACGCCCCTGTGTTTACCTGCGTGGATCAATAAGGGAGCACAGGGAAACAGCAGCATTAAGGGCGCGTGGAGTTGATGAGGTTGCAGAGCGAGTTAATGCCGGTGGCCTTTATCTGCAGAGTAAGCTCCGACACCAACACCAACTGCTAACACGGCTTCTTTTCTGTCCACACACACACTTTGCATGTGGGCGACCTTTGACGTGTGCAAGCATTTATCATGAAGATTTATCTTTTGAGGCTGATGGAGCTCCTCAACCCCACCACCCTGTGACTTTGGTGTTATTACTGCAGTATTTAATGTGTTGACATGTTACCTTGATATTCTGACATCTAGAGTTTCACTTACCGAGGATATTTGTACGGGTGAATCCTCCACTTTGGTTTGAAAAATTACTCAAACAGCCGCGGCCTTGAAATGTCGTATAGACCTTGTGATTAACGATGCGATGCCCTGACTTCCCTTCTAGGCTACCTGCTAACCTAGGCTATGACCCAGGTGCATGACTTGGGATTAGCACCTGAGCCACAGCTGCGATAACTAACATGAAACATGAAATCCAAACTAGTACATTAGCATATGAGCTGCATATTTCACAGTTGCCTTTAAATCCCCAGTGGAACAGATATTCCGTAAACTGCTTGGTATTTAGTCGCCATGACGCTATCACATTAGCAATTAGCTTAGCGTCCAAGATCAGCCTCCGAGACACTAGCACGTTTCCAGTCTCGTCCTTCCATCAGTTTCAGTCTATCAATGGTTCAGTGCTATCAATGCTACAACTCATTGTGGTTGCATGAGTTTAGTGTTACAAGCTTTCTCTTTAGTTTCAGCAGAAAACAGCAGCTCTCTTGGGAATATGAGCATTTTGATTTGAGTGGGGTAAACAGGAAACACTGCATTATTCAGATCACTTCCTATTGGATCATGTTGTGTCGCTGCGTTCAGGTGGAAACTTTACTTCCCACCACTTTGCACTTGTGTACGTGAACCTCTTTAAAAGATAAGCGCTGAGTCATTAATATGCAGATACTAATCTGCTGTCGGTTGTCCGTCTGCACCGAACTGTTGTGGGCCGGGAATACGAAGAAACCTCGGTGTTCGACATTCTGCTAAGTCTTCATGGGACGCGCTGATATGCTTTAAGGAGCTCATCCCAAATTTTCACAACCTCAGCAATGCCGAGTGTGCAGGGGCCTGTCCTCAGATGCCCCCAGCCCAGAATGAGGGCCTCACCTGGGTGGGCTGACCAGGGGCTGAGAAGTAAGCAGATTTTTATCAAGTAATGTTTTAATCATGTCGACTCAAGGGCATTTTACTTTAAAGCTTTTAATTTATACTCCTACACATTAAAGCCGATACACCCGGTTTTCACTCTCGGAGTTACTTTTAACTTTTTCAAAAAATGTGTAATTAATAAAGTAGGTTTTTTAAATACTATGGAAAATTACTTGACAAGTTCAGAGGGATCAGGCACATTTTGTGCTTTGAGTCAGCCGATGGCTTTGAATAATGCAAATGAAGTTCTCTTTAGCTTTAATATAGTTATTCCTGCATTTATCAAACTGTGGTTCTGCTGCAAACAGAGAAATCTGCAGATTTTCTCTCTCAATGCTTCATCTCTTCTCTTTATATGGACATTTTTATTGTCACTTTATGGAGACATAAAATAAAAACTCATCTTTCCAAATGGCACAGAAACACAACACAGTCCCTGAGCCTGAGAGACAAACTGCATTTTGCTGAAGTACACCTGAATTCGCTGTCGCACAAAACAAACTGTGCACTGAGTGAGTGAAGGATGAAAACCCAGCGTCTCCCTTCAGCTCCGATTGGGCTCATCGTCTCAATGTTCCCAAAGTTTTATCCTTCACTCGTATCAGAACTTTTCAGAACTTCTGAGAGTTAACCACTATTCCTTACAGCTACGCAGGATTATTGTCGCGAATACTTTTGTAAATGTGTGAGTGAAGTCGAGTACACACGCTATACATTGATCTTATTTTACTTTCCCATACTAATGGAAACATAGAACCTGGGAGGTTTCTTATAACCTGCATATAGCTTTTAATTTTAATAATGGAATGTATTGTGATTATGAAGCTGTAGGTCAAAACAGACTGGTGGTAAATTCAGATTTAGCAGCTTGTGTGAGATTGGAGCTAATCCCAGTTGACATTGAACAAGAGGCAGAGAATCATTTTTCTCAGTTGTTTTTCCTCATGAATGATTTAGTTTTACTGACGTTTCCAGATGTTACACATCTGTTGGACTTCTTCGATAAGAATCCTTCACCTGTGATTCTCACTTAAAGGTCCAGTGTGTAGGATCTAGGCAAAAGGGATCTATTGGAAGAAATTGAATACAAAATAATCCTATTGATGTTTTAAAGAGTGTGTTTCATCGAAATTTTACGAATTCTTGTTTTCTTTACCTTAACTTTTCTCCTTTTACATTTAAATACTTTATATTTACATCAGGAGCAGGTCCTCTCTATGGAGAACGCCATGTTTATTACAGAAGCCCAGTCTGGTTAAACTAAAACCTTTTGAGTTTTTATGACAACTAAAGGCTGCCACAGGTTCTCTGTCATATTTGGAAGGGGAGGGTGAGGTGAGGGGTATTCAGCTGCAACCTGCAACTTCACCACTAGATGTCACTAAATTCTACACACATAACCTTTAAAGACTTTGTTTTTTCTCGCCCTGGTCGAGGGTTAAGGACGATGGATGTTGCACCTTGTCCGGTTTGTTAAACAAGATGAGGCAAATGTGTTTTGTGAATATGGGCAAATACATTTTGATTTGATGATTTGATTTGATCTTTACGAGGAAGCCAGAGTCTTTAGACAAAGGGGAGAGAGAGAGAACATGCAAACTCCACACAGATACAGATTTGTGATTTATTTATGACGCAGCTTAAAGCTCAAGTGAATCTATTCATAGCAGTTTCAAATATTCCTGTAATGTATCTGATGTGACACGAACAATGCCTCCACTGACACATGTTCATATTGATATTATGCTTAGACGCTGAATAAAACTGGAATCAACTCTGATGTTCTGGCTCCAGTGTTATTAATAACCGACTTACTAACAAGCCTCACTTGAACTCCTGTGAGTCAGATCTCGGCCTGCCAAGTTCTCCTCTTAGTTACCTGAGGCTTAGCAGTTGGATCGGAGCGAATCTCTGCGGACGTACCCTGTTTAAGTCAGGGCATCACATGGTAATGGCTGCTGCGAGAGCCAAAGTAAAGCTGTGAATGAGGAGCAAGAAAAGAGAAACACCTCAACTTCTTAGAAGGAAGTTACGACGGGATGATACGGCAGCTAAAGACACAACGTGATGTATTCACACGCTACAGGTGAAGAGGAACTGTGTAATGTGTAAGAAGAGTGATTAATTAAAACACCATAAGTAATTAGCAGCAACTGCAACGTTCTGTTAGATCCTCTTTCTTGAGAACATAATTATTACTTCCCTTATTGGTGTGAATGGACCTGAAGTTGAGTTCAGCTTGTGAAATCAATTTTCTTCCTGTAATAACTGAATTTGATAAAGAGTCTCACTTCTTCTGAATCGCGTTTCATGAGGTTGTGTTGTTGAACAATGGCCACAGTCACCAAGTGGTTCTATATATCTGTTATAGTTATAGTTTTAATATTTTTTTATGAAGCTGTGACATTATTTGTGGGGTTTGGGAGCTTTGTTTTTTTTTCTGATACAGCTGCTAAATAGATCGATGTACAAATAATAACAACAGCTTATTTATTGCTGTGTTTATCATCTATTTAACGTAAATATACAAATACAGAACAGAACAATCACATTATGAATAAAACAAAACCTGTCTACAACATCTTAATACTAAATTAACAGATTCATATTAAAATATGTGTTTTCATTTGTTCCAGTAGGTATCGGCTGTGCAGGAGGCAGCAGCTTATTGTTATCAGATTTAGGTGTAATCAAAAAATAATTTGGTGCTTCAAAAGCTCATTGGTATGATTGGAGTTTATTGATACACTGTAGTTAAAGGAATTAAAATATATTACATGAGAAACGTACAGATTCAGTTCCAGCTCGGAGGCGTTGATTCCACTGAAGGCTGATGCACACGTGATGATGAAGATGAAGAGTCGCTCCCTCCTCAGTCTTTTTCATGCTGTGTATTTAAAATGGCAGACAAGGCAGAGAAGAGACTAATTTATTGACATTTAAATGCTTCTAATCAAGTTCATAAAAAAACTCAGGGTCCATTTGAACCTGCCCTCGTCCCAATCGCACCATCATTTCGTTTATCATCGGTTAGTTTCCTCATTTTTTGGGGGGGAATTTTCTTTTTAACTGACAAACTCAGCCTTGTGGGTATTTCTGCAATTAAATGTTGAATTGGAACGACACCAATTTCGCCTCATTATTTATAACGCGGGGGGATGGAGGAGTTATATGTTTATCACAGTGTCGAGTAAAAGCTGAATGTGATTGGTAATGTAAGAGTCTCTGCAGCTGTCACCACCTTCCAAATGTCAAACGTCCTCCCTGCACCATATGTGTTTTTAAAGTTAAAAGCAGACGTCTTTTTTTATTCCATCACTTCTGCCCAGAGTCAGCCGACTGGTAAATATGCCACTTAAATTCATTAGACGCTGGCTCATAAAGAGAGTCATTATTTGGAGTCCTGCGCCTCCATCCGTTTAGTGCAAGAGTCAATTAGGGTGAACAACTGAATGTTAACTGGCTCATTAGACGGCAGGAAACAAAGCAAATGTCACATTTTTCCATAGGAGCTGCCGAGGAGAGAGTGAGCCGGCCACTCGGAAGTAGGTGAGTAGAATCCATACTGACAATTTGATAACTTGTGATCGGGAGTAAACGTTTAGCTGCAACCGGCGTCCAAGTGGGAAAGAGTCAGAGCTCACATGATGCCGTTTGTTATCGATATTGAAAAGAGACGATATTGTTTTGTTTAAATTTATTTTTTCATTTTCTGATGAGAGGTCTTTGTCACTATTCTGGCATAGTTTAGCTTTAACTAAAATCAATCAGTTAAAACTAGGTAATTAGTTACACTTTATTGTCCAGTTGGGGAAATTTGTTTTTCAACACAAAAGGACACACTTCAGCAGAGACTGAACATCACATGAAACAGAAAACATGTAGAGACAACAAAACAAAACAAGTGTCTGGTTTCTATGAAACTAAATTACAAGGAGGATGGAAATATAATTGAAAACCAGTTTATTTTGAAGGTTTGTTGTTACTTCACATCTCAAATATGCTCATACTTATTCAGTTAAGCCTGACGGAGGACAGGATGTAAAAGAGCGCCCCCTACATTTACAATGTGAAACCAAAACGATCTGGAACAAAAAAGCATGAACCTCAGTTTTCCCCCTCAAAGCCAAACATGCAGAACAAACTCCTCTGGAAGCGACGACAGCATTATTACACTTCCTGTGTTTATGGTCAAGGGTCAGAAAACTTTGTGGTTCAGGTTAATGCAGAAGATATTTCACCCCTGACATAATGTGGTTTCTTACACTGAAGCAAAACAGATTCTTCTTTTGTCTTGTTGATACTGAACTTGTTGCTGAACTTGCTGCTCCAGTCTCTCGTGTAACGTTTGTGCTTCCGACCGCCTCCACTGACTAGATTTGCTTAAATCAATATGTCGTCTCTGAACAGGATCCAAACAGGGATTTCCTCATAGTAGCTGCTGCGTTTGTTTCAGCTGCACAGAAACATAACTTTAATGACCTTTACGTTAGGATACATTGAAGGTGATGAACTCCACATATTAAGCATCACTAAATCAGCTTGTCCTTTTTGTCTGTCTTGTCTGTTTACAAAAAACAAGACTATGGACCAATGCTGGGCAACAGATGATTACTTCCGTCATTGATTTGTGGTATTTTTTAGAATAAAATGAGAAAAACACCCATTAGAGCATTTCAGTGTAGATGTTCACTCTCCTTGCTTGTTTGTTTTTGACCAAAGTACAAAACCTAAGACATTCTATTCATAATAACGGAAGAAAGAAGAAAGATCTCTTAATTGAAAACCAGAAAATGGATATTTGTTGAGGTAGAGTTGGTTGGAAATAATGATAAGGTCCCAACTGACAGCATCTCAAACTGGACACGTTAGACTTTCTGTTTCATCATCTTACCTATCTATCTATCTATCTATCTATCTATCTATCTATCTATCTATCTATCTATCTATCTATCTATCTATCTATCTATCTATCTATCTATCTATCTATCTATCTATCTATCTATCTATCTATCTATCTATCTATCTATCTATCTATCTATCTATCTATCTATCTATCTATCTGATATATTCTCAGCTCCATTTACAAAAAGCAACTGCAGCTCTGCTTCTATGGTTGATTTTGAATTTCAGGGTCAAAGTTTAGGATGAGACGTCAACTCGTTTTTTGAATTCATTGCTGTACCATTAAACACTCATCACCACTATAACCCAAGACAGTGAAACAACTGGATGGAAACAGAGCAGAAACTTTAAAACCTTCATCATTTCAGAGAAGCGAAACAGCAGCACTTTAGAAAACAGTTTATAACCTTCTGTCTGGATTAATTCCGGGGGGTTGTGACTCGTGTAGGTTCTTATCTGCGGCGAGAATGGATACAGCTCGACAAATAACCCAACACCACACACAGACTCACACACACACACAGACTCACAAGGGGCTGGATGATACAGAGCCTGACAGATGTAACAAGCAGACTTTTGGGTCGGGTGATAAAACACAGGGAATAACAAGAGTGACTCTGGACAACACAGGCGCTGCGTTTCCTTTCCAAGTGGCAGAGGAAGTGATACTTCAGTATCTCCAGCACAAAACGGGCTGCTGTTACAGCGCTGATATCGCCTCTGGTCTGAGAGCAATAGCCGGCCACACACCAGGACGTCTCCCAGCAGAGGACGATTCAAACAGAACAGAAGTGTCGAGAGAAAAGACTGGAAAAAACACACACTCTCCTGCGAATGAATTCCACACATATGCATTCAAACTCTATCAAATAACAGGTTTCCTCTTCCTGCTCGGAGGAGGGAGACGACGTGAGGTAAGAGCCAGGGAAGCGTTATTCAATTCTCACTCCCATCCATCTCTGTATATCCCCACGACTCTACTGAGAGTGTTCTCCTATCGGCAAATGTGGCAGCGCTTCGGTAATAAATCATGAGCAAAAGCTGTGGCCCCCAGCTCGGCTGACATGATTCCCAACAATTGGATTTCTCTCGCTGTGCATATGTTATCGTGGCAGTGTCCTCATGAAGAGCAGCTGCCGACTCTTCTGTTATTTAATTGATAGATATTAGTGCTTTTTTCTGTGACTCATGGGGTCACGCATGGGGTGCACCATGAATGTGAACTTATAAATGCTTTGAAGACTTAATTACTATAATGATAATGTACTAATACATTTCATTGTTATTAATAATGATTAAATGTGTAGTTCGTTGAGTATATTCATTATTTAGTAATGGATATATTTCTTTTCCCCACAGGCAAAATGTGAAGCTGTGCAAATTAAACCGTGCAACTACAGTAGGCACACGGCTGAAAGGAAATATTCAGGACTTATCTTTCTTTTTCAAATACAGCTAATAAGAGTCTGAGCATTACAATTGGACCTGGAAGCAAGGTTAAACATTAGCAGCTGTGGCCCTCTGCCTGAGCTATTTCCATCTCCGTCCAGCAAAGTGGGGAGAAGTGTTTAGTGAGGAGGAGGAAGAGGAAAAGGAGGAGGAGGAAGAGGAGGCTGGAGAAGAATAAAAAAAGAAGATGTAGATTAGTCACCAGAAATTGGATTTGTGGCTTGCCAAGAAAAAAAATGAACAACAACATCTTGAAAACATGTGATGAGAAGAAGAAGAAGGAGAAGAAGAAGAAGGAGAAGAAGAAGGCGAGAGCGAGGGAGGAGGTTTGAAGAGTCGGCAAATGATCCACAGGGTGAAACGGGGGGTGAAGAACTCGTCACGGTAAGCGTTTCACAAACACAACTAACCTTATGAGTGCAGGCTGCCTTTAAAATACTGTTTTGGTTTATACTCAGTGTTTCATGGAGGCCTGTGCTGGGTATCAGTCCCTCCCCCCCCTCCCCCAAAGTCGCACACAGTGAACGGTTCCTATACGTTGATGAACAACCTGAATGTGTTAATTGTGATTCCACTTTCCTCAGCCAACGAGGACCGTGTGTGAAGTTGTGCGTCTCCGCGTCAGTGAGGTTTCTTGTGTGCGGCGGCAGATGGGGAACAAATGAGCATCGGAGCATGACAATATAATGAGTCCACTAATCACAGCGCGCAGCCAAGCACACAGAGAAGCAATTGACAACAGTTACACGATATTGGCTGTGGCACAGAGAGAGAGAGACAGGAACCTTCATGAGGACAGTCCTCAGAATGGAGACACTGGGAGACGCCTGTGATGGACGACGGGGACTTTCTCTGTGGACTTTGCATGTTCTCCCCGTGTCACATGCAGCTTAAGTTAGTTGGAGGCTCTAAATTAATGCTAGGTGGCTAGATGGTTGTTTGGTTCCTCACCTCTCACCCAGTATCAACTGGGATTGACCCCGGACGACAATGGACGGATATTTATCTATTGATGCCAGAAATCTCGAGAAACATCCTATCGGAAGAGCAATGTTGGATTTTGTGAGACACGAGATATATTCAATAATGTATAAACAGGGGACCAGCGCTCTGCAGCCGGTCTTTATTTGCTTCAGGTCACTTTTACAGTTTCAGAAAGAAAACTGCAACCGGCATCGACACAGAAGCAAACAAACAGCCCATTCCAAACATGAGTGTTCAGAGCTGGCATTGAAGTGTAAGAAATACAGTATTTGATGTTTGTTTTGATGAGCTAACTAAATCAGATTTTCTTTTTTTGTAACCCCCTTCATCAAAGCAATTTAATAAATAAGTCTCAGGGTAAACATGTTTACTATTTTGCTAAATATCTACCTTCATATTTTGTTCTTTGTTGTTTGCCAATAAAAACAAAAGAGGAGATAAAGAGCCAGGTGAGATATTTGTCACTTTATCAGCTTGTCCCTGAATCCAGATCCTTTCAGCTGCTGCAACTCGGTCTTGAATTTATTAGAGGCAGAGCTGAGTCTCATTAAAATGTTTCTGTCTCTAAATGCCCAAACATCCCCGGAGACTCAGCCAGATATCAAAAAGGGAATAAATACCTCACACTCCGATCAGTATGTTCTTTATCTGGTTAGTCAAATATTCTCGGGGACTGGAAGATAAAATGTGGATCAGCGCTCTAATGTGAAGTCTGCGTGACTCCAAACGTAATAATTGTTATTATCAGCCGCAGTAATCAGCGAGGCGGTTCACAAGTTGAATCGTCGGAACATTTACCTGCATTTACCGCTGCTCTTTCATCCGTGTGATGCATTTACAGACGGATAAAGCCTGTGTGGTAATTTCAGGGTCTGCCACAGATAGAGTAAGGAAATTGCTCTTATTAGACAGATGGAGTCTTTCATGCTTGCTTTCCTCAGTTCAGGTCTCGGATATTTATATATAATTTATAAACGTACATTAACGTGTGGCTGTCGAGTTGAGGATAAGCTGCTTCGACGTTAAATATGACCTCGGCTGTATCAAATATTTAAGGTCACATAATAAAAATATCCATGATACGTCTGAGGTTCATCCATTTCTGGCTTCTAAGCTAAATCTGAATATATTATTATATTTAAACAAATATACACCTACTTGAAAAGGTGACCTAAGCAACATCCTAGTATTGAATATATAAATAGCACCCCGGTCACGTCTAAGCATTTTTCTGATTTGGTTTCATTTAACATCATTTAGTCTCCACAGAGTTCCTTTGTGAGAGATGTCACACAACCAGCAGCAACTACAGCCTGTCAGACATTAAGGTGAGAGAGGTTTAGCATCAGGGTTAAGGTCTCAGTGGCAAAATCTCTTTCTAAATGGGTTTGAGGGTAAAGGTCAGAGAAGCCTGGGGGGAAAGAAAAGTCTCCAGAACATCGATGCTGAAGTTATCTTCGATGTCCAGGGGGCGCTATCACCCACAATCCATATGAACCCATGAACTCTGAGGGCAGTGCTTCTGTGAGACGTCAGCCAAAAAGTGTATTTGAAGGGGAAGGTACAAGACAAGTTTAGGTGAATGTGCTTTACTCACGGTTTGAAATTACATTTACAATATATGTGACACTTGAGGTTTCTCATCTGACCAGTCCAAGAGATTGTTTGTGCTCTGCTCTGACAAAAACTAAATATCTTGTGTTTTTCTCCCTAAAAACCTTGTGTCTTTACCCTGTGAGTCTGTTTGTGTATTTTTCTTATTTCATCTGTCAGCTTTGTTTGGATTTTCTTGTGTTTCCTTCTTCATAGGGAATCTGTCAGGCTTCCTGTACGTGCCTCAGCTGTGACTGAGCCTTGTGAGTCACCGGTTTTACCTTTGACTTAGATCTTATAGTCACAGATGTGAATGTCCTGGCTGCCGTCGAGCTGAAGGTACGTCACTGCAACTTGCTTGTGTCTCTACTCAATGTTCCTGCATCTGAAGAAGTAGACGAGAGGTTTCAGTGGTCACGTGATGAACTGTGTCCGTGCTCTGGTTGATGTTATGATTGGCAAAATGGACTAAGGCTTGTTTCTCTAACCTTGACTTCCCCTGACTACTTTCTGACCTGGTACGACTGACCACACGTTTCTCTGGGACCTGAATGAAGTGGTGCAGGTATCTGTGGTTCACCCGTCCATCAGAAACTGTGCCAGACGCCCTGGTGGCCTAGTCCTGCAACAGCATCCTATCACCACCAAAGAATCATTTAAGTCTCTCTCCTAATGAGTTTGGACGCTAATTAACTGCAACTAATGACTATTTACATTATCGAATCATTTGCGGATTATTTCCCGAATGTCAGATGTTAAAAATGGGTGATTGCATTTTATTTATTGAATCAACATTGAAAAACCCAAAGATATAACACTGACTAACTTATAGACCGAGAGAAGCAGTTTATTATTACTCCTGTTTGGATTAATTTACTGTTGAATGCAGCCGTTACATAATTTTCTATATTAAATATAAACAGTGAGCGTTTTTCCATTTTATAGTCATCAGGTAAAACAGCAGAAGAGTTCCTTTTTTGAATATATATATACTTAAAAAAGCTTTGTTCATTTAGCACGTTTCTAATCAGGCTTCTCTATTCAGATTTTAAAACGTGGGCGATTAATAGACTTTATGAAAATCAACGCTGCAGCGCCAGGAGGGTCAACACAGGATTTCAGCACCAAGGACAGCTCCTTAAGTATCCAAACGCCAGCTCACTGGAATCTGCTCTCGGCCACGAACACAGATTTACATATAATAGATGTGTGATTAGCCCAACAATGCTTCTGAGACACGCTGGATATCAGGAGATTTGGGTGATTAACATTCACATTTCCACTCCATTTACCCGCGATTGAATCACCTTGAATATCAGCGCTGCAGTTTTTCTGGCACCGCATATAGGATCCACTTAATTTTTTAATTTCCTCACAAGGTTCATTGCTTGTTCCTCCCGCGACGCTTGTCAGAGCTTATACAATCCTGTGTGACCCTCAGCTGTCAATGTGCGGTGTAACTACACGACCCGAGCAAACTTTAGAAAATGAGACTGCTGAGGATTTTAATAAACCTTTCTCGAGGGGAAAACCTTTGACTCTGCTTCACACGGGTTTGATTGTCCACTACATCCAGTGTGAGCTGCTGCTTTTATTACCTCCACCAGAGAAGGTCCTGCTTTCATCTGTGTGTTGGTCTATTTCTCAGCAGGGTTACACGGAAAGTGCAGAACCTGAATGTTGGTTCACGTTTGGATAAAGGAACCAGATGCAGGTTTTCTTTTCCACTTTATTTAGTCGTGTTTTGTCACATAAATCATTCAGCTCATCTGACCACTTCCTTCTTATACTATTAGAAGCGGAACCGAGTGGGAGTTGTCTTGGCCTTGGCTGAGCTTTGTCCTCCTCTGAGTTCCATTCTACTGTTTCCTGTGTTATTATCAAGTCACTATGAAGACAACTCTCTGCATGGACATTTCTGAGATAATGTAATATTCAAAATTCCTTGAGTTGAGTTGTTTCTTTTTAATAAAACATTTTACACTTGAAATTTGAATTACAAAATAGAGAACAAGTATATATTCTGTAGTGTGGGGGTGGCACAAATGCAATATATTCAATTCACACATTATTAAATAGAACGGCACTCAGAGCACACAGCTCTGCCAAGACCCAAGAGTTATATTATATAATAAAACCACATTTAAATTCAACAGACATTCACATACAGATCTGATTTACTCTATGGAGATCCATGTATTAATCTCTGAGAACTAAAGGAAAATGTTTTTAAATGTCGTTTTCTTTTTTCCTGTATTGTTATGTTTATAGTCTGCCCCCCCCGATCCAGATCCGCACCAGACTTCAATGGGTTCTTCCCCGACCCATAATGCATCTCTTCACTCGGCTTCTTAATAATCTGTCCAGTAGTTTTTTATGAATCAAACAAAGAACAGACAGCACGTCCTTACAAATGTAATTAGCAGCTCATTTGAAGGTTTAATCTCAAATACTGAATGATATCTTGACAATAGATCACAGATCACACACACACATCTGTTCTCTCTGGAAAGATTGTGATGTTATCAGCCACCACATCATGTCCTCTCCTTTAATCACAGCATAAACAACAATGTGATTTATCATGAAATGTCAAATGTCCTCTTGTACAGCATTTTGAAATCAGCTTTAACTAATAACTGTAGGTCGCAGTGGAACCAGTGTAGGGTGTGGGAGCTCACCAGTAGCTAGACATGAAAATAACAGTGTTATTCTCCACCAGTTTGTATTAAGCTGATCCACGAGCGATGACAGGAGGTGTTTACTGTCTGTTCGTGTGGGACTTTCTATTCCAGAGCAGCTTATCATTGCCTGTAGTAATGAAGGCATTGACCAAGGTAAATATATATATGCTCACTTATGAAGGTTGTGTCGCGGCCATTGTAATTAGCTCGACAACAGGAGTTATTCCTGGAGCATTTTTTGCCGGCTTGTCATTCCTGTTTTCCTTGCACCCCTGCTGTTGCTTACAGAGACGCAGCCTCCTCTCTGAACCTCAACCTCAATTGGTGCAGAGCGACAGAGAAAAGGTCAGAAACACGACGCTCGACACTCAGATGCTGCAGCTTCAAACCCATTTGAGGGGTTGGTTGTTATCTCAGTGCTGACGGTGGCATCCCTCAGATCCCGGCTCATATCTTCAGGAAGCCGCTTGATTAGAGGAACGATGAGCGAGACATCATCCAGATTAACCTCCCTCATTCAGGAGAAACTGCTCTACACTACAATACAAGTCGTCCACTTCAAACACATTACAAAAGGGAAGTTCTCTTTCATCTGTTCGATGCCCTATAGGCCAAGAAATTGCTGCTGGTGTGGGAAGCTCGGGTCGAACTGAAATCAAAGCTTAAATAAAAAACAAGCTGCCGTCTTTCCCCATGACACATCTTAGAGAAAACAGGAGCGACGTGTGTTGTGCCGCTGACATCTCTGTGATGTTTACAGTGTCTTACACACAACAACACAACAACACAACATCGCAGGAGGGGCTTTGTTCCAGAGCGACGCGACATTATATAATTCTACAAGGCTCAACACACACAGATGCTGTTTCATTAACAATGTAGAAGTGACAAGCAACTGATATCCTGTTCACAAAGGGAAATACCGGGGAACAACCGAAGCTCATCCTGTTGTTTTTTTTGTTTTTGTTTTTCAGCACAGTGAGAGTTTGAAAGTCTCAGGGGAAAATCCTGCATGATTATCAGCCCCGAGTTTCAACATGTGACAGATCTCACATGGATTGTTTGCTATGTCCCAGTAATTAAAGGAAAAGTCAAACTGGTGAAAACACAATTTCCAACAGATTGTTCTTGACATTTATTTATTATGTCAGAGTTTAAGTTACTTCATTTTAAAAGGGGAGATGTCGTCATCAGGTTATGTTGTTGCACAGTTCTGTTTCGTTATTATTCTCTTCATAATACATATTGTAATTAATGTTGTTTTTATTGTTAGCTGTTGATGCTGATATAAGACGTCATTGTGTGTGAGGCTCTAAAATCATTGAATGATTTATTCTTGGCCATTTTTACTATGAATAACATTTGAGAAATATTTTCCTAAGAGTTTATAATAGAAAATAAACCCTATAAAAGCCCATTGACACGCCCTCAATATAATCCACTTAAGAATTAATAACAGGGTCACTTTGTATAATCAAATACTTATTTTGCTTTTGAAAACAACGGGACAAACACTTTGATGAGTTTTATTGAGTCTGAAATTTCTTTATTCCAGTCATCACTTGACTTTAAAAACAAACAAATTGGACATTTCTTCCCACTTTTTTAAACTAAGTACAGCATTTAACTGTGTTCAGGCTGGTGGTAACAGATACTAATTGGAAGACTCACAACATGAGTGAATAATGGTTCTAATATTCACAAACGCCTCATTAGCAGCATCAACCACAGAGGGAGAGCGGGACCCGAGGCGGCTCCCTGAGGCACGCCAAAAACAAGGCCCACATGAAAAGCTTGCAGGGGAGAACAAACCCACTGGAAACGGCTCAACAGAAAATCAAACAGAGTCCAGATATCATGTATTTTTCAATAGAACATTTGTCACTTTACCCTATTAATTCAAAAACAGCATGGGAAATATAATCTCTGTGTTTATGTAGCATTATCAAGGTGACTTTCCTCCCATTAGACCCAGTGTTCACAGTGATGAACTGCTTTAATGGGCACATTATGGAAACTGAATCTCAGCAAACAGAACGCTCTCGGGATCATATATATATATATATACATATCTATATTCCATTATTTTACTGTGGAATAAGCTGCGTGTTTTTCTCATTTCTGACTTTACACTCTAAACTGGTGATGCAGTGTGAGGCGTCGCACACATTATTCAAGATGTGTGACACAGGCCTGCAGAGCTTGCAAAGCAGGTAGCACCCGCTCCTCACAGGCGGCAGAAACAAATGGAATTATTTATTGGTGTAAAATATTTATTTGGGATCTGTCTGTGCCCCCATTGCTAAAATATAACATAGGTTATTCTGCAGGGAAAAAAAGCCAGAGTGGGCTGAAACATTGAAAGATTAATTTCTCCTCATTTCACTGCCACAGCTCGTTTGGTGGCTCGGGCACCGTATAACGAAGGTTGGTATAAATAAGTGAATGTGAGACAACAGTTGCTTTAAGTGACCTAGAACACATAAACATCACAATGGACTCTCTCGACATCTCCATCATTAAAACGGATGATAAAATGAAAGAACGGATCATAAATTATATATAAGAAACACATTTTCTGGCTCGGGTTTGTGTGATTTCCTGCGTTGACTGAGGCAAAATGAAGCTGAGGATTGACCTTGTTGTACAAATTCGTCCGTGTTGCAGGAAATACTGAGTAAATACACACGGAGGGGATTTAACTAGAGGTGCCGGGGGCGGGTATAAGCCAAACACAAATAAGAAGTCATTGTGCGAGTGACTCGGGCTGGAGGCTGGAGGCTGTGGTGTGATGGTGAGAATGTGCAACTCATTTTGAAATTGCTCTTTAAAGAATTAGCCATGGTTCTTTATGGTTAATAAGAAGGGCAGTGGAGCATTCAGTGGTCTGACCTCTGTGTCAAAGCAACAGCTGCTGTCAATCATCTCAGCCCAACGTTGAAATGAGGAGCTTCACACATCGAGGAGGTTTCTGGGAATTATACTTTACATATTTACGAGAAAGTGCTTTGAAGCCTGGTTGTTGCCAAAATAATGCCTAAAAGCAATGTTATTAAATCTGATTTAGAGATAATGTTAAAATATTGAACACTCACACAACTTCTTCATTTCTCGTGGCTTTGTTTTCTAGAATAACAGATTTGTTTTAACACACACACACACACACACACACACACAAACACACACAACTGCCCACATGAAACCAAGGTAAGGTCACCATGGAAGCAAGTTATAAAAATGTGAATCTTAAGTTCAAGACAAAAACAAAACCTGATAATCCAAACATGTCAAACTTAGCCAACCCACGTTGAAGAAATGTATAATTTAATGACTGTGGGAAGTTTTCAGAGTTGAACAGCAATTAAATAGAAAGTTTAAATAGAAAGTTCAGAGAAGCAGAGACTGAAAACTTGAGCTTGGCCGATGTTAGTTTTGGGGCCTGATGTCGATACTAGGTAGAGAAATATTTCAGATTTTCCAGCTTATATAGATATTTATTTAAAAAAGAAATATGTCAGCAATTTGTAAACTATGTATATAATTTAAGAAAATAGAAATACAAAAACTAAAAACGTATATAGAATGTAAGAATGTAATATATATTATTCATAAAAATAAACACGATTCTTTACACGTAATGTGAACATAAAGGCAGAGATTTTCTACTGTCCAATTTTGAAGGTTCCTTCAATCCCAGAGAAATGAAGGCTCCGGGGGTTGGATCCATTCAAGCCCCTTCTATCCAATAACTACGCAGCTAAGTAAAATGAAGTCCGATGCTTGAGTAACTCTCAAATCAAGGCATTCAAACTTTTTCATCATGTCCAACTGCAGCTCGGTTGCTAGGTAACAGCTGGACGAGCTAGTGATCTCCACCAGATAAATCTTCTGTGGACCAGACCATCAGATTCTGGTTCGGCCTTTGTGATCCACGCTGCCCACGAAGGACTCGTCTCTGTGGGACACACAGACTGCCTCCTCTGAAAGAAGCAGCCTCAGACACAGCTGTTATCGAGCTCCACTGAAGATTCACGGTCATAAAATCAAAACACCAAAACCATCTTGAATACAAAGCAGGATGTGAACTATTAAACAGAACCGAGCAGACTACATGTTAACAAGAAGCTGTGTGACCACTTCCCTGTGTCGCTGCTGCAGAGCGTCCAGTGAGATGAGATGGGTTCCATCCCAGTGATGCAGCGACCACACACTGCAGCAGGTTGAGATACGAGACCACGAAAATGCACTCAAAGCATAAAAGCCGAGAGTCTCTGAAGTGATGATCAGAAAGCAGACGAATATCATAGAGCCGCAGATGAACAACTGTAGATGTCACACAACGAGTCGTCACATACACAAAGTGCTTTGAGTGGAATGTTGTAAAGGTTGTGCAGAAAATGTGTGTGAAACAGGCAGGTTGAATTGCCCATGAAGCCTGGAGCACAGGGACATAATCACCGGTGTGAGTATAATGGAGATTATCCAGCAAAGGCATCATATACAAACATGAGCATCCATCCAGATTTCAGCAAACAGCTATATACTAAACTGCACAAGGTTAAAACAACAAAACAACTGGAAGGTCAGCAAGTTGTAAAACAGGAGCAGCAAACACGCAACAAAGACATGAAGTCACAAAAACGTTCTTTGCACAAACACACAAAACCAAAATCCTTCATATGCTACAAGTGCTGCTGCAGATTTAAAACACTTTAATCAAATTGTGTTTAGTGCAACAATGAAGATATTGCTTTAATATTTAATTAGATTTTAATTAAAGATTTTATTAATTCAATTTGAACTGACTATCTTAAGAAATAAGTATTTAATGTTTGATTCTTTTCAACATGTTCAATAAAAAATCATCAAGGTAACAACTTTACATGAGTATAGTTAATTTTAATTTGCCATATTGTAACAATAAGACAAATAAAAGACAAAAATTCAAAGATTACATTTATTTAAACACAATTAAAATTACTTTTATAATAACATATATATGGACGGATCAAGCAGAACAAGCTGACATCTGATTGGTCCCTTACTTGCCTGTAGTCGTTTTTTTCCACGTTCTAACACTACTAACGATTAATATGACACTTTCTTAAGTTTATATATTTTCTATGCTGTGTTTCTTTGCTCAAAGCTGTAGAGCTAAAAGTGAACAAGGTCTTAAATGTGCTTCTTACTGAATAAAGTTGGATGCTTGACATATAATTGGTCCCTCTGTGTAAACCGTGGCCCCTTCATGACTCCTGGTTTAGAAAAAGTCTAGATCCAACCCTTTGACTTCATCCGCGTATTAACAAAGATGAACATTTACTGTAAGTTTACTTTATTCACGTGAATGTACAAGTTTGTTGCCGTAATATTATGACTTTAATCTCTATGTCTTTTCTTTTAATACATTGTGTAATATTATAAATGAAACCTGGGACCTTATTAAGCTCCATAACACACAGACAGCGGCTCCTCCACAGAGATGCAGGATGAACCTTTGCCTTTACCTGAGTTAATGAACTGATTTCCCTCAGTAGCACACGACCACACGTGAGCCTCCTGAACAACGCCTCTGTACACCGGCCCCGCTCCTCAATTCAACGCGACCTTTCTACGTATCGACTGGAACCATTACGCTGCTTCTCTCCTGTACATTCTGCTTCTCCTCTGGCCGACACACAGTCATTAAACAGGCGGCTGCAACAATGACGGCTCTTTATTGCACATTTCTCACAGAGTCGGGTTCATTTTGTGCCAAAAATTAAATTCCCCCTGCAGCAGCGGCTCAGTAATACACGGGCTGATGGGATGGTGTCAGTTGCAGTTATGTCAGTTTGAGAGATATCATCAGTGCAGGTTCCTCGTTTTATAATTAGTGGATTTATCCCAGGATGACTTTGAAAGAAAAGGAATAGATATTTTCCCTCTGCATCCAAAAATAAGAACGGCCATATTTTTCCACCTTACAACATTATATATATATTATTTTTAAGTATCCCAGCTCTTTATTTTAGTTTTCCCCGCTTTCAATTAGGCGGGGAAGGAAACGACTTGAAAACAAACATTATGTCTGTGTGAAGCCAAATGTGAACCATAAAAGAAAATCGGTGTCATAAAAACCCAGTCGAGTCATCTCATATTCACATCGGCCAATCTCCCCCCCGTGCAAACACATGCAGTAATTGAAATATGATAAACAATATCATTTTTTGCCATATACTGTATTATCCACATCTGTAAACATCTGTTTACATGTGGATGTATTGCATTTGTAAAAAAGGGGGAAGAAAGGCATATCGAGCGCTAACTAGAAATCCAAGCGGGAGTTCAGTTTGAATGACTGCTGCTGTCATGTATGTGGGAGACGTGACCCCCCTTCTGGCGGTGCTTTACCTTGCAATACCCCCCCCCCACCCCCCTGCCCTCCTTACTCCAGCTGTGTGCTCCATGGGTCTGTCTGCATCCCGTCTCCTTGGGCTCTAAACCATCATTAACAGCCAGAGTAATTCAGTAGCCTCTCTCTCTCTCTCTCTCTCTCTCTCTCTCTCTCTCTCTCTCTCTCTCTCTCTCTCTCTCTCTCTCTCTCTCTCGCTCTTTGTGGTTTCACATAAAAATGAAACCTCCTATGTCGGGGGCCTGGCATATTCCGTGAAATGTCAGAAGAATTGTCCCAAGGCTTTTTCCGAAGGCAGACATACAGAAGCCGAAGCTCTAATGAAGAACATTAACCCGGAGCACCGAGCAGCCAGTCACAGCAGCCTGTTGTTTGCTTACAAGCCACCGTGGGAGGACAAAAGGAAAAAGAAGGAAGAGTGATGGGAGGGAGATACACTTGACAAGCATGTTATTGAGGGAAAAGAGTCTGCAGCGACTCGGCGGCGGCGGCCGGGGATACGCTGATAGATTGTCGTAGCCTATATCTTCTTTAAGGACGGGAGAGATGAAATGCTCTGTCCAGCAGCACTAATACCACTGACACAAAATAAAGAAGGGAAAAGAAGGACAGGGGAAAAACAGAAGTGTCTGTGGAGCACATTTATCCGGTCGACACGACTGATGTCCCCACAGACCACTGCGTCAGAATGAGCTATAGCGTGTCCAGCTCTTTTGAAAAAGGCTTTAAAAACACATTTATCCCTTCGTATGTGTCTGACTTTCTGTGGAACTCACACTGGCATTTAGGGTTCGGACTAACACTGGGATCTGTCAGCTCTGGACTCATAAAGAATCTCCTCTGTTGAGTTTATTATAAGTTCATTAGGTGATATTTTGACTGTCGGATGCACAGAAACGGCCTCATACACCTGGTTTGGAAGCTGATCGATGCCATTGGCTTTCACAATCTTCTCCGTCCATTTACAGCTGCGTAAAGACGACAGGTTGGTGCTAAAGTTCAATGCAGAGTGTAATTCTGAAACGCTCAAGGGGGTTTGTTAAGTTGATGTTGTCTCTCCGCTCCATTCTCCTTCTCATCCCTCATCTAATTGCAGGTTTGCAGGAGCCGTGTCCGAGGATTGTTGATGCAGCAGATGGATGAAAACATCGAGGGGCTGAGAACTTCTTTCCCAAGGCCGAGATTAAAGGACTAATTGAACTTCAAGTCCGGTCCGAGCTTTGTTTGCATGAAGAAATAAGTGCAGGTAGATCTCAGCCGCTCAACGTGAGAGGGAACAAATTGATTTCATGTTTTAATTCAATTTGTTAATGCACTTATAGGTTTTGTAAAGGAGATCTGGGATTAAAATGAACATGTTGTATAAATGGCCCCAAGGACGCTCAATCTGCACCTCAATGATTAACCTTCACAAGAAAGAACATCTTGAATAACTCGTGGAGAACGTTCTGTTCCCTCTCGTCCTGAATATTCCTTTTCATTGTCGAGAGTCGATTTTTATTGGTTCTGTGCTTTTTATAAACAATCTATGGTGCAGGGTGAAGTAGAAAAACTTTGTGTTCATCCTACCTGGTTTATCTGCAGTGAAGATTTCTGTTTTTCTTCTCATAAAATACAACAAAATAAGCTCTATTACTGTCCATGTGTGTGGCTTATAAGTAAGTTTGAATGATTACTGATATATCGCATGTCCTCAGATCCAAGTACTCAACTTTTCAAAATAAAAGCTCTGTGATTCAGGCAGATGAAAAGCATGGAAGTAATGAACTGTATTTCATGAATACATCATGTGTCCTAATTGCACCAAACCCAGCACTGAAGCTTCTCTCACACTTTAAAATAGACCAAGTGTGAAGATGATTCGATGAATGCTTTGCAGATACAGACGGACTGAAACTTTGTGGCATTAGAAGTTAGTTGTAGTTTAAAAAGAAATTCTGCCTTTGCTTCATTCGGATTTCACCATGGTAACAGTACTTTTACTTGAGTATATATATATATATATATATATATCACCTTGTTAGAGTGGTCGTGTTGGAGGAGAAGTACTTTCAGAACTGTAACACTGTGAACTGTAATTTACCGTGTGTTTGAAACCTGCTGAAATCATTCGTGAAATATTATTCCAAAGAGCCTTGCTGCAGAAACACACATCTGTAAAAATGATGTCACGTCTTTCCACCCAGCACGAGCTCCAAATGCAGTTATTATTTTACGGTTCTCCCCGGTAGCTTTTTATTCCAGGTAATGAGTAACAAGTGCAGCAGGTCACTGGTTTACATTCATCTCACAAGCTTGTTTTACCACAGACACGATGGCGGTGATTTGTCCAATCTGTCCGGGAGAGACGAGGACGAGGCAGGAGGGACGTCAGCCGACACGACCGCTGGACCCCCCCCCCGACCCGCTGGACGACTGTCGGCCGGTCAAACGGCTCCACGGTGACAGGAGTGAGAGAATCGCTCGGCTGATTTGGCGCTTCCTCCTTCACATTTACGACTAATCGGGTCCAGAATGCGTCTGATTGGTGTCCGACTTTAAGTGGTGACTGCAAAAGGCTAAAGAAGGAGATTTAGAGTTGGCCCAGTTCACCACATGAATCACTCTCATCGTGTCCAAGTTCTGCAGCAGACTTCACGTCCGTGTGGCTCAGACTGTTACCACTGCTCTGTGAAACATACTGCTGGCCAATCTGATCCCCCCTCTCCTAACTCACATGGTGAAACTTTTATCTCAATCATTATAAAACAGAGTGATTGGAGTTATACAGGAGGCTGCTGTGGACGCCTCTCCTCAGCTGACATTTTGAATTGTCCCCTCTGGCAGCGGCTGTCTTAAGATGGACCACTCATCACCGGCCTCCCTGAAAACTTAATTCATCAGGAGGCAGATTAATCGAGTTAATAAATTGAGCCCAATTATCCCAGTGCCTGGCCAATTATCAACTTATGTTAGATGACGGCTGACTTCAGAGTGATGGACAAGGAGGTACAAGGAGCCGGGTCGTGAATTTCAAGCGATATTGTGCGTCACCGACACACAGAGGAAGTGATATAATGTGATTGAGTTTCAACTTTCTAAAACAGAGGATGATCAAGGTTGCAACTAGAAAGACGAAGAGGAAAGTTTCATGTGATTTAAAAAGTTCCCTGTCGCGCAGAGATGGAATAAAATGAAGCTTATAGCGAATTTAAAATGTTCTTATCAATCTAAAGTGTCACTGGTTTAATGAGGTTGATGAATTGGACATTTGATTTTAAATTGAAACACTTCGTGCAAAGATAATGCTCTTTTGGATGTAGAAGTGTTCCGGTCTCTCATGTCTACTCTTAACTCTTCAGTTATGAGATTAGATTGATAATTGTTGAGGTATCCCAGTAGAGGGCCTGTATATGAGTTACATTCATTCCTGAGGAGATGCAGTACTTACATTCACCAGCAGGACACGAGGCACCCGTTTACGTACACATCGTTAAAAGAAAGTTATATTCCCACCCTGAAAGTGCATCCTTTTTCCTAATTTTGTTTTTGCTCCTGCTCCTCACACCTTGGCACCCTGCAGCCTGTGACACCCCCCGTTAACTAATGTCAGTTTGTTCAGCTCCTGTACCGGAACCTTCCTCATTATTCCTGACTTGTGGCCCTGACGCTGTCTCCTCCTGGACACACACACACACACACACACACAAACACACACACACGCGCGCACAAAAGTCCCTTGTGTCCAATCAACATTGACAGGGAATGTCTGTGAGACTTACACGTGTAATATGTAGAGGGGGGGTGCATCAAAATCAATATAATCAGAATCTTTTCAAGAAGATCTTTCTCAGAATTATCTGCGCTGATAGAAATTGGATTTCACAGGCATGAAACTGGTGTCTCTGCCAAACGCTCACAGCCAATTGCTCTGAGCGGCAAGAAAATTCATGGCAATGAAGAATTTCAGAAATACTGACGTCAGATTTTCTCTCCTTACAAAATAACAAAATATACTAACGTGTATCTGTATGATTTTATGCAATGCAAGCAGATGTGTTCCTAATAAAATGCTCAGCGAGTGCATGTTTGCCAGGAGATGCCTCCTGCTACACATAAAAAAAAACCAATAAATAAAGAGATAAACGAGCCCTGCTGGTGGCTGGTTTCTTTCCTGTGAGTTCACATCGCTCTGACGGATCAGGTAATAGCATAATAACCTTTTAACTGTGTTTATCTGCTTCATTAATGCTCAACACCCCAAGCCACTTACACAGACATTTCATTCTCCCCTCTAAGAGCTGAGCCGTGTTTCAATATCATGCGCTGCTTTGTGTCAATAAAAATGTGCAGGAAACCGAAGCCTCTGATTTTTTAAGTGTCAGCACAATGGCTTCGATGTTTTGAAAAAAAAAGTCGTTGCGATTTTCTGGCATTTCCCCCGTTAACAGCAGCAGCTGCTCTGGAACACCAGCTGCTGGTGACATTATCCAGCTCCTTATGTTGTATCGATAAAATACCATCGCGTATAAAAGTGTGATTCGCTCACACTGAGCTGCCGACATGAGACCGTCTCTAATGGGCCTCGACTGAAGCAACCTGCCTGTTCCCACTGTGAGAGACCTGGGGTGTGGACGCCCTCCTACTCACATATTATAACCATGTAGAACACAGAGAAAACACTAAACATTTAAAAAACAGAAACTTTACAGTGTCTCTTGTGTATAAATCATCAAATACACACACAGAGACCTGCAGTGAGTTTGAAATAAATTTGCTTAGATCTACATTCTCCCATTTTTGCAGCTTCTGCAGCTCCGGGTTCTCTCTGCCCTTGGTGCCCTTTAAAATCAAATGTACTAGTCATAAGCATACAGTAATGGTAATAATGGTCCTTATTAGTTTTATGCTGCTGCTGCCAAGGAACACTCCTGGGTCCTAATGACCACACAGTACACGTTCCAGCTCATCCATGGGGTCAAAGGTTTTAAACAGTGCAGATAACATCTTATGCAGAACTTTCAGTGTGTGTGGTGACTGAGGAAGACGTCTTTATTCCTCCCATCATGAAGCTCACGGTCTGATTCCCTCGCTGCAGTGGGGCGTTGCTTCTCCTTCAGATCACAGGACACGTTTATCGATCGGAGGAAGCCGCCTCGGTCGGCTCATCGATGCGTTCACACGACCTTCCTCCGTTTGACCCGAGCTCGTCACACGGCAAAGCCAGAGGGGAACCAGCTGCTGACCAGTTGCTGACCAGCGGCTGACCAGTGTCACACCTCCCAGTGAACCGGGAGATCGTCCAACCTGCTCCACTGAACCCACCGCCCACTTCCTCCATCGACATTTGTTTTACCACAGCTTTCCCTGCATTGACACTAAAGCTGGTTCTGCGATAGAAGCCTCTGTCTTCCTTTAGCCTCTATAACAACACCAGATTGAGACACTTATATAATATATATAATTGCAAATAATGAAAGGTTTGATCAATTTGAAAATGTGGTGACAGAATACTGTAGATTATTACATTTGATATATTCTAATGCAATGACTAGTGGTTAGTGGTTAGATATACGAGCAGGGGGAAAGTCTGGTTCTTTCTAAAGATTTAATAAAATCCACAACAAGAGCATTTTTCGAAACTGAAAGTTCAAACCACGATATTTTTCCTGTTGGTTTACATTTAATCTGGTTAGTTTTGGTTTTTAACATTGTAATCAAGGCAGCTCACTGAAGAATGTTGTATGAAATCAATGTGTCGTCATTTGGGAGGGTTGCAGAAAATTCATGAATCAGTTAAAATCCTCCCAAAAAGATGATTTAGATCAGTCAATTGTTTCTCCAAAAAGCAGAACCACTCCTTTAAGCACTCTTTTTAGAATCCCTGGTAGCCGGCCAGTCTTTCTCCACCCGACTGTTCTTCTCCCGTCGAGCTCCACTGGTGCAACTCAGTTTTTGCTTAAGGGCACCTTGATGGGAGCTGCTGTAAGAGAGAGATCAACGTTTCTCATCCCACACCTGGATTTTCCATCTCGAGTCGCCCTGTGCAGCCAGACGTGGGTTTGACCTCTGGGTCGAGACTCCTCATCCACCACTGGCTGCTCCGCGGGACGTCGTCTGAAATCGTTAACAAGCCCATCTCAAGAGCAGCCTTAAAAGAGACCATTCAAAGTTACATGACCATTCAATTAAATCAAATTAAATAACATTACATGAATGAATAAGGTGGAAAAGGAATCGCACTGTGACATGGTTTGGGAATTAGCAATTATCTGCAGCTGGATAATATAACTTTTATTCATTATAATGATACAGTTCTCCCTTTTATTAGCACATATTCACTGGGGCTTAGATAAGTTAATTGAAATAAAGTGCTGCTGTAATAGAGCAGCTCTCAGAATTGAATAATACCCATTCTGAGACATTTGTCAGTTATGGCAGGTTTACTTCCAGGTCGTGTGGAGTGTGATGGAGTGCAGCCTGCTTTTTATATTTATCAGCAGCTCAGTTCCAGGATATGAAATCTAAGGTCACGGTGAGTGACTGCCAGAAGCGTTTATAAATGTGCTCCTTCTTATTGCCTTCTACAATCTGCATAAATAAGCTGTGTTATGAAACCTAATTTTTATTTTAATCTCTTCTGCACTTTTAAACGAATTTAATCAACTGAGCCAAATATCTTGATCAAGATTAATAGTTAAATGTCCCCTCGGATCACATGAGCACAGAAAGAAATGCAGTTTGAAACTCTGCAGTATATATTTGAAATATCTGCCGAGTCATTTTCTTCCTCTCCTGCTTATTAAGTACCCGATTTATACTTTTGCATATTTGGATGAAGGCTTTTTTAATGTCACCTTCAGATGGAGCCATCCGAGTTTAACTGTGATGAAAGCTTTCTGTGGAATCCTCGGCTGGAGCCCGAGCTCCTGCAGAGTTTACTGAAGGTGGCACTTCAGAGCAGCGAGGAGCAAAGATGACAGACACGAGAACAGAGAGTTACAGAAACAGCTTCATCTGATCTGAGTGGAGGATTTTAAACTTGCTCTCTGTGTGTCTCCTCAGGACTGGAGGCAGAATCTGTCACGTCTGTTTGGACAAAGTTATAAAACTATTGAAGATATGTATAAACTGTTGATTCTCTATGAAATCCACATGATGTTAGTCGACCTGTTCATCACCGTACAGCACCTGGAAATATCCTATCAAACCACATTTAAATCTACTTTATCCAGATTTGCATTTGGATCTGCAGCAAATTGGAGAATCTCATAGACATCAGTCCATTAAATAAATTCTTGAATTCTTTCTTTCAAGAAAAATATCGAAAACACAACCTGACTTTTAATCGTAGGGACTTTAACATCAATGTTGTTTGTTCTGGACCTTTAAACTCATATTTGTAGAGCACTTATCTAAACAAGATTGCAAAGTGCTTCACAACAAGTCCATGGCAATAAGAAGATTAAACTAAGATATTTAATTCATTTCAATTTTAAGGGACAAATAATTAATAAGGTTAAGACCTTTAAATGTATAGAGAAACCAACAGTTCCCACAAAACAAACACGTCAGATACTCGCACATCTACAAAACAATCAGTGTCAGCTATAGATAATGACAAGACGTACATATGTCATAACAATTCTACTCCTTTCTCTGATTCTGCACTAATATTTCTTCAAGTTTCTTCAAGTTTCATGGAAATCGGTTCAGTTGCTTTTTTTGCACAATCCTGCTGAAAAAAACAACGAACAAACAAATGGACGAGGTGAAAACATAACCTCCTTGACAGGGCTGACTTTTTCTAATGTACCTTAAATACACCGTCAGATTCTGGAAGAGCACGTGGAAAGTCTGCCACTCGCTCAGCACCTCAGTGTAAATGCCACAGTGAATATAAACGATAAACCTGCGTCTTCACAAACCCTCACAAGTTGCTCCTTCACGCCTCAGCGTGGCATTTTAATAATGTAAACACAACAAACCAGGACGATAAGCTGGAAGCACAGATAGAGGATGAGTTTTAGGAAAAATATGTCAACATGTGAAAAGGCAGGTAAAACAAAACTACAGTGTCCCGGGTGTCCAAACCCGAATCACAACACACTCGTTTTGATTTGCATGAAGTTCACCAGCTTTTAGTCGGAGTCGTTGTTCACAGAGACTCGATGAGTTAAAAGAGGTAAATTAGCTTGAAACGTCTCCAACATCACAGGCAGCCGAGAACAAGGGAGTTTAAAGGTTGGAGTCGGCAGCAGATTATTACTGTGCCTGAAGAATGATCAGGAGTAATCTCTGTTGTTTGTTGTCCCACTTTGACACACAAACACTCTAACACACACACACACACACACACACTCCAACCGTTTGAAGTGCAATGTATGAAAATTACTTCCTACACGATATCACGCGGCACCGTTCCTTCTCCAACCCCTTATCTCCGAGGTTGTTGTTTTTTTGTCTGCCTCCTCGCTGTCGCTCTCCATTTATCAGCTGCTCTGGTGCTCCTGTTAAAGCACACACAACACGCCCCGCCCCCCCTCCCCGCCTGCCTGTGGCTTGTCTCCTCAACAATGATGGACACAGGTGGTCAGAGAGAGAGTGTCCACATGGCTGAGGCCGGGGCACCGTCCCATCGCTCTGGCAGTGGCCTCGACGTCTTATCGTCCTCGTGCAGAAGTGCTCTTTCATGCCTTTGATCTCCTGTAAATTTGTTTCTCTGGCTTTTTCTTGTTAAAGCAATTTACACCACCTCCCCCTAAACCCCCATCCTTGTCACTGATAATCCCGGCGGCGAGGGGTGGGGGGGGTGGGGGGGGGGCGATCAGGAAGTTATGGGAGTGTCAGTAGTGATGCCCTCGCGTCTCTATGGTGGTGACCTTGATTGACAATCTTAAGCAGAGGAGGGGGGCGGGAATTAGGAGATAAAAAACGTTAAAGAGTGATATAAATACAATTTGCTAATTATCAGAGCTCTTCTGCCGTCGAGAGGTCACAAACAAACCGTCCTTTACTAATTCGTTTGGATCTGACATTTAATAGCTTTCCTCCCACACTCGATTAAAGGTGATTAATTAAATCAAAATAATTAGAAACAATAAACATAAAAGACAATAACAACATAAAGAGATAACATCAGAAAGTATTGTTATTAGCATGCTTTATTTGACAAATCAGACTTTACAGGTAGAAAACAAACGCAGTATTTAGAGTGTTACATTGGGTAAATATAAATATTCTCTCTTTGCTCCTCTGCTGCTGGCAGTCCTCATTGGTTCAGAGAAACCGTGCAGCACCGGTTTATTCACCTTTAAAAAGCTCTGTGTGTTTTTAACACGCGTGCCTTTAAGGAATTAAAGGCAAGGAAACACAAAATGGCATCAAGAGAACGTGCAACACCTAATGAATTTCTATTAACACGGAGCCTGTTCATTCAGGGGCTCATCTCATTAAACGTGACACATTGCTCACCTCTACCTGATGAGTCGCTCCTTAGAATTCAAAAGGAATGGATATCAGGGGCTTGATGATTGTGTAATTGTTTGTCTTGATTATAAACACAATTCACATAAAGACAACTACACCACAACAACAGAGTTTAGCAGGTTTGACAATTTGCTGCACACGTTGGGTTTAATGGGAAAACACTGACGGACTGATCCTGAACCTGTGAGCGATTTGTTAATTGTCAGTGATCGAGGATGAAATCAAATTGATCACTGACCGTGTCTGTGACGAGGAAACACACAAGATCCTCGAGCGTCACTTTCTCAATCTACTTTATTGCAGCGGTGCAGAAAAACTTTTTTCACGACCCAGAGGAGAAACTTTAATTCCTCGTCGAGGCCTCGATGGATATTTAGCTGCTCTGCTTCTTTGCTTCCCCCCCCCCTCGGGCCGCCCAAAAAAATAATGTTATCTCCTATTCATTATTTGACTTGTCATATCAAATAAATTACCAGAGAAGGGAGCCACTTCCAAATAATACGAGTTAGTCAGTTTGGAGAAACTCGTGCCACAGTATCAATAAACTGCCGCCAGACTCATCCGACCAGAACGGCTCCATCAACAATATGTGATTAGGAAACAGAGGGAAAAAAGGCTTTTACTATTGGGATTGGATATGATGTATAGCAAGAGGAATAATGCTTATTGGTTGTGGCCCCTGCGAAGAGAGAGCCCGTCTCTCGGCTGCCGCGGCACGTCACATGGAATCTGTTTCCATTTCCACCAGGCACCGAATTAGTCAATTTGGTCCCTGTTTCCCTTTCCTCTTCTGTGCATCCCAATAAGCTTAACTTCATATCAGAGCTCGGCAGAGGGCTGATGAGAGGAAACGAGCAGCGAGGCCGTCTGAGCTGCTGCTTCTGCACAGCCGGCTCCCGATTCCTGCAACCACGGGCGAGCCGCATCGATTCTGACGGGTTAAGTTTGAGTAAACCTTTGATCAACCCGTCTTCATTACGATACACACACACATAACACACACACACAGACACACACACAAACGGAGCAGATGCATTTAATGTGCTTGTCTGAAAGGTCAACCGTTCAAAGGTAATTGCCTCATGCAGCTTAGTGGAGACGGTGATGAGATGAGAATTGTTTATGCGTCTTCTGAACACTTGTCACAACTGAAGCTGTTTCTCTGGTTATTCTCCCACACAAACTGAAATTGAAGAATCACTTTAGCTTCATTTAAAGTTCATTAGTCAGTCTCTACTTTTTTACAGCACGACGGTTGGAACAAAACTGTAAATGCTTTCAATCACACATTCATGAATATCTCTCTCAGTAACCACCAACTGTAAAGCTACAGCTTGGTTTTATAGATCGTTTGGATCATTGTTCAGAGCAGTTTGCTTTCGGTTCTGAATTCAGATCAGTACGGTTGAAATTTTGTTGCATTTTCACAGACGAATGAAACTTTACGCGACAAATAACATAGATTATATTCTTCTTTACAATCGATACAAAATTGGTGACACCTGAAGCGAAACCATGCGTTTGTGTAGAGAAAATAGTTGTGTAGTTATCACTGAATGGAGGTTTTTTGTCCTCGTGCAGGAGGTGACATTTAAGTGTGAGGCTGAAGAAAGTGTACGATGCTGTGACAAGGACAGAATCAATAGATCAGATCACTTGTGATAATGATGGGAAAACAATACATGTGCTCATCACTGTACACATGAAACTATGGCTGTTTGGTGTATTTTGTTATTTATTGTGTTTGTTTGTGTGTCAGAATGAAAAAAAGAAGATTAGATACAACTTTGGTGCAGATCTGGAAAAAGAAGAGATTCCAGGACATTTAAAATTAAATGATGTTCATTCATTTCCCAGGGAATACTTCATGGATCTTGACGATGAAACACTGATGTCTGTGAGTGTGTGTAATATAATGTGGCTTGATTGAATTGTCGGGAGACTGTTGGCAGTGAAACGCACTCTGCTGAGGGATTCTGTATTTGTGACAACAGATGGTGAAACACAGCGAAGCCCACTGAACAAGGCTTTTGCTTGTGTCTCTTTATCATATTTTGTTTTACATTACCCAGAACAAAACAGCTATTGTCTGTTTATAACACAATAATTCATCTGTCATGAGAGAAACAGCTACAGGTTTGTTTTAGTTTTTTAAGCTGCTCGGTTTCAAATGTTTGAGGACGAGAAAGTAGAGGGTCGGAAAAAACTATATTATGTATTTCGCGATTGTTTCAAGTAGATTTTTGGTTTCATTGCACTGAAAGCAACAAATAGTCTTATGGGAGAGAGAGAGAGAGAGAGAGAGAGAGAGAGAGAGAGAGAGAGAGAGAGAATATTCCGTTTGAAAAACGATGTGTATTTTGCAGCAGAGGTTAACTGACGAGCTCCAGAGCATCTTGGACTGAGGAGACTTTTGAAAGACGTGAACATGCTATCGAGTGTGAAGACAGAAAGCTGCTCCTGCTCACTCTCCTGTCTCTTCTATCTGAGGTGTGGGATGGATCTCTGTATAAAAAAAAACACTGTGAGCCGCAGGTCAGCTGACGATTCCCACACAGCATCCCTGAGCTACAAAGCTTCACTCGTCGCCTGGCAACCGGGGGAGCTCGTTAACAATTTATTTTATTTTCGGAGGTACTGTATATTGGGGGAGGCGATATGGATGAGATATCACACAAACCAAAACAAGAGGCTGTCATTACTGTATCCTGTCTTTCTGGCAACGGGAATAGCTCAACACCAACATTCCAGTTTGAACTGAGTCAAATTAATAACGTCCAGTGTAACAGAACAATCAATAACAAGTCAGGTCACAGAGGAACATGTTAAGTTATATATTATTGAATTAGAAATTGGCCAGTAACTCTTTATTTTGTGTACATGGAGTTTACAGAGTAATTATAACATTTCAATAGGTTGTTGGTTCAGCTGTCCAGCCAATTCTAGCTTTTGAGTGTTTGTGTATTTTTTAAAATTGTTGAGAATTACAATCTTCCACAAACAATTAGCGACATTTCACAAATACTTGTGGATTTTACAAAATATTGTGTAAAGTGCCACAGACATGAATTTGCCTTATTATACAAAAAAGAAGAAACAGGTTTAACTCATCAGCCAATCTACAAGTGGAACTTGCACAAAAGTGAGGTCATACTGTAATCAGTATAAGTTAAGTCGGTGTTGCCGGCGTCTGTTACAGATTTAAGGAAGACAAAGCAAACTGAGGAAGAGCAGAGAGACGTGTTACATAAAAGTGACTCAGAGGATTTGTTCCAGAAGACTTCACCCAATTCAATTAAGTGAGCTTTTCTGGATGAGCTCTCAAGCGTTTCCTTGCATCTCTCAGGAGAAAGCACTCAAGTTAACCTGTCTTTTGGTAATGATGAAATGAGCTTGTTTTCTTAGGGTTACAAATGTGTTGTTGGGCAGGATTGTGTGCTGCCCACACACACACACACAGACACACAACACCAGCACTGCAGGGTTTAAAACTGAACGCCAACGAGAGACGTGATCGTGTCATGTTATCTTTTGTTCTCTGAGGATTTTCTGCAGCACCAGCAGACGCCTTTAAATAGCTGAGGCTTGCTTTGTTCTGTCAAATATCACTTTACCTGCTGTGGTGATGCTCCAGACTTTGTTCAGCCTAAGAGCGTGTGTTTGTGTGTGTATTTGTGTGTGTGTTTGTCTTTGTGCGCATGTGTTTCTCTGCTTAATTACAAAGCTGGGAATTCGTGCCAGTCAAGCCTGAAGGTCAGACATGATGATTACTAGCAGAAAAATATGTCTTTCATTATTACAGAATAATCTGCAGGAGGTGGACACACAAACAAAACCACATGTAGATATAACACAATTCAAAATTCAGTTCAGACGCTAGGCAACAAAATACTGTATCCTCCTCTAATGTGCAATTGTATGGTAATTTAAGTTGTGTGATCAGACTACATTTTACTGCAACGCACATTTTATTCTGCCCTCTCCACCTCCAGCTCTAAATATGTATGAATTATTACCATTTTTGGGCGGCCAAGCATTTCCCTTATAAGATAAACAGAATATGAAAATCAAAATTGCATAACATTGCTTTAGTACATGCCAGGGGGCGCTGTGGTTGCTGTGCCGTTACTACATTGGCACAGTTCACGAACTTTATGATCTTTGATATCTGCAAGAAAAAATCTGTGGTTTTTCCAAAGAATATTCAGATATTTCAAGAATAAAGTAGTAATAAAACGAAAAGAAAGTCGAAAATGAAAAGTATTCTGACCTAAGTCATGTTAATTTTTAAGTTAATGAGAAAAAAATCAGGATAATATTGACTTAACAGCCAAAAGGTCATGATGTTACGAGGATAAAGAAACATTTTTGGGGAAATAAGCACTAACGTGAACCTGTGTTTATCTTTCTGGATCCACAATCGTACAAACATATCTCTGTTTCCTGAGGAACTACAAAAAATCCCTTTGAATCCTGCAATTTCCTTCACGTCTGTGAGAATCTTTCTCAGTATTATACAGTTACTAGCAAAATAAGTATTCCTTTGATAATGTGAAGCTGCAAAAGTATTAAAGTTGTGAAACTTACACTAAAGTATAACTGAAGAAGTTCCACATTCATTTGAATGCAGGCGACGGACTGATCTTGTGATATTCCTCCTCTAACGTGACACTCAATCTAATATTATCACATATTGCAACATTCCAAAACTTTCTTGTTAATTTGAAACTTTATTCTCTCAATCTTACAACTTATTCTGATACATTTCAATTTTTTGGGATCATGAAGTTCAGCTGTATCATTTTCATTGTCCCTATCATGTGGGCTGTGTAGGTGTAGTAATGTACTCATTAGAGAACTAACACATTACTGCTGCTGATTGGTGAGAAGTGGTGGAGGAGGATGAAATCTATATTGACACAATAATCAGTGCAGCAAAAATGTTTTCTGTACATTTCAAATTTCGAATTTCAGCCCTGAGAGCATTTATATATATTATAGATATTATTCTGTTCCGTGCACACAGCAGCACTCTGTCAATCAGCAACACTCGCTTGTCAAGCAGAGGTGTCGTCGGGACAAAGGAACACCGAGGGTTTAGTCCAGCAGAGAAATCTATAGAGTTTAAGTGCAGAGAACAATGAAAAGCTCCCAGTGTATCATCTGAGTGTCTGATTCTCTCCTCCTCTTCTCCACCTCTCCAGTGGATCTGTCTCTTTCTCTCTCGTCCGTCTGTCGCCCTCCTCGTCTCCTCTGCTCCGGTTCTCTCCTCCCTCGGGGGGAAAAGAAGGAATAAGAAATACAAATATATAGAATCCATCAGTTTTTATTCTTTATCATAGAAATTCACCATCAGCTAGTTTAATGCTAATGGATGTGCAGCAATCAGCATCGTCTGAACTACTGAATGGATTATTAGGAAACTTGGTGGAAGGATGTGAAGATATATGATATTTTATTTAACATTTCAACATTAAACCAAGAGCAACTCTAATTTCTCAATATTATTTTTGGACAAACCAACAAAAATCAGATTTCACAAACTACTAATCCGTCTTTTCATCCTATTGAGGCTAAATTGTCGTCAATGCTCACTGTATTGTTTTATATTTTCATCATATAGGAGCTGACAGACTCACACCAACACTTCTGCAGACCAGCGTCCGATCGATGTGCATCAATCCGCATTATATGGCTGCTTATTACTTTATATGGCTGTTTATTACTCACTTTATTGTGCAATCAGTGGATTCCACGCTCTGATAACATCCGTCCTCCAAAACCTAATCTAACATCGTCCCAGAGACGGAGCGTCGGAGAGCTCGACGCAGCGGGGGGGCGGCGGTCGGTGGGTCGTTGTGCGATTTTGAAAAACTGCACCACACAGAATAAATCAAACCTTTACAGTTGTTGTTATTCTGTTGAGATGAAACCGTGTTTTCTATCCAGCGTGTGGGAGATTTGTGACTGAAGCCCACAGAGAAGCGACTCTGTCAAAGTCACAGGTTCAGTTCTGGTGCTTTGGTTTTGTAGTGTTATTTTTGATCAGCCGCCTCAAACAGTGCGTAGGTGTAACTGACAGAGCTCTGGATTCTTACTGCTACCGATAAAACGGCCTCCGAATCAAAGGCTTCATGAACGTACACTCTCTTAAATCTAGTATTAGAAGTCTTCCCCAGAGGCTGATTGTCTGGATACTGTACATTGTAATGAAAAGTAGAAACACGCAGCATCAAAACAAAGCTGAACTATCAAGTCTTTTTATGTATTACCAATATTAGACCGTATACTTCTATAGCTCTGTTAAAAGAAGCCTTGAGATCACATCCCTCCCACATTACCGTCTCTATATCTGCTCCCTGTAAATCCCTGAAAGGACAAATCTTTTTCCGTCTGAAAAGCCATTAACACCCGAACCCCATCACAAAGAGCTCGCAGCACCGTATTATCTCACAGGATACAGTTGGGGCCGGCTCGTTATATTATATTTACGCTTCTATAGGCCGAGACTGCTGGGAAAACCTCCATGATGCACTGGGCACTTTCCTCTTCTTCTTCTTCTCTCTCTCTATTTCTCTAATGTATTTCTTTCACGTTACAACCTGCCTTCAGAGACATTTCCCGAAAATGTTCCTGCCCTCGTCCTCTAGCTAAAATGTCTGATGAATGTGTGAGTGAGGCCAGCGAGCGAGTCGGAGTCTCGATGACGTTTATGTACATGTGATAAACAGGAAACTGGAAGAATGCAAATATCTCAAGCACCTAAAAAAAGAGGAGCTGTGCACGTAGAAGAAATTTACACACGTTATGGACATGTTCCTATTGTCGTGAACAAGTCTGATCCTGATCATCACCTGCTTCTTCACATGAGAAAGATAAACTCTGGAAAATGTATTATTATGTCTGAAAACCACAATGTCACTAACCTCCCCGTCCTCATGATCATCCTAAAAAAAATAATCCCTCATATCATTATACGTTGCTTTTTCTCATCAGAGCTGTTATTAATTACACTAATAAATCAATGAGTATAAAGTGTCACAATTATTTTTGGTTTCTATATGATCGTAGTGGTAATGGCCGATCCTTTATCGCGTTGGCATCAGATAATGGTGGTGGACCACGGCCGAGGTGGCAGCTGATGATGGATCCTAACTGGCAGCAGTGGACAATGACTGAGGACTATGGTGTAATCCGATCTTGATGGTGGATCATGGTCTTGCTGGCTGCTGACCACAGACTGTGATTGCAGCAGGACTGCTTGACATATAGTATTTCTCCTCTGATACTTGACCTTTAAGTATTTGACCTTCAGTTATCCTTCATAATGTTTACCCTCATCATTGCTGCTAAAACCTTTATCCTGATGATGATCTCCTCTACATTGCCCTCCTGTCCGTCCTGGGAGACGGATCCTCACATATGGCTCTCTCTGAGGTTTCTATGTTTTTTACTTGTTAAAAAGGTTTTTAGTAGTTTCTCCTTACTCTTGCTGAGGGTTAAGGACAGAGGGTTTTACACCATGTTAAAGCCCTATGGGACAAATTGTGATTTGTGAATATGGGCTATACAAATCAAATTTGATTGATGATTGATTGATTATAACAGCCAGTCTGTTCAAAGGGAGATTTTCCTCCACTTTTGATAAGTGCTCGAATTTCTCTTTATAATATTGTAAAGGTCTTGACCTCAATCTGTAAAGTACCTTCAGAAACTGACATGGCATCAAACAGCCTATATATAAATAAAACTGAACTGAAGAGTCAGATTAATTGAAATCCTTGGACCCGGAATGTAAAGCAGCAGCGGGAGGTTCTCTCCAGAACTGTTTCTTCCTTTTAGAAATCTGTGTAGAAAGGTTAAGATGTGTGGAAACGACATCTTTCAGCAGCTGGTGTGGGAAATATGTCGAGCCCTTGAAGGACGTCGCTGGAAGGAGCCAACAGATCCACATGAAGAGAAGCTGTTTGATGTGTTGGACACGTTACACAGGAAGTTTCCTTTGACATTTTTTAAAGGAAGTTTTAAAAAACATGGTCTCTGGGCGTTAAGGTCTTTGAAATGCAGGTCTCACCTCGTCCAGCTCGGGTCCTGGGGCTCGCTGGAGGCTACACGCTCTCCATCAGCCGGTCCACAGCCCCTCTGGTGCCTGGGAGTCCGCGGTGATGTGTTTTCTTTGTGTCATTAATTTGTATCATTAATTAATTTGTGTTTTTTCTCCTGGTTTAGACGAACTTACACATTTCCTCGTGTCCCCTGATCCTCCACTTCCTGTCCTTTGCGTGTCCTCCGCCCTGACTCGTCGGGTCTCGTCCCTTCACTCGAGTGTCACCCTGTTGTTTTGTTGTTTTTAAACTCACATCTGTTCGTAACACAACCAGCTACCCACTTCAGGATAAACACCCGTTTCCATTACCATGGTTACCCCCAATTAAATCTTACCTGTGGCATTTCATTTTCTTTCTTTTTTTTATTACATATCTTCTTGTTTTTTACCCTTTGATATTTATAAGCTCCTTGGTTTCTGCAGCAGTCCTCGTTACTGTAAAACACTTCTACAATAAAATGAACACATGTACCTTTTTCTAGTGTTTGATCTGAGATATGATTTAACCTTTAAGTTCTATTTGTACATGTTTTCAGCATTGATACTCACCCACTGGTGAAGGGGTTTAAAACACCACTTTCACCCCCTGCTGATTAGTATGTGATGGCACAGGGGGGAAAGTGGACAGTGGGAGGTGGACCGGTGGTTTGAGAACAGGTTTGTCTTGGTCCCTTGGGTCCAGCTGTTGGTTTTACGTCACATCTTTTTCCTGCCTGTTGGTTAATGATGGTTTATTCTTAACCTCACCTCAATTTGCTACTGGGTCAGACTTGTCTTCCTGATCCTCTGATGACGTTTTTTTCGACTCTTAATGCAAATAAAGACAGATTTTTGAACGTTGTACAATTTCTGGATCGAGCTTTTTGTGTTCTGAGTGCAGTTGATTTCACTTTCAGAGTAATCACGAGTGTAGAGTGATTAACTGCTCATTTCATGTGGGAACTCAACACTTAATACTAGGGCTGTGAAATGATTAAAAATAGTAATCAAATTAATTACAGGTTTCTATGGATTAATCAGGATTAATCACATTACCAATTTTCTCGGTATATTTTGTGAGAACAAAAAAGATTTATGACAACAGACAGATATATACATTTAACATGTTTTCTTTTTATATTCATAAATAAACAAAACAATGGTGCTGCAACTCAGCAGTTATTTTGCAGTTCTCTTTGCTATTCCATATGGAACATTAATATAATCTTCATCCTAGACAGAATTCAGGCTTCTTAGCCATTGTATGGTTGAATAAAACGTTTTTCTTTTCTTTTTAAATCAAACAGAAATTATTTGGGCCTCTTAGCCATTGTTTTTATAGTATGGTTGAACATTTTTCTATTTTTTGTCAAACAACCATTCACCACACCATGGCACAATCTAATGCCTCTAAAGGCCCTCTTAGCTAGTCTTCCTTCAGCCAGTTGATGAGGCAAACTAACTTGTTCACATTCTCTGACAGTAAACCTGTCCGCTTCTTTTGCACAATGTGTCCTGTGAGTGAAGCTGGTTTGGCCCATTCCACTTGAACGCCCCTTGCCGACCGACGCATCTTCCGTGTTGCGGTGGAACTTTAAGCGGCTTTGCTCCGGTGAAACAATAACGTCTTCCCGCAGAGTGTGCATATCACCTTGGTTTTATTGAATGTTCCATCTTTGTTTTTTTGGAGCATGATCTTCCCAGAAGGTGATGTTTGTTTGTTTGAACAGCAGCTGCCATCTGAATGACTGCATTAGAGCGGACACTAGTGCAGAGTGGGCGGAAATGTGGGTAAATTGGAAGATCCTTCTGCGCATGCGTTAAATACGTTAAAAAAATTAACGAATTAATCCTGTAATTTAATCATAACACGTTAACGCGTTATTTTTCACAGCTCTACTTAATACACTAATGATTAATCAGCGATCCAAGTCACAGACAAGCTACGGCTGCTTGTCGACGTCCCTTATCGGCTATATAGTAAATTTTATGGAGTTTAAGTAAAAATTGTATAAATATTGACGTGATTAAATTCCACACATTAAATCATTAGCATATTTCATTACATGCTGCCAGACTAACACAAAACAACAGAGACACAGTTAGCAACTGGGCGTTTAGCATTTAGCTGCTTATTGTTTCCCTCAGGAATTAAAGGAGTAAACATATTGTTATAATTATTCTGCTTTGTGTTTTGACACAATAAGTCAAGAATAGTGAAAACAGCTGACAACCATATGACGGGTAGTTTGTGAAGTTTAATGTTAAACTGCATAACTTGTTTTTTGTCACACATCAGATACATCGTTAATATATTTACATCAAAACATAACTTCAAATAAAAAATCAAAACACAGGTTAAATCGAGTCACATCATTTTCAATTATTTCAGTCTCGGCAACAAAAAAAAACACACAAAAAAACAAACATAATCCTAATACTTATTCTGGTAGTATCCTTCCACAAAATATACAATGAATGTCAAAAAGAAAAGTGCTGTACGCCTATACATATGTATATGTTAAAAAAAAACAATAAACCTAAATGTTACAGTCTTACAAAACACAAAACAACGAGGTCAAGGGTGAAAAAACATTAGAAATAAATCAACGTGACAAAAGGATTTGACAGTAAAAATTTAAACGACATATGCAAATGCAATCTTAAGCGCTATATAATAATAATTAATAATAATATAATCATGATGATAATATAAGGAAGGATCTCTTGAATAGTAGATGTGTCACAAAAAAGACAAAGTAGTGTTTCAGTGTTTTTTTTTCACACAGCGGGTACAGTTATATCAAACTCCTTCAGCGGTTCCAACCAGACACCGCTGCTTAAACTAAACGCTAGCACACATATCGAGCCATCGCAACACAACAAGGTGAGCGCGGGAGAAAGTCTCACCAGTTACTCTCTCCCATCAACCAACCAGTAAGAGCAAAAAACACTAAATTACCTTCAACATCTCACGGATTATTATTTAATTACTTTTTTTTTCACATTGAGCACAAACACGAGTATTTTCTCTTCTTTACTTATTTTTTTTTGTCCAAACATACATCTAACATGGCAAAAAATGTGAACTTTCGATTTGTACGCGAATTAGCTAAGTCCGGCGGGCTTGTGTGTGTCTGTGTGTGTGTTTGTGTGTGTTTGTGCGTGGGAGGCAGTATCCTGGGATTGGATCTTCAAGCACATTAGCTTATGTATGGTCTGAAATCAACAGTCACAATGTAAATTCTGAAAATAAGCGGCATGCTTTCGTATATATAACCGAGCATTCTCTAAAAAAATACAGTAGCAAGCTTTTTCTCTTCTGTGTTTTTTCTGATTATTTAAACTCTTTACTACAAATTAAAATTCCCCGAAATATATTTTAAATATGTTCAGCGTGCGGGTTGCCCCGGTCCCTTTATGGTTTCTACCACAGCGGCGCTGCATTCCATCCAGGACAACCCGTGTATGTGATTGTCTTCACCTATTGCACCTGCACTAAAGAGCGCCTCCTGGTGGCTGGTAACGCAAAGGACCCGTGAATCTCACACCGACCTTCATGAGGAACTCAAGTTTTTCTCACATACAGATATGGAAAATACAGCATATGGCATAAGTTTCATGTAAACTAGGAGCGTATGTGTAGCACATTGCCGATCAACTTCGTTTAATTCACATTAAACCAGGTCGTTTTGATGTAAACGCTTGCATGAAAGAAAACGGATACAAAATACAGAATGAAACCATATGTCTTTGGCAACTACTGGTAGATAATAATATAATAATAATAATAATAATAATAATTAACCAGGGTAAATTAATAATAAAACATGGAGAAATAGAAGAAAGGCGATACTGCCAAATCTCAAGCCCTTTGTTTTTAATTCGTAGCTGATCAGGATAACATTCGTTTCCGATTGGCCGAAAAATATCAAATATATTGACACGAAAACGAAAAGGTTCGGTCGAGCGGCTTCAGATTCACGTGTTCACACAACAACCCTGTGGTTAAACTGTCTTTAAAGGGGTAGACCGCGTCGTTATAGATTGATAATTAGCTTCACAGATCAAATGGCAGTTGTTCCGTTATTTTTTGTTTGTTTGTTTGTTTGTTTGTTTGTTTGTTTTTTCACTAGAACACATCCAATCACACAAACAGCATAGTATACGACTTTCAAAGAAGCAAGCATATGATTGACATACAGACAGAGAAACAGAAAAAAGAATAAAGGAGAAGCACGATGCTGGGAATAAAGAATCACTACCACTGAGGGAGGTGTAGAAAAACAGAAGGAGAAAATACAAAAAAAAATAAACAACAACATCTTGAGTGATACAATTTCAAACCTCTGTACACAGTTTAGACGGTTGGCTGAAAGCCCAAAAAAATATTCAAAGGTTGAAGGGAGCTGTCGCTAACGGACAGCGTGAGTGGGCATGGGGGGGAGTGGGGGGGGGGAGTCGGTGTCAGCTACGCTAACGTCAGTGGAGAAAACGGTGCACAATACACAGAGGGTTCAGGTCCACGAGTTACACACACTTCCATCATGGGGGGGGGGTGGATGGATGGATGGATGGATGGATGGATGCACGTCCGTTCAGCAGAGCTCGGTTCCCCCCCGTGAAAAGCGCTTGCGGCCCCCGATGCCCCTCGAGGAGCCGGGGAGTTGCGTGGGCGCGTCACACGGACTGCTCCTTGGGGAAGGTGAACGGTGCCCGGGGCCCGGGGGGGGCGGTGAAGCTGGTGTTGGAGTACATGGGCTCGCTGGCGGGTTGCTGCGTGTAGGGGTGCTGAGGCAGGAAGGTGGCGGGCGGAGGAGGGTAGGTGGCGGCGGCGGGCTGGGCGGAGGGGAAGGGTTCCATGTCGCAGACGCGCTGGTAGCTCATGTATTCAGCCGGGTTCAACAACTCCTCTGGGCGCCCCCTAGTGTCCTGTGAGCAGAAGACAAGAGAAGAGACGACACAGAAGGGTCACAGGGTTTTACTTCATCTCAGACGGGGTTCGACTGAGCCCGACATGGAGTTTCACTACATCACAACATTACAGTGCACAGAAGAACAACAGAGACGCTAGTGAGCAATAACACAATCCAACAATTCTTCATAAACTCAAATTCAAGCAGATTCCTAAAACATCTTCATGCACATGTTCTTTCACAACGAGCAGCCAAGATGCCGAGTGTCTTTGAATTCTCTTCAGTTTATACTGTTGTGTCTGTTGTTGACCTGATTTCTGTTTTGACTTACCAGCTTGTTAAAATATTATGTATATATATATATTTATTCTCATATATATATATTTATTCTCATGATTCAATGGTGCACGCTGGTTCAGGTCAGCAGGAGGTCTGTGGTGGTGTAGATGTGAGAGGCGACAGATATATAGCATTTTTTTTTATGTTTGGACTTGGATGCTACAAACTTTGTATTACAATAAACACACAAAACAAAATCACAGAAACAAACAAAAAGAGATCTGAATTCAGTTGGAAGATTTGATATTTGATTGAATGTCAACAGTGGGAGCGGCGCCCGTTTAAAGAAGAAGCTCTCCAGAGGTTTGTGTGTTTTGTTTGTGTTGTAGGTCATTTATCAACGTGTTTGTGTTGTGTGTATTTGCAGCACGTTCCTGTATTTGGTTGTGTTGTGTGTATTTGCAATGCATGCTGTTGCCGTAGTGATGTTTCCTCTGTTTGCTCGCGTTTTGTCTATTTGTTTAAATTTGCAGTGTTTGTATGTATTTGGTTGTGTTGAGTGTATTTGCAGTGTTGTACATTTGTTTGTTATGTGTTCTTGCAGTGCGTTTGTATATTTGATTGTGTTGTGTGTATTTGCAGTGTATTTATCTTTTTGGCTGTGTGTATTCGTATTGTGCTGTACATTTGTTTGTTGTATATACTTGCAGTGCATTTGTATATTTGCTTGTGTTGTGTGTATTTGCAGTGCATTTATCTATTTGGTTGTTTTGTGTGTATTTGTATTGTGTTTGTACATTTTTTTGTTGTGTGTTTTTGCGGGCCATTTGTCTGTTTGGTTGTGTTATGTGTATTTACAGAGTATTTGTATATTTGTTTGTAGTTTGTTGTGTGTTTTAGTGGAGCACGCTGTTGCCATAGCAACGTTTTCTTAGTTTCTTTGTGTTTTGTCTATTTGCCTGTTCTTTGTTAAGTTGAAGTCTCTCAGGCACCATTAACATTACAGTTCCCATAATGCAACCCGGTAGGAATCGTTCATGTTCCACTCAGCGACTGGTTAACACTCACGTCTCTCAGATCCCAAACGCTCAGTTTAATGTTTTAGACTTTTTTAATTCTTATAAAACAACCCTGACGAGTTAATAATTATCATCTTCTCCACGAGGGTGAACATCCACTAGACGCTCGGTCCCGACAGAATCACACGAAGAAGACATTTAAACTGCGCTCGTTTTGTTTCCTGCAGCTTTTAACAACTGCAGCCATTATTCTGCTGAACATCTCTCACATCATGTTGTTTGAAACTATCCACCCTCTGTGCTGTTTGTCTGTTACGAGTCCAAACACAGCTTCTTCTTCTTCTTCTGCTGCTGCTGCTGCTGAGTTTATAAAGACTCTGAGATGTTTGATGGAGTCGTGGACACTCAGTCCTCCGGGTGTCACTCATCACGCTCCTGCCCGCTAATAAACTTGGATATAAAATAAATAAATAAACTTCTAGTGATGCAGCTTCATTAAGCTTTGTTTGCAGGAAAGTGCTGAAGATTCTACTGATCATTGTTTTTAAGCTGTAACCATGACACCAGGTTTTCATTTGACAATGGCAATTTACAACTAAAACGATGTCTCTGTGTGTCCACCCGGTTATTATTGGAATGAATCAGTTTTAATATCTGTTCATTATAACACGCCAGAAAACACATATCACGTGACCACTCATGAACACTGGAGAAATGTCCAAATTTTAATGGGGAAATAAAACAACAAAAATATGGAGACAAATTAGATAAATCAAAATGGATCATTAATAATTTGCATTCTGTGACCCCTGGTGACCAAATGATCCCAATTTGAGATATATTTTCTTAGATGAGTTTGATGTTTTACGAAAATGAAAAATCAATTAAAACGTGATCATTAAATGACAGAAATGAATAACACACATGCAAAATAAAAAAAATAAAAGATGAATGAGAGTGAAAATGGAACTTACGAATATTCCTTAAGCATCTCTACTTCTACGAAAACGATGATCCCAGCTCTGAAGGTGAATCGTGGGAGGCGACAAAACCACAAACTGACTTCACGCTTCCTATAACTCATTGCATTTTAATAAACAAAATATAGAGCTATTTGCAAAACCCGGAGGCTAACACATTAAAGGATATATGTCATTGGTAAAACATGGGGAATTGAGCGAGGGGTTTGTGTTAATAAGCAGGTTGTAAGTAAACAAACAAAAATATAATGAAATCCTGTTTTTGTAGCGACTAATATAAGAAATAATGTCGTCTCTATCTTCTTTGAAATGATTTTTTATCAGAAATTTGGACGAATGAAGAGATTGAACTCTAAAGAAGTAATTTAAAGCTCCTTTGTGAGGAATGACTGTTGAAACCCTGGCTCTCAGATCGAGTGTTGATGTTGTGTGAAGGTGACCGGCGTTTCCACAGCAGACGACACACAGGTAAACCCGTCCTGACACACACACACGCGCTACACAATCCGACACGAGCCCACTGAATACCTTTTATTTGTTTCAGGTCAATATCAAGGATCGCTCAAACTGCCGGAGAAGAACTTTGCCGGAGACTTTGTCAGGTTATTAATTTCTTTGCTCGCCGAGGAGACCTTGGTGAGTTCCAGCCGTTTCAAAGCAAATCAAAAGCAACAGTGTGAGGAGAGGTTTTCTCTGCGTGTGGGTTCGACTCAGGACAGTTTGAGAGTCGGAGCGGAAACTTAAGCAAACTGCTTTCGACATGAGTTCTTATCTGGTTTCTTTTAATCTGTGCAGAGAAAATAAAGCATAAAAGGGACAATTGTCTATAACGATGAAGGACAAGTCTTAACTTCTTTCCCTTAATGAAGCTGAGATACAAACAAGCGCTGATATAAACTTTTCTTTTCACGTCATTTGGTGTCAGAGTCTGCGCAGTAGTACTTTGTGGTATCAAGGTCACATCAATACGCATGCCTGACCAATCACGAGTCAGTCTCAGCTGCCAATCATCAAATAAATAATGAAAACCACAAACTTATCAGAAGCATGAATATCTTAATGTACATCAGTGATAAAAACTTTGTAGAAAGTAGTTTTCTTAGTAGAAACCAGCAACTTCCTGTCGTTTTAGCTTTAATTATAGTTGTTTTTTCAAACTTTTCCTGTTTAAGAAAGATTTCCTTTGGAACGGTAATACTATTTGATTTAAGAGTAGGCGACATTTTGGAAATAAATGTTTTTTCAATGGACATAAAAGTATTTTGTGAGACAGAAGAAAAGATTGTTCTGTTATTCCTTTCACTTAATTCGCTGAAACACATTTCCTGGAGGCAAAGAAACACAGAGTTACTGTGAGAGCAGCTCGCCTTTTTAAATCCTACATATTTGGGATTTATTTTAGTTCATAATGTCAATCTGCCAATTATTAGTTATTTTATAGCCTTGAGTTCTTGCAGAAAAAATAATTGTACAGAGTTTGACTCGTAACTTTCTTTTCTTTTATCAAACATATGTTTTTAAACTAAAGTCTCTTTCTCCTCAGCAGGAGTCGAGATGAATTCGTCTTTTTTCTGTTTCTCTGCTCTTCCAGAGCTTCACCATCAAACTCCGGGCAGCGCTCCAAGGATTTATATAATAGATGGACTATCGGATAAAGGCCAATCTGAAGACATATGGCTCTTGAAGGGAAATGTAATGCAAAGAAGCTCGTAAATGGAAAAGAGGAGATAATTAGATGGTCAATAAATACTAGCAAATAATTCAGCAGCTAAATTGATCATCCTCGGAGGGTCAGAAGCCGACTGGAGCCAATCAGAGTGGGCGAGAGTCAGGAAACAGTTTGTTCTGAGATACAGAAAAACAACCGTTCACACCGAAGAAACCTCACATAGGCAGAACAAGGAAACTCCAAAAAGAGCCCAGAAACTTCCGTAGATAATAATAAATAAATAATAAAGCATCTGCTGGCAGGTTTTTAATGTAAAAATCAATCTCATCGTCTCAGCCCATAAATCACACAATTAGTAAAACAAGGACTTGTGGGCGAGTTCCCTCTGAGTGTTCCCGTTAGAAGATCAAACTCTGAAACAGGAGTTGATTGAAAACAGTGACTCTTCAGTTCTCCTTCTGCCTCTTTCTTCTCGTTCTTGTTTGACACGATTCACAGAAACAGATGCAACATCTGCCGGGGATCAACATCTGGAGCTCAAATTAAACTTTCCCCCCCCCCTCACAGGAAGTGAACTGAGACTGCGTCAAGTAATTATCACAATTCATCGCTGTTGCTCGTCTTGTCTTTATAATATGAACCTCATGCAGCATCTTGTGCGGCCATTTTAACAGTGATTATATAAGTTTAATTCAACAGTGAACGGGGGGGGGGATGCTCGTTTCAGAAAGCTCTACCACACTTGCAGCTGAGAGGATGTGTTTTTTGCTGTTTTTGCACTTTTCCACAGATCCAGCTTTATCTTAAATCACTTCCATATCTCGTTCCAGCGTTTAGCAGAACAGTAGTAACACTCATTGCCCCAGTTGCTCGTTGGGATTTATTCCTGCGTTGTTCAGCATCTGGGCCGCGTCCGAACCCATGAATCAAAAGATTGTCAAAACAAGAAGCTGCAACTCAATAGACTGATCGATACAACTGAATTTTAAACCTGTGTAGTTTTAATCTGAAGTTATTCATGAATTTATTCCATTAACTTCCTGAATGAGGCATAATGTTATGTAAATAAATGTATTTTCCTCACATCGTCCCTCCAGCCTCGGACAGAAACTGTGTTCGGAGTAAATAAGTTCGAAAAAGGCTCAAAACCTACAAAAAAAGTTTTAAAAACTATTAAAGAAGACGAGTTATCGTGTTTGATCAGATTCTGCAGAAAAGACGAGCAGGAAATGAAAGCAGACGGTTTTAGAGGCGAACGGACGGATGATTGCACTTTGATTCTGTTTCGGGACCTTTTGTTAAATCTGCCAGACGAACGAGTGCAACCCCCGAGAACCACAGATCAGAATAAAGAGGAAATGGAAGATTCCACAATCATTCAAACAGCAAAAAGCAACAGATGCAATTGTGTGTGTTTTTCTGTGCTTTCCTGCTAAAATGTAAGAGGCCCAGGTGTTTTCTAAGTTTAGTGACCCCTCTTTCTGTTCCTGTCAGGTCCGACTTTCTCCTCCGTCCCTCACTGAACTCAAAAAGCTCTCGATTGAAAGTTTGTTGAAACGCATGAATTTAAAAAGTGTGGGTTAATCTAAATGAAATCTGGATCACCTTGAAGTCATTCCCGAGCGACAGCGCTTCGGGCAGATAGCGTAACCTTGGAGAAGAATGGCCCCCGTATAAGTTTCTGTATCTGAGAGTATAATAACTCAACTGTCAAAGCGAATGGATGCTGGAAAAATACAATCAGGCTGTGATTAACAAAGGGCCGATTTATTTCCCTGATTACTTTTCAAGTCCCTGACCAAAAGCCTTTTATCCGTCTCCCAGAATAAAGTGAGGATTTTGTGACTCTGGATGTCGGCGCTCGCGGTTTCAGGCTTTGACTCGGTAAACAAAGATTTTATTGACTGGTTGTAACCTCGTGACTGGAGCCAGTCGAGACGAGCGGCCTGGTGCCTTATTACAAACAGAGGATGTCAACAGGCAATTCCCACGGGGACTTTTGTGTGGAAACTGTTCCCCGGTGACACTAAACCGTCAATTCACAGAGCCGCTGATTGAACAGCTCGTGAAAGCCAAGGTTGAGAAATGAATCGATATTGGTTTGTGTGTCTGGTTTGTGTTAGAACTGCTGTGTCAGGTTTCCAGATGTGTTCACTGGATTCAAATCGTGATGAAATGATTGTTGTTGGGGGAGGCTGTGGCTCAGGGGGAAGAGCGGGTTGTCCACTAACCAGGGGTTTGGTGGTTCGATGTCGTTGGGCAAGATACTGAACCCCTATAGATACATGGTGAATTAAATTTGAATGCATTTTGTACTGTAAAGCTCTCTGACTGGAAAAACTCAATCCATTTACCATATCAATTTTATTAGGGTTTTTCCTGAATTCTTTGTAATTATGCGATTGATTAATGTCATCCCCTCCTATTGGCCCACTCGTCAAAGCCACGCCCCCGAAGCACATGAATGTGCACTGCCTGAGACGACAACTTTTCCATGATTTATTCCCTAAAAATTTCCAACAACTTAATGCCTCACATTCCTGATGGAAGAATGTTATTTAGCTATTTCCTCCCCATTCACTCCTGAAAAATTGTTTAAAAATGTAAAAATCGTGTGCTAAAAACATTTTAACTATTGTTTTTGAGGAGAAAAGGGAGAAAGTAATGAAGAAATTTAAGGTCCAAAGGTCAGAATAAATTATATCTAACTATGGATAGTTCTGCCAGACTTTCAGGAGCTTCCTCCCACATGCGTCTGCCAGAGATTTAATATGAAAGATAAGTTTGGGATGTTAATGCAGCCGCGTACTGGAGCAGAGTTACAGTGAGAGAGAATATTAAAATCTGCTAATTTCCTCAGGCTTAATCACGAGGGGGTGAAAGAAGCATTTGGTCTCATTCAGTGGAAAAACTGATCTGTGGATATATATATATATTCAGATGAAGTTATGGTTTTGGTGCATCAGAGTGTGAAATGTTCCGTATCCATGGCGACTTAATCACACCTTTGAGACCCCAGAGTGTTTACTTATTTTTCTGCCAATATTTTTGAGAGTAAGTTACACACAAGGTGAAGATAGCAAAAAATGATTCTGACCCAGTTTCGGTCCACGTCTATGACCTGAATTAGTTTTGTGCTAATTGGGTCAAATTCACCACACGAGCCACTTTAGGTCCAGAAGCAGATTACACCTTATTTGCCATATTCGTTTTGGAATATTACAAGTGTTGAAGTCAGGTCGTAGATATTTATTCACAATGAGGGAACCGCTAATTTATTCAAGAGGCAAATGAACCTTTAAAACCAACAATACAAACTGTCTTTTTGTTCCTATTAATCTGATATAAACCCAATTTTTATAATAATATTTGTTTCATTGTTTGATTTATGTTGCTTTAACCAAATTGACCAGTTTCTATGTAATGTAAGTACTCTGTCTACCTGTTTTTTAAAGTGCTATATAAGTTAAGTTTATTGTTACATAACACGCTTGCAGTTCCCTCACGTAACGTCCCAGGCCTCCAAATTCTAAACGTGTATCCTGTTGTCGTCCGGTGAATCCCAACCAGTGAATGATGCAGCTTTAAATTCTATCTGTTGTGTTACAGTTGTGAGTCGCTGCAAAAAGTTTTCCTCAGTTCAATCTTCTCATTCTGACACACACCCACAGATTCTCCAAACAGGCAAACAGCTCATTCCACTTATACAGTTGATTTAATCTTTGCAGGGTTTTGTTATTGCACCATAATTCACTTGACGACTACATTTAGATGAAATTGTCTTCACATGAGAAGAGAATCGCTGCCACGCTATATTTCTATAATAAACTCTGTGCCGTGCAGCTCACCGTGTCTCAACGACTGCCTCGAGAAAAACCTCCTGCGTTGTCTGAAGAATGATTTGCCTCGTGGAAAGAAACCGTCACAGCAACACGGCCATTTGTGTCCCCTTATATCCCACTTTGCTGTATGTGAGTAATGAATATTTGGAGTGGTACAGGGGGGATTGTGTTTGTGTGTGATTTCGTCCTCTCCTGTGAGGTGCAGATGAGACTTCAGAGCGACATCTTTTGAAACGAGGGCCTCCAATCAGAATCGTCAAGTGTGCCCTAATCACTTGAGGAACCCGTTTTGCATGTTTATGTCTGTTCAGGAAAAAAATACTTTGCACTCGACATGTTCAATATTTTATACCGTTTTCATTGTTGTTGTTGTTGTAGGAAAAACAGTGACTTAAAAATACCCTACAGCACAGCTACATCCTGATTTAATGTTATTCAAAATGCAAATGCACGGATAACGATTCACCATTCCACTGAGATGTTCATGCAAAAGACTCATGCAGCTACATCTCCCATGTTTTTTGATATTAGGGATTGTTAACTGTTCAGGGAGACGCTATAGATTTGTCCGGGATTAGGATTCATGCAAATGAAGTCTCAGAGACGAGATGAAGATGTAGTGTGTTTATAAAAATGTATTTTTCTCGCCAATGGGTCATATTTTACATTTTCTATAAAAAATAATAGAGCTCTTTTGCGGTTGATCCTATGATCTTACGCAATAATGTGCAAGCTCGGCTTAGGCTGCGTTGTTCCTCTGTTGCGTGTCTGTGTCTGTGTCTGTGTCTGTATTGTAGTCAAAATAATAGCCTGGAAATATACATCTGCCCTCAAACTTTCTGCAGAGCAGCGAGAATCAAAAGACAGCCAGAGACCAGAGAGGGAGGAAGACAAGGGAACCACATGGAGCACAGAGAGGGAGGTGGGTGGATGTGAAGGGGGCATGAGCGGAGGGAAGGAGTGCATCAGTCTGTGTACCTTGAGGCCAAAGTCTGAGGGGAAAGGCCTATAATGGCATGCGCTAGTGGGAGCTAGGCTGGATGGTTGCATACTCGACAAGGTCCCCAGGGCCAGTGTGAGCAGAGCTTCGTGGGCCGGGACAGGAGGCCAAAGCTGCAGTATCCAGCTCCGCATACTGGACATCACAGTCCTTGTGGCCAGAGTTCTGGAGACAAGAGAGGCGAGAGGTGTGTGAGGAGTGAGGCAGCCAAACATGAGAGTGAGAGAGAGCGAGAGAGACAGGGAGAGAGAGAGTGTGTGTGTGTGTGTGTGTGTGTGTGAGAGAGAGAGAGAGAGACACAGAGAGAGAGAGAATGTTGACTGAAGATCTGATGCTCATGGGGACATTTTTGAGATGTGAGCAGTGGTGTTAGAGAAGGAAGGCAAATAAAAATGTGTTAGCATGGAACATACAAAATGTCAGATTAAGACTGAGGCCACATCCACACCAGTACATCTTCGTTTGAAAACAGCGATTTCAAACTAAAATGATCCCTGCCCACATGAGAGGTCTGGCTCCGTATCAGTTTTTATCCCTGTACGTAACACGCCGGGAAACGCATGTGACGACTCACAAATACTGGAATTGTTTGACTAACAGCAGTTGTCATCATTGTAAAATGCAGAATTTTACTGCACAACAGCTGTTAGCCAAGACAACCGAGTCTGCAACACTTCCGACTGATTAATATTGCGATCATTAGCCAAGAGTAATGACCTTTGTTTTCTTCCAGCAGGGGTCATGTGATAGGAGCCTGACGAATCAGCAAAGGCTAGGTCAGAACCGAAAATGATTAATTTAGGAAGCTCTGAGTTTCTGAATAAAATGCAAAACGCACAATCTTAAGCAGAACTAGCTCATCAAGGAGTCCACACTACTAGTATAAGAGCAGCTGAACCTGAGAAGTTAATCAAACTTTGGAAGTTTCCAAACTTCTCAGGTTCAGCGACTCTAAAACTCCGGAGTGGTGTGGACTCCTTGATGCGTTTTCAAATGAGCACGTACGGGGTGGATGTAGCCTTAATGTGACAAACCAAAAAACATGGAGATGCTGCACAGAAAATCATCACACTGACAGAAATGTATAATTATAAAGACCATCAACAAAAAGGTTGACACAAGGAGAAGGACTCACACTTCGTTTACATGCACATTGTGTTCAGTGACAGGATTCAGTTTTCTTTCTGGCGCTCATGTTCATAACTTCAGAAACCCAACACATATTGGACATGTGTTGCATCTAACAAACTCAGCTGGAGGTGAACTCACGTCTACACAATCTTTCAAAAGACTAAATCTGTGAGGACAGTCATTCATGTGCTGCTCACATGAATTCCCTGATTTTGGCCGGAACCTCAGTGACTTCACACATGGGAGACATTTACACAACCGACCGTGACCACGTGCACGGAGCCGCTGTGTATGTAAACGTAGACAAAGACCTTCATTCAAACCAGCATCTGACCACCGTGCACAAACACAAGTCGATGATCGACCGGCCGATTGACTCGATGGTGCAATTGGCCGAGTAGATGATTGAGTAAATGACCTCAATGGGATAATCAATAAATGACAATGAAAGCTTGCAGCCCTGTTTTGCCAAAAATAACCAGGTTCTGAGATGACGGAGACTTAAAGACACTGACACACACACAAACATGAAGGAACAATACGAGACAACAAGGTTACACAAGCACATTCAGTGAGGTTTTGATTTCCTCTGCCCTTCTCTGATGAGCTCTTTAATGTTGTGACAGAACTGACACGTAGTTTGATTCCCTGACACTGACCTGAGATGGACGTTAAAGATGGAATAACATGTCATGTTATGAAAAGCAAAAAGCGCAGGAGGGAGGCAAGCGTGAATCACAGAGCGCTGATGTCTTAAAGGGAGAACTAGAATTACACACGATGACAGGAATCAAAAGATAACGCCTCCCACATTACGAGGAGTAAAAACCTCCCCAGTCTCTTTCTGCTGCATAATGTTTTTTTTTGTATCTCTTCCTGGAGCAGAATTCAGCTGCAGGAGAAGTGATGGGATCAGATGGAGCCTCTGCTTTTTAGTCCGTCTGCTTTAATGAAATCAGTGGAGCAGAAAGAGGGTCAGGAGGAAGTCAATGCAAAACCGAGCTGTGATCTCCCTACGTCTCAGGGTGGATGTTAACGGGGGAGGGGGGGGTGACGGAGGAGACACCTGTTGTCCCCAGACTGCACCAGTGGACCTTACTTCCATCTGAGAAAAAAGGATTTACACAGGAATGATTGAAGCTTTCACATTAATAATTTAAAAGTCCTCTGTGCAGCCGCTCCTCTCACACTCTGCTACTCGCCGGATATTTAAATATCTGGAATATTTGTCATGACCAGAGTGCAATCAGGGGGAAAATTACAGCCACATCGCATTCAGAATTGGCAGATAGTGTTTCGCCCCCCAGAGAATCATCATTAGTAACACTTGATGCTCGGCAGTCAATGCATGTCTCTCACAAATAGTGTTTGGCACAAACCTCCGTGGTGCCTCATTCATCTTAAGAGCAGCGCTAAACTCCAATTAAAGTGGAATGTTATCAGAGATAAGAAAAAAGGGAATCTAAAGAAAAGGATTATCAGAATTAAACATCCGGTTCCTCTGAGCAGGAGAATTGAAGATGATATAGTTTAATATCCTTGAATAACTACGCAGAAAAATAAAAAATCAATTCGTCCAGGGGAGAGGAGTGATAGTGATTTAGATATCCCTGCGAGTTGGAGGAGGGAAGAGGAGTTATTTAAAAAAGCATAACATAAATGCAAAGCAGCAGATTTAAAGCAGCTTGGCAGGCAGGCTAATAATGATCACAAATATGCATTATTATAAAGAGCATCAGTGACGGAGCATAGATTCCATTTAAGATGACGTTTAGCCCGAGTTGTGCATCAACTTCACATTTGAGCAACACAAACTCTGATAAACACAGCAGGCAGCAATTATCATTGAAGTTACACAACGGACAAGAATGTCAGAGAAAAATGAAACACACTGAGATGTGTGTAAACTGACAACAAAAATCGATTTAGCTCAAAGTTCCTCTGTTCATGTTATTCACTGAAATAACTTGTAAAAGTCAAATCAGGTGAGATATGTATTTTTCTTATTGCCAATAAATCCCATGGAAAGACAACAACCATCAATCTGTGGTAATCTGACCTCCACACTCTGCCTGTGTGTCTTTACCTGGAGATATTTCACTCCCACTCATGTGTTAGCTGCACGTGGAACATCTTGTTTTAAATATTGGCGTCCATGTTTCCAGGTTATAGCAGCACCACTGATCTTCAAGTCGGGGTTTTGCCTATTTTATCTTTCTCCATTTGCAGTTAACAGCAAAACGGACAATTTGATTTGTGTAGCTTCAAATCATAACACACATTATCATACATATCGAGGTCAATAACTTAACGATCCTTCACCTCAGTTTCAGAGTGTGTGGAATATGAGACAGTATAAATATTGGAAACCATTCTACTTTGAGTACTTGAAGGACATTAAACTACAAGTACTTTTTTTAATTGTCTATTTATCAATACTTGTTCATGGGTAAAAGGTTTTAGTACAAGTACAAGCTCAAAACATGAGTCATAAACTACAGTGGCTGCAGATTGGAGCTCGATGACTCAGAGGAATAATCGACTTGAGGTTTTGGATACACAGAAATACTTTTTACTGGCTTCAGAGTTCATTGGTGGTTTTTGCATTTCGTGGCATCGACAGAGAGAAAAATACAAACATGTCGTAGTAAGTTCATTTGTTTTGAACAAGTTATTTAAAACTTTGGACGAGGTTTAATTTCCAATTCCATGAATCCAGATCCACACCCACATCAGCTTTCTGCTAGTCAAACTTTTTTAACTACAACATGAGACTTCTGACCTTCAGCAGCAAAGCAAGAAGCAACAATAATATTAATATAGAGCTGCTCTTGTTAGCTAATCTATGGCAGACAATTACAACAATGAGACAAGTTTCTGCTTGTGCACACACAACACACACACACTCTCACACACTATCCAAAAAAGACAAAAACAACTTTTTATTTTCTTTCGCTCAAAGCCAAGACTCGAGCCAAAATCGAGCAAAGCCCCAAACGCACTGGAGCATCTGCGCCACTCGGGGAGGCTCACCACAGTTTAGCCGAGGCATCTGATAACAAGGCAAACACTTCACAGTCAATACTCAGGAGCCTCACGCCGCCAGTTGGCTGCACAGAGCTGCCATGCAAACACACGAGTAATTACGATGGTTCGGAGGAAGAGGACGGGAGGAGAGGCCGAGGGCAGAGTTGTGAGTGCCGGGGTCAGGGCATGATACGCACAAACACACACACAAAAACAAACAAACACACACGCACGTTCAACAACACACAAGCACAGACGAAGCAGCGACATCCAGGAAGCATCACAGCGCCACATTTAGATTCTAAATCAATTCTCCAAAAGGCTCCAAGCAGCGAGTTCATCCTTTCACCGGCAATTACCCCGAGCCGGGGGGCGGGGCCGGCTGCCGGTGACCCCGACACACAGACGCTGCTTTGAACCGGCTCGTGGCGATGCTACTCACCGGCTTATCAGTGAAGGGGGTCGACTCAGAGGGCGCCATGTCGTAATAAGGAGGCTGAAGAGGAAGCTTCTGCATTTCCTCTTCCTTGTCCAGATGAACCACCTACAGGAAACACACAGGGCTCAGCGACACTCATCTTTCAGACAGGAGCTCTGAAAAAGGTCCAGACGTTCTCCAGAGTTTGAGTTTCACATATGGAGAAGCAGCAGCAGGAGGTTCTGTGCCTTAGATTCACAAAGATAGGGAGAGATATTTGTGTTTTAATGTTTTTCAGTTGGTTCTGGTTTATGGTGAGTTGTGTTCTAATGTGTCAAAACCCGAGAAGCTCTCTCAGCTCACTGTCCCGCTCGGGTACTTTCACAGGACGCCTAAGATGAAAAAACAACATGTAGACAAAACGTCCATATTTTGTGTTTACGCCAAACGCCTGAAAGTTCAGTGCGAATCAAAAAAGTTGCCGAAAAAGTTGAATATCAGCATCTAAAATGCCAAAATACAAACAAATTAGCGCCTTCATCTTGTGGTTCTATCCTGCAGATGTAATCCTGCTGTGTAACATCCTCCAAACCACTGTTATACATATATATTTATGTATATGTGCTCACTCGGACATTAACCGGAGCTCGAGAAACTCCAGATATTGTCCAGAGCAACTTAAACGGACACCTGCGTTCTCACATACAGCCCCTGCAGATTATTTCAGAATATCATACCAGATAATAGTTTATGATAGAGTAGAGGGAAATGTAGTGAAGTGACACGTGACTACAGGACAGATTAATTACAGCTCAGCAAACACATATTGTCAACATGTGGATGAGGCTCATCGAGATCATCTTGATAATATTCAGTCTGAATCCACTGAGGACTCCCAGCCGTGTTTTTACAAGACAAACAAAGCATAAAACAAAAAACACTTTAACGGCCTCACAAACTGGGCTCCCTGGCTGGTTGTGAAAATCCCAGTCTGGTGTTTACATGTCTCCCCTTTTCTTAATCGTTTGATGTCTCTTAAAAGTGAAGTATTTAAATTCATCCCAGAGAGAAGACGCCTTTGAATGGAGACTTTCTACAACTGTGCCGTGGCTTTGTCACATTTCCAGAGGAATATCTCATCCACCCCCTCCCTGAGAGATGTAGAAAAATTTAAATTTGAAAAAAAACCTTTAATGTGCCAAATGCTTTTTCTTTTCTTATTTATTCTCTGAAGAAAAACTATGCGACGTGCTTATGAAAGATACTGAGGCTTCGATTTCACTTTAAAAACATTCAGGATGTTGAACGTTACAACAAAAAACTAACTTGTGAATTCCAAAGAGGAGATAAGTGAACTTCCTATTTGTTGAGGTTAATGTTCAAAGACGACACAATAATACATATCTGCTCTGAAAGCATTTCAATGACAGATGCCTGAATTTCATAATTGCATAAAGCTTCACTTTGTATAAATTACTACACATGGCGCAGATAACAATGTTATTCCTGCAGCAGCAGCAGAATGATGTTTAAAGCATCACTTATATCAGAGCAGAGCAGGAAGTGAAGGGTGAACACGAGAGGAGACGCTGCCATTTGCTTTCAAACACGTGTATCTCACCACAACACACAACACAACAACCTGAAACCACAGTTACACTGTTCTCCTGCAGCCCGGCCCCCTTTGTGTGTTTCAGTTTGACAAATCAAAACTCTGCCAAATGCTGTGTGATCCCCACTTTTCTCAACCCTTCAAAAAAAAACAATAGCTGTTGAGCGTGCACTTGGTTTCCATTCATATCACATCAAAGTGCAGAGATATTTAATGGCTGAGCGGCTGAGCGGCGAGCAGCAGCAGACTTCACATGTAATTAGCTGCAGGAAAGCGTTTGTTGGGAACATGAAGACATCGGCCTCCTGGACGCCTGTCGTCTGCTCGGCTCCCCGAGTCCGTCTCACGGCAACGTGCGCTGATTGTTTGTGATGCAGCGAGCGCAGCTGTTTTATACTTTGGCTGCGTTGCCAGTTTTGCTTTGTGCATTTGGGCGATGATAAAAACCACCGTGCTGCCAATTTCCACGAGGCCAGTCAGGACCCCCAGCAACCGATCCTGAAATAGAGCTGCAGCATCCAACTCTTTCAGCCTCCAGTTTCAATATCGGGATACTTCATATGCCATTTCCTCTCTCTCTCCCTCTCTCACTCTCTCTCTCTTTCTCTGTGTGTATTTGGGCCTGAATCCTTTTCCCAAAATTTGCTTTTCTCTGGTGTTCATGGTGATTTGGACGGAGAACCCGGGTCAGAGCTGAGCAGAGGATGTAACAGCCGCAGGAAACAGAACAGAATGATCCGAAAACAGCCAGAAAATATTATTATGCCTTTTTCTTTTTATACCTAAACTAGACACTAACGATTTATTATCCTGGTTTCTGTTTCTTCATTTAAATAAAAACATTATTTCATTTATATGCTGTTTATTAGATTTTTTATTCCTTATATCTGTAGTTTGGGATTTTAAGTTTTACTGTTGGACTGATTTCACTTTTTCATAAATACTTTTACATATGCTGCACAATAACTTTACAGGCGATGTTCGTCTAATGCACAACTTTCTATAGCTTCAGTTATTTATCTTTAAATCTGTATTTATATTTGGCTTTGTCAGTATCAAACAAAGGCACAAAACATACATTTTAATGTGGAAATGCAGTTCTCCAGAGTTTTGTAACTCCTCTGGTGTTGTAACTTTCATTTCTTTTAAAGCTTCCGAAAAGGGAAGATTTAAAAATGAAACAGGGGAAGTCAACCTGCAGCAGTTACATTGAACCATAAAATCAAAGTGTGTTGTTATTATTATTATTATTACAAATCGCCTGGCGGCTCAACAGAGGCTGATTATCTCAGTGTCAATTCAAGACACAGCTCATCAAGATGATTGACAGGCAGGAAGTTGTCTCTTCTGAAGGAAGGAAGACGGAACTAAAGACCCTACAACCCTCAACCCCCCCCCCACCACCACCACCTTTCCCACCTCACTCTTTACATTTAAGTTGTAGCTGTTATTATTTTCCTGCTTTTGGTTCATTAGGAACCTGAAACACACAAACACACTCTGAAGGTGCAGCTCCTTCACAACCTGCTGCACAGAGTGAAATGAGACACCTGAAGCTGGAGCCTTCAAAACCATCTGTTGTCTGTTCATTCATGTGTAATAATAATAATCATGTGTAATATTACTGTTTGCTCTATCATTTTGTGTGAAATATAATGAGCAATATCTCATATTACTGCCACTTAAGTGGAGTATTAGTTTTCCGTCTCAGGTAACGTACTTACATAATTTCTGGTTCTGCATTTACTCTGTATACTCTATATAAATATATATTTTGATATGTAATACTAGCTTCATTCTCTGTACTCAAGAATTAATATCTTATCTTTAAATATGTTGTTGTACACATGTATTAATGCTGTTTATTGTTAATGTATCAATAATAACAGTGTATGCCTGCATATTTTACCTTTATCATGTATATATCTAATTATAAAATAGCTGTAATATATATATATATATATATATATTTGTAATTTGCGAACTTGCTGAGCGTGCAGATTCTTCTACAGTAACTACAGCCGTAAAGCTCAACACATTAAATCCTGTCCAGTGTCAGTTGCCGGCTCATCTTCCCACTAATCACCAGACAGTCGGGCCTCGGGTGCTGGTCTCTGATCCTCGTGCAGGGACGAGAACACATGACCTTCCCCCTCTCTCTTCCATTACTGTCCCCTCCACAGACGTCCAGCAGTTTGACCTTGGAGCGATAAAGACCATCGTAAAAGTTGCTTTTAAATTCTCAGCAGGGCCGATGGTTTGAGTGAACCTGTAATTATTCAGATTTTAATAACTAGTTTTGTTTCTGTTGAATGATCTGTTGTTTTGTTCGACTGTAAAGATCCGAGCCGGTTCCCTGTGACCTCTGTTCCACGCCTTTTTATTTCTTTCTTATGAGAGTCGCCATTCTTCTCCTAAACTGTGGACCGAGCTGCGGACAACACAACAGCAATCACATTATGGTGACAGACTGTGTTTTCATGCATGTCTGACCACCGGCTGATTCAAAATATTGCTCCCACAGATCCAGTCATCGAGGGAGCCGGGGGCCGAGGCGGGAGAAAATTAGATTTTCAGATTTCCACCGGGATTTGGGGATTATTTGTTTTGACCCACGGCAAATCAAGTTTCAGTTGTGTCGCACACAAGTAACGCAGCTTTGTTAACTCCACTGTGAACATGGACCGGAGTCTGCATACAAAGATGGACGACTCGATAGGCTGCCTGGAAGTGAGGCCATGTCACCTTGATCGCCCCCTGGTGACTGGGCTGCAGTACAGGTCATAAACCTTCCTCCTCTGTGTTATAGGGTAGAACAATAAAATACACTTTTCTACAGATGATGTTTGATCATGTGATTATCCATCTGAGGATTTAAGATGATTGACAGCTGAGACTTGACTTGATTGATCCACACACCAGGGAAATCCAGTCGTTACAGCAGCAGGTGGCATAGCAAGAGAATAAGTCTGAATATGTAATTATTCTTTACATGCCAACATGAAGTACCGGACAGTAATCTTTAGTGTTTCTATTTTTGGAAGCTAGTATTAAAATCAACATACTTCATTTTGTTGTGCAGGAAACTCTGCAATGTGGTGAGTCATGAAACTGTTGAGTCACGTCCCTTCTCCACTTATGTTACGTTACATCTTTAATAATCTAAATTGATGAGGTCTGCTCCAGAACTTCCAGCCTCACGGATCAAACTCTGCTCCTGTGACGGTGTTTTCATTTTTTTTGCCTCTTCAGCCCAGATCAGTGATCTGAGGAAATTGCTGCGGCGGAAATAATTCTCCCCTCGCTAATCCACTGGATGTTGACATTTCAGTTTGTCTCTGATTAATAAACAAAGCTGCTCGTTCAAGTTATGAAATCATATCTCCTGCTGGAAAAAAAAACAACACACAACACACCGCTGAGAGATGAAAGTGTTTTCGAGGGTCGAGTGGTGCTTCATAATCTATTCCTCTCATCTCCTCCACATTTAAGATGGTGAATTAATACTGTATACGTCTATAGATCTATGCTGCATAGAACCTATGGGAGAACAGGTGCACACAGTAATCACTCTATAGACATTAAATCTGCTCCCCAGCAATATCATGATTATTATTACTAGCATATTATTCATTATCAGCATTACGGTTATAATTATGAATACGTGCTGATGTCATTGCTACTGTTATTATTAGTAACATTATTACCTCTATGAGTATTACAATAATTCTTCCTGGTCTCTCTCTCTCTATTGACCTTACTCTGTCGCCGCTCGCCCCCATTTCTCTGGTCTCAACCCAACTGGTTGAATTGAATGCAGCCTCGGAGCCTATTGGTTTCATTAGGATGACGAATTAGCTTCTTAGGGAAATGGCCCATACACTTTTGTTGGTGTTTCAGGTCCACACATCATTTTGGATTAATCTCAATTTAAAACGTTCTACATATGAATGCAGATAAACATAAAATCTGATATCTGATGAATTCTGTTTCTCTGTGTTCTGCTTCTTCTGCACATGAACTGTTTACCTGCCAGCGACCAAAGCCTGATCGAGTGTGATTGTTTAGACAGGAGCCGAAAACCTGAAGTCCAACTGTGATAATCAACTGTGATGTTTTATTTCTGATATATTTTCGTGCTAGAACTGGAAACATTTCACTTAAACGTTGGAGACACATTGACAGAAATGTTGTGTTAGGATTCTGGGAGAGATTTCAGAATCTGTGCCCGTTCCCACTGAGGGAATGAGAAGAAGAGACGAGGAGGAGGAGGAGGAGGAGGAGGAGGAGGGAGGAGGAGGAGGAGGAGGAGGATAAAGGGGATAAAGGATCTATCTTACCTGGATGTCGTCAGATGTCAAGTGTCCCTTCATGTCGCTGTTCTTCTTCTTGGGCGGAGGCGGGGCCGGCTTGTGGGCGGGCGGGAGGTCTGTCCTGTTAAGAGAGTGAAAAGATAACATGACACTCAGCACAGTCAGGGCTCGTCCCCCTCTCCGTCCCTCACCTTCCACAGCACTCTAATGAGAAGTCCTGCCTGCACTTGCCTTTTTCACTCTTTCCTCGGACTTTGATAGATCTCGTGTCGGAGGCTTTGTGGCGGCGGCAGCCATTCCCCCTGCCCTTTCAAAGGCTCTCGCTGGAGAGACACTGTGCTAATGAGAGTGGGCTGTAATTGGACACTGAGGTGAGGGGATGGGGGATGGAGTGGGGGCATAGGGGGCAGGGAGAAGGGCAATGTGTGAGTCAAGTCCTCGGGGTGGATCATCCGGAGTGCCACGTGGACAAACACCCTGCCCACTGCGAAGCCACTGTCTGTGAGACACGTCGTCCTGAGCGGTGACTCAGAGAGCTCAGCAGGCAGCTCCACCTGCTCTCCACCTTTCCCTGGAACCCCGGTACTAACATCCACTAATCCCAGTGCACTCACCCTGCCTCTCTGTTGACACACCTGGGGAAGAACAAAGCCGCGACACCTGCGCTCACCTACGAGCCGGCATTAACAGAGCGCCATAAACGACTAGTTCCTTCCAAACTGGGGGATGACATTTTTTTAGCACTGGAGACGAGGGCCACTCCAGCTCGCAGTCATTGATGCGATGATAAAAAGGGAAATTAAAATCGTGAACAGGAAAGACAGCGGTAATTGAAAGCTTGATGTTGAATTACTTTGAAGTGCATGCAGATAATTATTTCAGACAAGGAAGCAGAAGGGTTGTTGCAGTGAAATCTGTACAAAGAAAACTCCTTCCCCTCAAACACGCCGGTCGTCAGATGTCATATTGTGACATGATATCAGCAGCGAGCAACGATAATGAAGTGGATCACAGGCAATGAGCTGTGCACCTATACGAGCAGCATCTCTCCGGTTTGCCTCCTTATTGAATAACATGACCTTTCCTGCAAGGCCAGGCCGGCGTTTTAATGTGCAGAAAATCCGTGCATGAGTGCTCCCCTTAACTCTTTCTTTCACGCTCATTATTTCCGGTCCGTATCACCTTGTCTCCAGACAGGGCTGCCGTGCCACTGCCAGATTCATGTGGCACCCTGTTCCGCCTGCCTGCAGCACCAAAGGCACAGCAAACACACACAGACACACACAGACACACACACAGAAGACTCCCTCGTCTACAGCCGCAGAGCCTTCACACAAGGCGGGCATCCATTTTCTCACAGACAGATAATGATGAGTCTTGTGGAAATGCAGTTTCTGCAGGTGCAGCCGTGCACGTCTCATTATAAAGAATCGCAATCCGGTGCTGATGACGGGACCTGGGTTCTGATACACACTTCTGAGATCTTGCCGTGACAGCAAACACAATCATTTGCTTTTAAAGGAACGTACAAGACAAAGTGTGACTCTCCGCCTTGTGCACACAGCGAAACGCACAATCACGAGTTCCCCCTTCAGTTTGATGAGACAGGAAGTTTGAGGATCGCCCCCTGCAGTGACCTCATTCTCATTTTGAAATGTAGCATCAATGAGTACATATCTTTTTTCAATATTTACTGTGTTTTTTATACACATCTTAATGTCGGGTCAGATTTACATCGAGCAGTTTATGTTTAATTCAGCATTTTTATTCAGACCCTGCTGCATTTTTCAGTTTCCATTTGATCCCCGAGGAGAACGATGATTACACTTCATAGCACATTTGGAGAAGGAGCCTTTTCATAAGAGCAGAGCGCCGGGGTCCCTGTATGCAGAGCAGGTTTATTAAATCTGACCAAACATGAATAAAAACTCCACATAGGAACCACTTCTCCCGTCATACTTCTCTCTTCTTTATTCGATTCAGCTACTTGTGTAATCATGTTACGAGCAGTGGCCTCGGGGGACACGGGCGCTGGTGGACTGTCGCTGCAGGTCCACACAGAAGCTGGAAAACAGCGGGGAGGGTATCATCGGTGTTTGATGAAGCGACTTGTATGCAGAGCGCGGTGTGTGTGTGTGTGTGCAGAGCGCGGTGTGTGTGTGATGTGTATGTGTGCGTGTGGTGCTGCCTCACTGGTGTACGAAGGCTCTACCACTAACAAGAACTGGTGTAATATATCATTTTGTTGCAGAAATTATTAAAAGAAGACATCGTGCTTATCCAAAGATTTAATGCTTCTTTGATCTAAAAACTCTATTCAAGTTGTGTTCATTTTTTTCCAGCTGAACGCAGCTCGTCTCTTTTCCTTTGAGCATCGAACTGTCCATCAACAGCTCGTCTCTCAACAAAATCACATATATCCCTATGAGTCTTCTTACAGTAACTGGTTCTTTAACTTATGAAATTTATAAAAACACTAAACTCAAGTATCTGCTGAGTTCGCGACAGGTCGGATGTGCCAGGAAACACGTTGTTAGATTTTCAGCCGGATTTAAAACCAGATAACAGCTTATCTAAATCTATTCATCAGAAGAGGAAGTGAAAGTAAAATAAGCCACAAACCCTCCTCCCCTTTTAGAACATGTGAATGAGCACGAGTACGACGGGTCAGATTTCAATCTACAAACTGAGATGGATGTTTAAAAGACAGTTTGGTCGATGATTTTAAAGTTTCCAGAGAAAAAAAAGACAGAAAGCAAAATGTTTTCCCCGAAAGATTTGATATATTTTTGTTGTTTTTGTCGAGGAGGTAAAATGTCAACTGACAGATCCGAGTGAGTAAACATGTCTCGCCTCTTTTCCAACGACGAAGGACCATTCATCACATTTCAAAAGGTCTCCACCACAGACTGAGCATGAAGACGGACGACGTGTCAGCTCCCAACAAGTGAAGCCAAAGTGTTTCTATCGCCACCTGGTGGCTGGCTGCAGTATATGTCCTGCACCCCACTGTGTTATAGTGGTAAATATGGTTTCTGTTATTTAAGATGGTTCTCTTCACAATGATGTTTCTTCAAGTGTTCATTCTTCCCACTGACTTTCATTTTAATTTATTATTTTATGTTATAAAGAATAGAGTGAGACATCATCACAGCTGAGGCCGACTCGTCATTGGTCGAACGTGTGTGTCAACGCTGCCACAGCTTCATCCCAAGATCGTATCCGTGATATTTCCGCTAATTTCTGGGTAGAGGAGGAAGAGGAGGAAGAGGAGGAGAAGAGGAGGAAGAGGAAGAAGAGGAGGAAGAGGAGACACGTCGTCCATCTTTATCAAACAATCTACGGTCTTCAAACTCCCGCCGTAGAAAAGCAGCGGGCGGCCACTTTATAAATCATACGGTACAAAATCAAACCACGTCTCTACAAATCACTCCTCTCGGTGTCATCCTTCAAGCTGTGCTACACGAGCAGTCATCCATTTTTACAAGTACAACATCCCATTCCTCTTCTGTACACGTTTTTCCTCCTCTTAAGTGAAACCATATGTTCCCACCGTGCAGCTTGAAATCTATTCAATATGTATGAAGGTTGTTTTCCTCTGTGATGTACGCTCAGGCCATATGGCGAGTGAGATATTCAGCACGGGCTCGTGTGTCATCCTGCATCTTCCTGCCTGACGCAACACGACCCAATTAATTCTGCACTTTGTGTTTTTAAAGTTAAAGCGCGATCCGTCATTAGTCAGAAACGATGAGGCTCATCTCGGCCCCGGCCTCCTCGTGTGCAGCATCTCAGCTGCGCAGCCTCCGCTCACTCTTCCTCCTCGGAGCTAAATGCGATTGCAGGCAGCATGTGGGCGTTGGCTTTGTGAGAGGCAGACGCTAATGGAAGCTGACAAGCACCACAAGCCTGTGGGGAGCAGAAAGCACTGGGCAGGGAACCATAAGCTACACTGGAGTTTTCAGTGTTTCCTCCTCAGACGTCCACCTCGAAGACCTCGCTCCTCCTCGCTCCGCTGGCTACAAAGGGATCAGGGCGGCTTAAGGGGAGATTTAAGGAGGATAGCGAGGAGAAAACATAACTAATCCCTAAACTGAGAAGAGTAATCTGTGACGGAAGATTTACGGCAAGGAAAATGACTTGTACGATGCACTCACTGAAAAAGTGACCTTTCTATTAGGAGAGTTTCGGGCGCCAGTGATGCAGGGAGGAGAGAACGCCGGTTTAGAAAACGCTGTGTGTGCGACACAGTGAGAGGAAGTGAAGTGTGGCGTCGCCCCGGAGTCGTTTGGATTAAGAGCCGCCACATGACCACGGCCCCGCTCGTGGAGAAACAACGTGAAGTATCGGAGCTGATCCCCGGTGCTCCGCATTGATTTCTGTTGATCGCAATCTTATTTGGCAATTTAAATGCTAATGATACTTTTAATTGCAAGACGGGATAAATGTGATTTGATCTTCAGGAGGCAATTACTTTCATGCTTTGTCTTGCTCCGATCTTTCCAAAAGGAGAACGACAATTACTTTGAAGAGATTGTGTGTGTGTGTCTTCTCCTCACAAGAAAAAGAAAGAACAAAACAAGAATGAAACGAAATCACTTCTGTTTTTGTCCCTTGACAAGTTTATCAAAAACTATTTCTGTAGTTTGGGGCTTTTTTTTTGCTTTTACAATTATACACACACACACACACAGCCAGTTTGCAACACCTCAGGCATTGATACTAGATAACATGCACTGCAATACAATATGAACATGGATTAAACAGGTGATTGTTATAGACAGTTGTACTGCATGTATAACATTCTGTACAGAGTCACCAAGCACCATAAAAACAACAACAGTGGTTGATTGAAATTCACGTCGCAGTACAATGACAAGTCCATGTTGAATGACCCACAAAGCACAAGAACAGACAACAACCTACTTTGGTTACAGCTTAAAGCTTAAAAAATGGAATTTCCAACAAGAAGTTACCGTTCATCACACTGTAAAAGGTGAAAAGCATGGGTGAGCAGTTTGGCAATTAAAAATGGGGTTACACAAAATCAAATCATGTCTCTGCAGATCACTTCTGTACGACGGAGAATTGGGGGCCATGTTGAGGAAAACTAAATCTGGAGATTTCCGAAATAAAAGTTATAATATTACGGATATAAAGTTGTAATTTACGTCATATTTATGAGATTAAAGTCATGATTTCAGGCTCTGTGCCATTTTAAAGGGGGAAATATTAGAATATCAGCTTGTTACCTACGTATAAATGAGGAATACTTGAGTATAAGTTTCACAAATAAAGAAATACTTCATCTTCTGTCTCATCAGATCCTCATCTTCATCAGTATCAGGACTTTGAGAAGATTGTGTAACAAAGTGAGTTCATCATCGGTCATAAGTCTGTTGTTCGTAGTTTCTCAAGAGACAATAAGATAGGAAATCAAGACTATTAACTCCTGATTATGATTTTTATAAAATTATGTGTTAGTGAAATAAAGACTTAATTCTCGTAAATTTCTAATTCCTTCTCGATGACAACTTTATTCTAGTAGCAATACGACTTTATTCTCAAAACTTCACAATCGATATTTCTTCACCATGGCCCCGATTCCTCCGCCCCAGTGTCATCTTTCAAATTGAGCTTCAAGAGCAGATATCTCTTCGTTCTTTATCTTTTTGTTTTTTTTATAACTGCAAACTCCCATTTTTCTCAACTTGACTTCACTGTTCAGAGTCCTTCGATAATTTCAAGTGTCTTCCAAAATCACAATGATGCGACATTTTCAGTCCCGGAAAAATAATTTTACTCCCACGCTTGTGAGAAAAGAAATAAAAAAAAATGCGTTGATGCCGTTAAGTGACATCGACGTCGGGCTCATGAGTCAACGCCCCCCCCCACCCCCCCCACCCCACCCGCATCCCGCACGTGACTCCACTCGGATGCTGTGGCGGCTGCGGTCGGGGGGGAAGTTGGCATCAAAGTGATTTATACCAGCGAGTATCTGCAACTGTGTCAACACCAGCTGCACGTCAGGAGCACTCGCGAGTTAATTCATTTTGCGAGGGGGTCGGGTGATTGTGTGTGTGTGTGTGTGTGTGTGTGTGTGGGGTGGGGATGGGGGTGGGTGGGGGGGGGGAACGGCGACCACGATTGGCAGTGCTTTGCGGCGTTTTGGAGGTCGTACATCACACTGGGGCAAAAGACAGAGTGATGAACACATTATTCTCAGAACATGGCCGGTGACAGTGCCCATCCATTCTGATAATCAGGTGAGTATATCGTGCCAGCGCGGCCTCGGACGTGCCGGTGACGTATCGGCATCGAACAAATGCTGAGTCACATGGTGTGCTGCTCTGCGAGGGGGCAAACAGAGGCGTGACTGCCGGTGCAGCCAGGCATGATATCAAATGCCCGGGGGCTTGATTAACAGCCAATCAACATGCAGAATTAAACAGTCTGGCTAAATAGTCCACCCCAGCCCCTCCTTTCACCACATATAAAACTATGAACTTCTCCACATTGAAATAAACCCCCCCCAAACATTCACCTGCAACCCATCTGCATTCAAATGATTTGAAACATTTTCAAAGTAAAAGTCCACATTTTTTGTTTTTCTTCATGACAGGAAATAAAACAGAAATAAACAAATATTCATCTCTAGACAATTAAAGCTCTGAGTCACATTTCACTACATTAAGCATCGCATGCCGAGCTACAAGCAGGGAGCCACGACATCAGCTGAACAGCACTGATACGACTATGACTCTTGTCATGCATATTTTTGACGACAACCATGCACACAAAAGTAGGGTAAATAGCGAGGGAAGAGGTTGCACAATGTGGTCTGTTCGACATTATCGCAGCGTTTGGACGAGATTCCAGATTTGTCACCGATTTAACAGTTTGATATGTAGGTTCAGACGTGTTCGCCACAAATCTGATAAACTCTGAGTGGAGCCGGATATTTAATCTCGAGACTTTTAATTAAGTTTTGTCTCGGCACAGTTTTAGCTGATTTGCATCCGTAGTTTTATCAAAGAGCTTTGACGTGAGGTCACGCACGTAATTACATAATCCTACGATAAAACCAAAAATGTGTTTGCGTGAATTTCACTTAAATCTTTGAATTTGTTGACCTCAAAAGAACACACAAAGTTCTTTTGTCAACAAGCCCAGAGTGAGTGTCTAGTGCGTGATCGAATGTGGCCGAGCTGTCGGTGCTCACAATGGCGTGCTCAAGTATGTCACTTGCAGGCCACCGTTACATGCAGGCAACAGGACAGAGGATCCAGCAGGACAGGGTTCAGCGGGGGGTACACTGGGGTCGGGTGCCTCTACTTTCCTTGTGGGGGACTCTGGCTTCTCGGGAGCCTGTGTCACACAACTATCAGCAACAGCAGCAACAGCAATGCTGAGGGAGGGGAGTGGGAAACAGAGAGCAGTTACTGTGGCGTCCCGACTGAGAGAGAAAGATAGATTAGCGAAGAGACAGAAAGCAATGGGAGAGGTGAGAGTCTCTGTGCTTCATTCGTCTTGAGGAGCTCCTCCTGAGAGAGATGGAGGTGGGGTGGTCTCCGGGCGTCATCGCATCTTTGAGTATCAATTAAATTACAAGATTCTGGAGGGGCTCTGAAATATGAATCATAATCTCATCATGTGAGTTGATTAAAGGCTCTTGTGCACCCTCAGCCAGATTCTGCACATCCCCCCCCAACCCCCCCACACTTGTTTTGGTCCTATTCCCAGGGAGCATGGTCGCCAACCTCTGCAGCATCCATCCCATGGGTGTGTGGTGTGTGGGGTGTGGTGTTGCTGTGGTGTGTGTGGTGTGTGTGGGTGGATAGTGCAAGTACGTAACGCAACAGAAGTGGCTTGTGGTGACGTCGTAGCGATGATGTGTATGGGGGTGGCGTGTTTTGTGTTGAGGAAGTACATCGGTAGGTGGTGACGTGATGGGAGTGGAGTTTTAGAGATAGTGGAATGGGGGTGTCCAGTTAATGTGTCTACCCGAGCAATGAGATCGTATGTTTGCATGCATTTGACATGCATTGCGTGTGTACACGCGTGAATGTTGGGTGCCTAGATATGTGAGGGGTAGGATTCACAGGTGGGTGAGTCAGGTGCATGCCAGCGATGTGGGTCGTGTAAGTTGTTGTGCCTATAGAGGATATTAGGAATTGGAAGGATGCATGATGGACAGTGTGCAGTCCGTTCAGAATCCTCCGCGAGAGTTGGTTCGTAGTTGATTGTTTGTAGATTGTTTGAGAGATTGATGCGTGAAGTAAGTCTAGTCCGAAGATGTGTGGTGATGCCTTTATGATGAGTGTGCGATGTGAGTAGATGTGCACGTCGAGCGTTAGGTCGTTGCACCTAGCGTGTGTGCATGGTTGAGATGCATTGTATTTGTGTAGGCAGAGGTAAGTAAACTAGCTGCGATTGCCTATCGGGCCGGATAAAAGACCAATGACCAACGTCCCATAAAAGGAGTGTGATCATATTGACTATAAGTATGCATGGGGTTGCCGCGACAGTTTAGTTAGGCCTCAGGCGTGTAGTAAGGCCTAGCATGAGATCTTAGGACCCTTGCTGTAACTATATAGTCGACGTAAACGTAGCAAGTAATTTGACCTCGTAAATAACGCCGACGAGATGCTTTACACCGCATCATCTATCAAATTGCGCCAATTGGAACGAATATCATCATATCCCAGCCCTTATGAGCCGCAATCGAATCGAAAGGAATTTACAGATAAAGTGCTGTAAGTAGTAGTAGATCGTCTAGACGCTGTTTAAAATTTTCACCTTTCAAAAAGAGATATGCTTTGTGACCAAGTAAAGTCCAGGAAGGAAGTACGAGTTAGAAGATTAGTTGAGGATTATTGCCCATAGACTGGTGCGGCGAGTATCGTGTACGCGGTGTTGTCCAGAAGTTTCGAATCGTAATTCGTCGATTTATATCGTGCTGGTGGCTGAGGTGACGTGAAGTAAATTTGGTCCTATGTGATAAGGTGTAAAGCAGGAGTGCTATGTTGCATCTCGTGGACTAGGGCGGGGCTGCCATAGATAGCTATCCATTTTAAGACAAGGATAGACTGTCAATGATGCTAAGACGTTGCGTTGTGTACTGTGGAGCTGCTATCTGCCACGGATATACATGGGTAGTGCATGCTGGAATGCATTACGACTGCTTGCCTAGAAGCAGATTAAGAGCAGCGTTGGCATTAGCTGAACCTCATAGTATGTTGGATAGAACAAGGAATATATAAGAGAGTATATTGTGTCTACCGGACCTTAGAATGATTGACCTTGGAATGTGGGATTGGGAATCTGTATGTGGAATGTAGTACGTTTGAGCCTGATAGTGTCTTCGTCTGAGGTAAGAGATGTCGTAGAGAGATGTATACGTGAGACCGACACAGTTGTTGTGTACCGTCACCGAAGTTCTGATCGTTTAAGAAATAGAGAATTGGATCTTGTGGGGTTCACAGAATGCAGGGGTCTTTTGTATATCGATAAGAACTGAGATGCACGTGTTTTGTTGGCAGTGTGTACGTGCATTAAGATGGTGTAATATTCGAGTTCCGGCTGGGTTGGTAGGTTGTTGGGAAATGTGTTTGTGGCATGGTGGGTGCGAGCACGTGTGTAGTATGTTGTAGATGGAAGTAGCGGTGGTCGAGAAATTGCTAATTGTGTATTGAAAGGTCATGGATTAAAATTTGAGCTAAGCAGTCGCTCGAGCGAGTGTGTTGTGACTTAGTAAGCTTTCCGGGCGCTCTTGGCGCTTATTAAACGTGTGCTATTGGGTCGCACTTGGAAACTTAAAGAATAGTGGTGTGTGTTCCGTTTACGCTCGCACATGGTGTAGGTACCGGTGGGCGTTTTGGTGAGTGGAGGTAGGTTAAGTGATGCTGGTAAATGATGTAGGAGATGTCGTGTCGCGTGTGACATGTTTATTTGATACTACGGCATTCCACGACAATACCTAGTCTCGACATGTAGTCAGTGTAGATGGGTATGAATGATGGGATGTTGGTCGCGTAACTGGTGGTACAGCGCATAATTGGTGTTAGCATTGAGTTAGGTGATTAGTGACGTTGATGGCATTACGAGGAAAATGTAAGTAAGGAGGTTGTTCGGGTCGAAGGCATAGTTGGGTTCGAGGGAGACAGTATGTTGAGCTGATAGCTAACGATGTAGGATGGGTTCTTTTGTAGAAAATTGTGGGTTGCAGATGCTAAAAGTAACTCAGGAGCGAACTATAGTGATTAGCCGTGGTGTAATTGTGAGATAGAAATATTGGGAGGTAGCTAATAGAATGGGGGATGAAGTTTTAGCATGATGAGTTGCGGCGAGTGGTGAGCGTAGTGGATACGACAGGTTCTGGTGGTTCGCCTGGTTAATGTACCAAAAACGTTAAAGAGTGTTATAGGACGAATAATGGGCGTGTGACCTAGCCTGGTGCCTGGGACGGAGGCTGTTAGTGGGGGCTTAGACAATCAAGCGTGAGCTCGATCGACATTTTGTAGCGGTGATTCTGCGGTCGGCACTATTAGTGTTCGAAAAGCCCGGAAGTCCGTACGCATCGTAGTTACAGCGAAAGTAGTCCTAGGTTGGTTGTTAGGGTTGCGTAGACGTTCCGTAGTTAGCAAGTGGTTGATGAATTGAGTTTGCGTTCTGCTGAAGTGGAATCGTCGAATAAGATAAGGATGAAAGTTCTCCTTGAGTTACGAGATGGTGTGAAGTAGATGGTGTAAAGAAATGTCTAAAGTGCAAGGGTTTGCGATGATACCGTAGATCTGACTGTTCGAAGAGAATGACTTTGCCCGTGAGGAGCTTGTGTAGATGTAGTGGTCGTGCTAACGAAAACGTTCTACGTACGTAGTTGAGGCGTGGTGATCGTGTGGCTGCTTGATGCCGAATACTAATATGCTTGGTCCCATATACCTGTAGACGGGTAGGTCGGAACGCGTATACGGAGAACGATGGAGATAGATGTGGGTCGTTCGATGTAAGTCTAAAGACGAAGGTGGTGTCGAGTTGGTTTTCAAACTAGTTTTGTCATGAATGTATGGTGAGGCTTGCTCAGGTGTGTTGCGGTGCTTTATCTAGTGATGATTGATTAGTTTTAAAGTGAATTTGTTGGAGTTTTGTGTGAGATGAAAAGCTCTTTATGGTGATTGAACGTGCGTGTTGTGGGGGGTGATTTCGAGTTGTAGTTGACGAATAGTAGGATTGATTTGAGTTTAGTGTGAGATTTGTGTGATGTGAATTAGTACGATCGTGTTTGTGTGAATTTGCTATCTGGGACTTAGGTGATGTATGTATAGGTGATGAATTCGGGGTTGTGTTGGTTGAGTTAGTTGACTAGATGGATGGATAGCAAGATCTTTGGTGATGTGATGGTAAGGTAAGGGGGGGATAGTGCTGTACGTCTTGGCTATGTCAAGGTTGGTAGGGTACAATTGGCTTAGTTGTTGGAATGTTTAGATGGAATGTAGATGGTAGTAACGCTTTGGTGTAGAGAATGTCTTATGGTAGTGTTGAGTTAGAGGAAGTGATCAGAGTGTTTAGTGATATGAGTCATTTAGAATAGTACTGGTTGATATCAGGTATGTTGGTGGACTACTGGTCGGCTAGTGTAGATGAGTGTTACTAGTTGAATTGGTGGGTGTGTCAGGTGGAGTGCGGAGGTAGACGGCATACAATGTTTTGTCGTTGCGGTAGCGTGTGCGTGATACGTTGCACTGACTAATAACGCGTCGGTCGATAGTGGGTTGTGGTGCTGTGTTGTGTACAATGTGGGTGACGAGCGAAAAGCCGTTTGTAGGTATTTAGTAGTGATGGGGTGGTGTATGCGAGTGTGGTGGAGATTGTTGCTGGTTGTGTAAGTTAGGCGTTTGGGTGTGTTGCAAGTGTGTCTGTAGTAGCGATAGGTGGGCTGAGTGGCGTGCGTAGGGGCTGTACGGTTGGAAATTCGTGAAGTATCGAGATTTTTTGGGGCGAAGATGTGTGAACTGTGGTGTTATGATGATACTGTATACGATGAAATACGATTGGATAGTATATTTAGATGATACCTGTGATGTTTGATATTACGTCGTTACAATGTATAGATTCAAAGCAATTTCGTGGTGGGAGGACTGATGATTCTTGATAGTTTGCGGCATTGGAGTGCAGTAGTTCAACGGTAACCTGTGCTATTTGATTCTAGGGTGGTAAGGCAGTTAGTCGTGTTTTGTTGTTAGGTAGTAGTTATGATCTTGATACAAGAGTGGATTGATATTCGAATTTGGGAGGACTGTTAAGAGTAGTGCTGGTGTCGTTGGCACTTATGGCGTGTGGTTGTGGTGTGGTATGTGGGTGATTTAGGTGTCCGATTTGGGTGAGAGGTGTGGTAGTGTGCGTAGCCAGGAGTCTCTCATGTCTATGAGATGGTGTGTGGTGAAGTTGTCGTTGTGTGTTAGTAGTATTCAGAGGGGATGGTTGGTGGACACACACACACAGGGGGTACAGTGGTCCGGGCCGTGAGCGGGACATTACGTCGGT